>CM052703.1:100265215-100312159 GCA_028551405.1 Uromys caudimaculatus | reverse complement strand
TAGATGCAGAAGAAAGCATTCTGTTCAAGCAGTGTGGTGGGTGAGGCCAGCGGAGGACGAAGCTCGGCCAGAGACAAGAGGGGCTGATGTACAAGCACCTGAGCCACAGCAGCAAGTGCGCATGACTCACACGCTGGCATCCGATACCCCTCCTACATCAGGAACACTGGGCCTCTGTCCAGGAAAGGAAAGGAGTCCCCATGAATAGCCATCTCTACAAAGAGCGGTCATTGTCTCTTAAAAGACACAAGCGTGGCTGGAGGTTGGCACCAGATAACAATACGCAGGTTTGTGCAGCCCCGGAACATCACAGGCAGACTTGGCATGTGCTGACAGAAATTCCATGACCAAATGAGGAGCAGGCCTGGACTCACTGCCCTTCTGAAGGCAGATGCTCTTGGGAGGACGGGGTTCAGTTCTGACCAGCAAGAAGGGCGCTCACCAATATAAAACAATTAGATAAAACCTTAAGATTGGTCATTTAAAACACTGTAATCTTTTCTTATTACACCTGTGTGCCTCAATGGCTAAATCTTTACCCTTAATAACTTCGAGATAACTTCTTGCAGGAATTGCTGGTTCATAGGAAACAAACACTGTAAGGCGTTCACTAGATCCTGTCAAGCTGCCTTTTTATAAAGGAAGTACAAATCGACAGTCTCCTTGTGTGTTCTACTTAGAATGGCCAAAGCTTCAAAAAACACTGCTGTGGTAAGGTTACACACAGCCTCTGCACTATTCATTGACTGCTCAAGAGTCCAGTGGTTCAAGAGGAAATAGTCACGCACTCGGTAATCAGATGCATAATGTGCCTAAAGCACCTAAGTATTAATTCAAAGGTAAACCATATGAAACTGTCACATTTATAAGTTACTTTGGTACAACCTCACATGATACTTCAACTTAATCTTGATAGTTTGCAAATATTAGCCCACAAATCAGTCACTGTTAGTTACTTCCAGAAACTGAATAGCTTCTGTAAGGCAAAGGACACCATCAATAGGACAAAATGACAGCCTACTGAATGGGAAAAGATCTTCACCAACCCTACATCTGACAGAGGACTAATATCTAAATTACATAAAGAACTTAAGAAATTAGATATGAGCAAACCAAATAACCAATTTAAAAGTGGGGTACAGAGCTAAAAAGAAAATTCTCATCAGAGATATCTCTAATGGCTGAAAAGCTCTTTAAAAAATGTACAAGATCCACAGTCATCAGGGAAATGCAAATCAAAACAATTCTGAGATTCCATCTTACACCCGTCAGAATGGCTAAGATCAAAACTCAACTGACAGCATATAATGACAAGGATATGGAGCAAGGGGAACACTCCTCCGTTGCTGGTGGGAGTACAAACTTGTACGACTTTGGAAATCAATTTGGAAGTTTGTCAGAAAATTGAGAATAGTTCTACCTCAAGACCAAGCTACATAACTCCTAGGCATATCCCCAAAAGATGCTCCATCATACCAGAGGGACACTTGCTCAACTATGTTCATAGCAGCTTTATCAGTAATAGCCAGAAACTCGAAACAGTCTTGATGTCCCTCAATCAAAGAACGAATAATAATAATAATAAAAAGTGGTACATTTATGCAATGGAGTATTACTTAGGTATTAAAAACAAGGACATCATGAAATTCGCAAGCAAATGGATGGAATTAGAAAATATCATCCTGATGAGGTAACCCAGACCCAGACATGCATGGTATATACTCACTTGTAATTGGATATTAGCCACAAAGTACAGGATAACCATGCTACAAAGAAGATAAGTGACAAGGAGGGTTTAAGGGAGGATGCTTGAATGTCACTCAGAAGGTGAAATAAATGTCACTCAGAAGGGGAATTCGAGGTGGATGGAGGGAAGGAATTAGGAGGAGATGGAGAGGAGAATGGGAGGTGGGTATCGGGTGTGCGGAGGAGGGTGCTGGCAGAGAATGGAAATTGGTGGTGGTGGTACATCTCTGGGATGAGCAGGAGACCTAGGATAGAGAGTGTATTGAGGTGACCCTGGCTGAGACTCCTATCAGTGGTGGATATGGAGCTTGAAGTGGCCACCTCCTGCTGCCAGGTGGGACTTCCAGTGGAAGCAGAGGGAAACCAATCCACCCACAAAACCTTGGACCTAAAATTTGGCTTGTCTACAAGATGTGCAGGGATATGGTGCAGAATTGAAGAAATTGCCAACAAACCAGTGACGGGCCCAATGTGAGACCCACCCCATGGGGGACAACCAACTCCTGATGCTATTAGCGATAGATACTCTGCTCTGCTTGTAGACAGGAGCCTAGCAAAACTGTCTTCTGAGAGGTCTATCCAGCAGCTGATTCAAACAGATGCAGAGACCCACAACCAAACAATAGGGGGAGGGGGCTTGGGGAGTCTTGTGGAAGAGTACAGTGGGGAGGACCAAAGGAGCCAGAGAGGTCAAGAACACAAAACGTACAGAGTCACCTAACCTGGGTCCATGGGGGCTCACAGAGACTGAACCACCAACTAAAGAGTGTACATGGGCTGGACCTAGGCCCTCTACACATACGCAGCAGATGTGCAGCTTGGTCTTCATGTGGGACCCTAACAACTGGAGTGGAGGCTGTCTTATACTTTGCTGCCTGCCATTGGATGTCTTTCCCCTAGTTGTGCTGCCTTGTCTGGCCTCAGTGGCAGAGGATATGCCTAGTCCTGCTGTGACTTGATGTGCTACGGTAGGGTGATACCCATGGGGGTGGGGGTTTGTGGCACTCCCAATCTTTGAGGAGAAGGGGAGAAGAGAATGGGGGGAGTGTGAGGGTAGGACTGAGAGGAGGCAGGGGGGCTGTGATCATGATGTAAAATGAAGAAAGGAAGAACATGGTAATCAGATACTAGGCTCTTATTTGATCCATTCTATACTCCTTAGCTCTTGAAATGATTCAACACTATCACAGATCTGTGCTAATTATTATTCCATTTCAAATCTAAACATGAGTTTGTATGAACCCACTCATATGTCATTCAAATCTGCTGGAGTGCTAAGGATGGCCAGAGAATAAAGAACACTGACTCAGTAGAACATAAACCTATTTTTTAAAATTAGCACCAATGTGTAGCAGCGAAAACTGTTTAGAACACACATAATAATATTCCTAGAAAATCTAAATCAATATCCACCAATATTTTGCACTTATAAAGGAAGGTTTCTCACACATATGATTTCATTCCATATGTATCCTCTTTACAAATGGAGAAATTGGTTTGAATTTTTGCCCAAGGTGGCACTGAACTGACTGAAATGTGAAGCTTTGGTTCCCTATCTTGAAATTCTTGGTTTTCTTTTTCTCATCACAACCATTAGAAAAAAACCCCACCATGATTAATGACAAATAGCATAGCAATGACAGCTTGACAAAATGAAGGCCTATTTGTTTTTCTGCACATAGCATAGCATGGGTAGACTATATTACATATACTTTAATAAACAACTATACCAAAGACATTTATTCATATAGTTCTTAATCTTTTAACAAAGAAGATGGATGGAAATAAATAAGTGTTAATGTGGTAGGATATAGATTAGAACCTCTCAAACTTTAATAGTATAACAATTACCTGAAGACCCCGTTAAAATTAAAATTGTGATTCCTAAGTCTTAGACAAGACTCAAATGACTGTATTTCTAATAAGCTCCCATGTGAAACTGATGGAAAAGCAAGGGCATAGAAAAAACATCCAAATAAAGACCCCTCATTTAAATTCTTGAGATAGTCTTAGGCTGAGCTACCTGGAGGACTCTCAGACCAACTAACTGAGCTACCTGGAAAAGATACTCTTCAATCTGTTGAGCGGCCTGCGGGTTGTAAACTGCGCTCCATGTTTCCAGGTTTCATCTATGCTGGGGTAGGTTTTAGTCATACAGCTGTCTTTGAGTCATTTCTGCTGCCTTACCCATATTCCCTTACGGTACCTCAGTAAAATCCACTGGCTCACCAAGCTGGACTTTGGTGGAGTCCTTACTTGGGCTGTCATCAGTTCTCTATCTGGGCCACTTAGATATTTGTTCAGGTCTCTCCAGGAATAACAGTACCTCACAACAAGCTATGATTCTCATTTTCAGTTAGGCAAAGAAACTTGAGTGTGAGACAGATCTTAGACTAAGGCGGCTACTTATTTGTCCTATTAAGTTACTAAGGAGACAATCTGCATGTTTGACCTGAGTATATTTATAACACATAATATAGATGGCCTATGTGGCTAAATCTCTTATAATTTTGGAACAATATACATTATATATGTTATGCTTAGTGTACATGTGTACACTTGGTAGCTAAGTACTTACATAAAGGACTTAGGTAACTTCTATATGAATGTCTTTTGTTTCATACAACTCTTCCAACTGAAATCCAACTTGGATTCCTAATACAAGAATGAAAATGCTGAAACTAAGGCAAGGCGAGGTCTTCAGAGACTACTTACTAGTAAGCTTAGAGATACTTATGACTACTACTCCCATCTCTCTGGCCAGAGTGCTTCCATGATGTTGTAAGACTGAAAATGATAGTTTCTGGGTTTGTATGCGTGTGCGTATCTCTGGAGGACAGAAGTTGCTGTTGCTGTCTTCTTCTATTGATCTTAAACTTAAGCCTTCAGGAGTGCAGGGCCCGTTATTTGTTCAGGGGACAACACTAAAGATATGTTTGACCCCACAGCCACCAGGATGTGTGGGAACAAATCTGGCGCAGTAGAAAGAAGCCCCACATGTCTGTACCGGGTACTGCGGCTCTGGGTGGGACAGGAGACACTCGGGAAGTGGCTGCAAGCTCCTCTACAGTCCGATAGGCTGGCCAGGCGGGGACTGCCACAGCTGGCTCTGGAGTTCCCATGGTTGGACATCGAGGACGCCTCTGGATGCAACGGGACCTGAGAACAGACGGGGCCGCCGGGCTAGCTGCTCAGGCTTGGGTGAATGGGTACCAGTGGTGAGAGATTAGAGGCGGCTCCTTAATCGAGGCCTGGATCCCTTGCTTCCCATGGCAAGTCCAGATGAAGAGACAGTCTATAATTCTAAGACATTTATTTTCATTGTGGAGAGTGGCATGGATGGAATTGTACCCCCACCCCTCTGGGAGAGGTGAGGCAGATATAGTAACTGGGAAGGGGTGTGGCTAAGTCTCTAGGTGTCTCATTAAAATAGGGATGGCTTAGGGCTGTGTGGCCACACCTCTACCTGAGGAGGATGGTTATGTGACCGTGACCAAAAGCCTCCCGGGAGTGTTGGCATAACATTTCCGATCTCTTGCAAATTCTACTGGGTTGCCCAGGGTTTCCGCCTGTGCTCGACAGGGTGCCAGATTGCCTGTCACAGATCACTGCCCCACAAGGATGAGCTTCTTTTCAGCTACCATGCCTTGAAATTCACCTGCATTAAATTTGGTAAAGCCCCCTTTTTTGAGAGGTGGATCTTTTGGTAGCCAGGGAACTTGATCTTGGATCCATGCAGGGCCTCTATCACATGTTCGTTATTCTCCAGCTTGGTGTGGATGTACACGACTTGGGCAGTGTGAACCCTAGTCACTGTGCCTCAGGGCTTCCTCAAAATATCGGTCTGGATGCTAGATTAGAACAGCATTGAGATAAGGGATATGACTATCAGTGTCTTAAGGGTCCCTAAGGGAAACCCATATAGGCAACAGGCCGACATCCACTCCCAAGGTTGCTTCTGTTTACAGCCACTTCGTAGAAGAGGAACACCTTATTTTGGTTTGAGATAGGAGTCTTTCATTGAATCTAGAACTCATTGATCAGCAATACTATCTGTCAGCAAGCTACAGGCATCTTGTCTCTGCTTCCTTGGACTGGAACTACAGGCACACAACTGCTTTTTAAAAAGTATGGTGTGAGATTCTGAACTCTGATCCTTGTATTCTGATGCTTGTACAACAAATACCTCACTGAGTCGTCTCCTTAGCCCTTAGGATGTACTTGACATATCTTTACTCCTTGATCTAGGAGATTAAAAGTTGTCTCCACAAAACACAACACTTACTATGCTGCCATTGCTAAGGATCTGGGGTTGAAATAGGATCTGCAGGGGCTATGGTAGGGGAACTCATCACAAACTTGGTGGCTAAAGTAGTGGGGTAATGAAAGAGAAGAATTTCTGTATTCTATGTTGGCTGATTTCTACTAAGGAAAAGGGAAAGCAGAAGTGAAAACAAAAAAGGTTAAGCATCATACTTGAGTTTTGTGGAATTATCAATGAAATATGAATAGGCACAGCCTACTTTCCAGTGGATTAAATTTCCACAGGCAAGGGCCAGGAAATGCATCTAAACAATGCAGTGGAGCTCTTTTCCTAGGGTTTTTAAGTGGGAATCTGGATATAAATTGCACTGTTCAGAGGTAATATGGCAAGTATGAATGTAGACTATAGTCACATTGTTTAAACTTGAATGTTTCTGTCCCTAACTAGCTGAGTGTGTGATTTGGGGCAAGTCACTTCACTTTTCTAAGCTTTAGTTGTCTACAAATTTGGTTATCAGCAACAGCATACATTTTATAAAAATCTCTTATATTAAAGAGACATAATGTCTAGCATCATGCCTAGCACACAGTAAACATAAATAGTATAAACTGGTAACACTAGTCTAAAGAGCTAACTCAAGTTTTTGTGAAAGATTATCTTTAAGATAAGTCTTTGGTCTGTTGGGTACGTTGATGGGTGATGTAGGCTTGTGATCCTAGTACTTGGGAAGCAGAGGCAAGAGGATCCCAAGTTCAAGGCCAGCTGGGCTCACTTGGAAAAGACCACAAGTTTAAAAAATATTTTACAACTGCATATTACATCTATATTACTGATATTATACAAATGTTCTGTGTTTGTTATGTATATTAACCTTTCTGATCCAAATAAAAAATTCCAAGAGGTAGATGTTCTTTGTCCAGTTTTAGGCCCAAATTATGTAATTGACTTGGGCAAGACTACATAGCTATAAGTGAGATGGTTGTGGAGATGAAGGCCAATGTTAATACTCTCCCTGCTTGGGATGATTAGATAGAAGGACTGCTACAAGTTTGAGGTTAACTTGGGATGGACAGTGAGTTTCAGGCCAACCTAGGTCACAGAGTAAGACCTTATATCTCAATCTCCTGTCATCCGAAAAAAAAAAAGGGGTTTTATTCTGGCTCCACAGAATAATGTTGTTAACCATCATGATTTATTGCAATAGGAAAAGTATATATGTAAAAGATTTTCAGCAAAAATGGGTGACATTTTAGAAGTCCTCATATACGTCATATATTGTACTAGATTTCTGTGCCATTTCTATATAGTTATTCCACACTGACAATATTATTCAACCTTACAAATATGTAATTAGACTCACAGAATTTATATCTCCTGCCTGGTATTGTACCATTAGTAGATGTAAGCACCTATCTGCAATCCTATGCAGCATGAACTCTAAACACTCCATAGTGTTTTTAAGAAAGGTTCCTAATCCCTCCCCATTCCCCATTCAATTCTAACTTGACAAGTGACTAGTGAAAATTGTTAGCTCACTACTTTTATTTAAATATTACTAGGCATTACTACCATCTTTATCTTATGACTAGACACAAAGTTGTCAAAGGACGTCAAACCTAACTTTTCACTTCTACTCTACAAAGATAGGTGGTATATCTTGGGATCAACTATATTTGGCTACAGTGATTCTATCATGGCAGTTAGATGTAGCCAAAAAACATTGTAGTTGTTAAACAACAGATTACTAGAATTTGAACATATCTGACCTGAAATTTTGAACTTCAGAGTACTTGCAAAAGTTTCAGAGCACTGACATGACTTAAAAAGCTGCAGACTTTGAAACCAGGGTTACCATACCAGAACTGTTAATTCCAGAACAGCCTGAGCTGCAGGGAACCATTCACTAATGAACATACATACATTCATTTTGGAGGATTTGTATTTCAAGTTTAAATCAGGGATACTCAACCAACAAAGTCTATGCAAATATTCTTAAATCTCCAAAGTTCTGGAATCAGAAACATGGTTCTAAGCATTTTATATATGTATTAGTAAGCATGGTGCCAACTACTAAGTTTACACACACACACACACACACACACAAACAACAACAAAACAAACCTGAGGACCATAAAAAAAACCCACATACAAATACTCTTAAAACTTTCCTCTAGAAATTGGATTACTACTCAATATTATTCTAAGACTAACAGAAGAACCAACCTTGAAATTTTCTGAGAGGATCTGATGTTCTGGTATGGAGAATTTACTGTGCATTTGTCCCAAGTCACAGAAAGTGTCTACTTGTATTTCCCCTTATACAGTTTTTACTTTTACCTTTTGGATTCCAGGATTATCCTAGAGAAGCACCTTTGACATGATGGATATATAACATTTGAATTCTGGAGAGCAAGTACTGAGGCAAAAAGGAATTTCCGTCTTCTATTCATGTGTCTATACCTTGCCCTACAAAAGAAAACAAGCAAGAGATGCAATGCAAATGTTAAATCACACATGAATATCATTCTTCCATGCTCCCCAGTGGACAAACATCTTTACTGTTTAAAAGATCATCAACTTCTCCAAACCTACAGCTGGAATTTCATCATATTTCTGAATATAATTCTTATGAAAACCAATCAGTCAATATTATCTTTTGTTTCATTATAGTGAAAACAGTGTCAATACACTGGCTTTTCTTTTTTTGTACTGTGGGATTAAAAATGGGGACACAGACATGGTAATCATGTACTGAACTATATCCCAAGGCCTGTGATAATGTACTGAAAGAATTAAAGAAAAACTGAATGACTACTTCTGAGCAACTAGTCTATTCTAGTAATTTATTAGAGAAATCACTTAGCTTGTTCATAATTTTTTTTTACAAAAGATACAGAAGTTGTGGTTACAATTCTTCTTTCTTCCTCCTCCCTGTGCTTTTGGGAGTTCTCCCTATTTCGTCCAGGCTGGTCTTGAACTCATGGGCTAAAGTAATCCTGAGGAGATTAAATTATTTGGGCAGTAGCTGAAAACTACTTTAGTAGATTTCATTGAATTGAATTTTAGTTTGAAGAGAGAAAGGAGACATTTAGCAAATAAGAATGCTATCTGGTCTAAGAGATCAGTATGGTTTTTGTTTGCTTTACAATCCTTGTTTAGACAAGCATGTCAAAGATACAAAAGCATTGCTCTCTTCTTTTATAATTTCATTTTAAATTCTTTAAATTGTACACTGACTTACCATTTTCCCCCCAATGATTAAGTTATACCCAGCAAAAAGTAAATGCTTTCAATGAAGAAGTCTATGTTTTTTCAGAGAGTTATATCAATTTGTAAAAATGTGTGATCTGTTTCTGGGACTGGAATCAGTAAATTCTGACTAAGTAAAATCCAGTTAGGCATAGCTTTTCAAGGATCATTAACAGGAATGTGTTAGCTGTAAAAGATTTCTACAAATCCTGTGTCAACATATACAGCAGAGAACTGCCTGGTCTTGCCTCGGTAGGAGATGATGTGCCTAACCCTTGAGACACTTGAGGCCCCAAGGGAGTGGGGAGGCCTGGTGGGGGTGTGAGAGGGTGGGGACATTCTCTGGGGGATGGGGGAGAAGAATGGGATGAAGAACTATGGGAGGGCGGACTGGGAGGGGAATAATGACTGGAGTGTAAAAAAATAAAATAAAATAAATTCCTGAATCAAGATATAGTATTTCCATGAAAATAAGATTTTTCCCATTGCTTTTTCCAATGATGTCTCACTAGGTATATAAGCTATACTTAAGGGTAGATCCCATACACAGCAGTAGATAGCTAATACCACATGAACTCAATACTCTCTCTTTCTCTCTCTCTCTCTCTCTGCTATTTATACCTTCTATTGAAAAATAATTTTTTTCTGACATAATATATCCTGATTACGGTTTCCTCCCCTCTACTCCTCCCAGTTCCTCCCTACCTCTCTTCCCTTTTTGTCTTTCATTAGAAAACAAAACAGGCTTCTAATAATAAAATAAAAAACAAATGTTAACGCATTGGAATTGAACAAAGCAAAAAGAAGGAACAGAGCCTGAGAGAAGGCCCAAGAAAGAGAAATCCACTTGTTTACACACTTCAGGAATCCCATGAAAACCCTAAACTAGAAGTCATAACATAAACAAAGGACCTCTGTATCCCCTGTTAGTGCTTTCTTAGCCTCTGTGAGCTCATAGTGACTTGTGACTTGATGGTGTAGATCAGTCCTCCATCCCCTCTGGCTCTTACATTCTTTCTACTTCCTCTTCCTCAGGGTTCCCTGAGCCTTGAGGGGAGAGATTTGCTGGAGACATCCCAGTTAGGGCAAGGGCGGAGTGTTTCAAGGTTTCTCATTCTCTGCATATCTATCTGGCTGTGGGGTTTTGTTCCCCACCTGATCCAGGGAGAAGCTTCTCTGAAAATAGTTGAGCAAGGTACTACTGATCACATAGTAGCAGAATGTCAATATTGATAGCTGCTGTTATTATCTGGAACAGTAGTACTTGGTTTTATCCTAGGCCTCTGGACTTTTTTGTTTTCTAAAGAGAGAGAAAGGTGTGGTGTTGGATGGGTGGGGAAGAGGGAAAGATCTGGGAGATGGTGTTCAGGAAACCAGGATCATAATATATTGTAAGAAAAAAGTTGTTTTCAAGAAAAAAAAAATCCATTAAAGCTAAAAAAAATGAAAATTTGTAGATACAAGTTAAATATATAGACTACCTATCTATATTCAGAAGGGAGTGTAGAAAGCCCTAATCCTTTATTAGGCTTGTTTTGAGACCTTAGGTACACATGATTAGGTTACAAAGGTTTGTAAACACATCCATATTCCTAGATTCGCTTGCCACCTAGGAAATCTTTAAAAACGAAGTAGTTTACGATATAATTTACAAGGAAAAGCAGAAACGGGTCCACCAAAAACCCACCATTAGTGCTAACAGCCCAGGTTCCAGGTTTGTTTAGGCAGCCATGTTGATGAGACTTCAGGGGGGGAAGCCTCTGACATTTCAGCCATGTGGGTACTAGGAATTGAATATGAGTCCTCAGGAAAAGCAGTCAGTGTTCTTATCCACTGAGCCAATTCTCCAGATCCCTTTTCTTATTTTATTGCCTTTCCTTGGCATTTATCTTCTAGTAATTTCTTAAGGGAACATAGAAAAGTATTGTTTCTTGCCTTCTGCCTTACTAAACATTTCTTTGCTGCTTTCCATTCATTTCCATATTTCTAGTATATAGTTCAAAACTGTCAATCCCAGCACTAGGGCTGCACGCATGCATACGGCCATGCCCAGACTTTATAATGGGTGCTATAGATCTGCAAGTGATACCCACTGAGCTATCTCTCTAGCCCTCTAGGTTTAAAACTGTGATTATGTTGTGGGCTAGTCTTTAGGAGGTCCAATACAGAATTCTATATTCTATGTGGACATTCAAAAATACTCCTTATGCACTGTGGGTTGGACCACCCCTTGGCAGGCAGGCCTCTGCTGTTTAAGAAAAGTCGCTGAGCGCCAGGCAGTGGTGGCACACGCCTTTAATCCCAGCACTTGGGAGCCAGAGGCAGGAGGATCTCAGTGAGTTCTTGGCCAGCCTGCTCTACAGAGCAAGTTCCATGAAAACAAGGGCTACACAGAGAAACCTTGTCTCCAAACCAGAGGAAAGAAAACAACAACAACAACACACACACAAACACGCACACACACGAAAATAAGGAAAAGAGAAGGATCTGAGCCTGAGAGCCAAATAGTAAGCAGTGCTCCTCCATGGTCTCTGATTCAGTTCCTGCTTCTAGACTCCTGCCTGCCTTAGCCTCCCTGTGATGGACAAGCCAAATAAACCTTTTCCTCCCTCATCAAAAGATTCTTTATAAATTCTATTACATAGATACTTAAGATAGGCTGATTTATAATTTAACTAAGACACTGTGCTGTATTGTGGGTACATATGTTTTCCCCTCAAGTACTAGGGACTGAACCCTGAACCTCATCCATTCTAGGCAAGCACTTTACCACTGAGCTACATTTTCAACCTTTTTGAGATGTCTTGTAAGTTTCCCAAGGCTGGGTTGGAATTTGTGATCCTCCTGACTCAGCTTCCAAGTAGGTGGGATTACAGCTCTGTGCCACCAGGCATTTTTATATATAGATATATATAAAATACAACTCACCAATACAAGAAAAACTTAATATAAATAAGCATGGCATTTTGGGATTAATTTTTAAGTTATGCAATAACAAATTGCTACATTTTACGATTGGTTGTTGCTTTTTATTTAAGGATTTATTGCCCTCTAGTGGATCAAATTCGTGTGTTAAAAACAAAACAAAACAAAATGCTGTAATAGGTAAACTTAAGAATTAAAATGAAAGAGGTCAGTGTATTATTTTTAATTGGTATTTTATCTGGTAACCCCACATGGTAAAAAGACACTTCATTCATTGAATGATGGACAATAATACAGTAATCAGTCAGTAGTTTGTTCTTCTCTGTCTAATCATAATGTTTCCTTCGTGATAAATCATTCATATATATATATATATATATATATGTGTATGTATGTATGTATATGTAACAAAAATTGAATCCTGTTAAGTCTTTCTTGTCACAAAATCCTCTCAATTTTAGTAAGTAATACTATTTCTAACTAGCCATATGACAAGATAACCCTAAGACTCTTCGTCTCTCCCCCACACGCCATGTCATATCCAACATTTTTATCCCCACCCCCTCTTTTTTGAGACAGTGTCTGCCTCTGCTTCCTGCCCAGCTTATTCCTTTTTAATATTTCTTTTAGAATTTCATACAATATATTTTATATTTCCCTTCCCCCATCTTCCTATCCACCCAACTTCAGGTTCTTTCTCAAAAATAAAAAACAAAGCTGGAAATGGTGATATAAGCCTTTAAATCCCACACTCAGGAGGCAGAGGCAGGGTCATCTCTGTGAGTTTGAGGCCAGCCAAGGATACATAAAGAGACCCTGTCTCAAAAAACCAAACCAAACCAAACCAAAACATAACAACCAACCAACCAGACAAACCCACTGTGGCTAGATAACTAGGACTCTCCCCTCCCTTCTCCCTTCCAAGCCATGTCATGTTCACCAATTTAATATCAATTCTTTAGAGGGGACTTTCCACATTCATGGTTACTTCTAGACCCATTTTTTAAAGTTAAGATTTTCTTCTGTCGACCTTAAGTCTCTCTGTAACTCAGATTGGCTTCAAAGAAGAGATTCTCATGACTTGGCCTCCAGAGTGCTAAGATTATCGATGTGGGTCTCCATAATCAATTTTGCTATACTGTTTAATTCTATCCAAAAAAAAGGGGCTGGGGGTACTTACCCTAGGACAGCAATCTCTACTGTTAATTGAAGTCATCCAAAACCCGGCACTTCTTGGCATAATGGGAGGCACTTACAAATTTATCTGAGGAATGAATAAAAAAGTGGCAGTGCTATGATCCAGTTTTGCAAGGTCAAGAAACACTTTAAATCCAAGATGCTTTTAAAAAGGGTTCGAAGCCAGCCTTGGTGGGACATACCTATAAATCTAGCACTTGGGAGATAGAGGCTGGATGATCAGGAGTTCAAGGCCAGCCTTGGGTATAAAATCCTGTTAACTTACATACATAAACCAAACCAAACCAAACCAAACCAGAAAGGCTTTGCAAACTAAGAAATTACTAATAAGTCCGAACAAGCCTTGGGTGCGGACGGGGTAAAAAGAGGTTTGGGAGCTTGAGAGGATGGTGCCTTTGAAGAACACAAAAGATAACCCGGGGTTGGGGATAATTCAGTATGTCATGAACAGAGTGTGTGTGATATTCTGGGTTTCATCTCCCACACTGAGGATGTGAGTGTGTGTGCTGGTGTGGCAAGGTCTGGAGCTGTAAGTTGGAGAGGCAAGCAAGGCCAAAGAGCTTTTAACTTAAGGAATTTGGACTTAAAACATCGGGACAAACAGAAGCATCCGAAACAAGTTAAATGGTGAGTATCTTGGTGGGTATCAAAATTTCCCCCTATCTGCCTGGTCTTATGGAGAATGGATAAGCAGAGAAACAGCTGGAAGGCTACTGTCACGGCATGCAACAATCACAGGTTAGATTATGATAGTGGCAGTTCACTGGGGAGTTGGATTTGGATCTTAGATGTGGATTCGAGAGATCAAGGAAAATAGAAAAAATTCAATTTCTGGATTGCGTGCATTGTTCGGTAAAATACTTTCTCTAGGCAATCAAAGTAATCTGAGAAACAAAACATCTTTGCCAGCACCTAGCACTATTCTGCATAGTAGCCTGCTGACATATTTTTATGTCCCAGTTTAAAGTTGAGCCCTTTCCTTTCTTGGCTTCTGGGGCTCTGCAGCAACAGTAAAATGTTGATAAACATTCGCCAAGGAATATGAAAAGGATTGGCTTTTCTCTTTAACCTCGTATCCGGCTTTTACGGCTATGAGTCTTGAAATAAATCCATATGGAGCGCAAGGTTTGGGCGTCTCGTCAGGAGTCTCTCAACCTAGGGCCCCCCAAGAACTCCTTTCTTCAGCTTCTCACCTGAGGGAAAGGATCCAGACAAGCCCGGGCAACCAAGAAGGGACACCAGCCGCTCAGGCACAGCCACTCTCCAAACGCCAGCAATCGAATCTCCCGCGTCCTCTTCCGCCGGAAGTACCGTCTTGACGGACTTTCAGGAGAGCCAATCAGAAAATGCTCCGCAGGGCGTGTCGCTTATACCGGGTCAAGCGACCTTTCTTGTCAAGCCGGGGATAGCTGTGGGTTTTGAGGGACGTTCTTCGTCGACTGGTGGAGCGGTAGTTCTCTCGGCGAAGTGCGGGGGTCGGGGGATCCGGAAGGTTCGAGGTGTGGGAAGGGGTGGCTGTACCCCTCAGACGGACGCCGAGGGCGTGGGAGCGGGTGAAAGTTGTTGCCGCGGGCGGGACAGGAGGGGGCGCTGTTGTAGCGGGAGTCGCCATCGCGGAGCCTGGATGGATTACCCTGGCTGAGAGAAGGCTTAGTCTGCGCAGAGGACCCAGCGGCCACCAAAGGGACGGGTCGTGCGGGCCATACGGAGGATGGGGTGACTCGAGAACTGGATACCGTGGGGCCGGTTAGGCGGGAACAACGGAGGCGAAGAGCCCGAACAGCCTGCAAGGGAACAGAGCGATCTGTGAATCTCGCTCCATTTCCTGCTACCTGAGAGACCCAGGGTGGAGTCCCTGTGCTTGTTTCTGCGTCTTAAGTGGAGCGGAGAGTCAAACAGGGCCTGAAAGGTTGCTGTTCTGGTTGCGTGAGAGGTCACGTGTGTGCCGTCATGCCTGGTGAAGACTGACAATGGATCTCTCCCTCCCTCCTCCCCCCGCCCCGTGCCATTTTACAGGATTTGCCGAGAGCGAGGGTGTTACCATAGAACTGAAGTTGCGGGGACTGTGATGCTGACAATAAAGGCAGGGATATGGCATAGCCTAGAGTAGCGATAGGGTTTGGAGAGCCATATATAAGGATGGAGCACAACCCTGCGTAGTAAAGGCCGACGTAGAGTGTGACCTCAGTGGAGGTGGGCGGGGAGAAGGAGGATGGCGGGTGACAAGTGTGGAGGCAACGCCTTTGGGACCAGGAGCTGCCTGGTTTTAGGTTTCCTGGGGGAGGAGCTGGTCTGCAGCGGGCGGAGCTACGAGCTGGGTCGGGCTTAGTTTGTGCGCTTCTGCTGGTGGCTCTTTCTTTAGCCGCCCACACTGTCTGTTGCTGCTGCCGGAGCCATGGGCTGCCGGGCTCTTCTGCTCCTGTCTTTCCTATCACTTGGGGCCGCCACAACCATCCGGTCTAGGCCAAAGACCCTCACCACCCCGCACTTGTCAGCCAATCCCAAACTTGACCCTGCTGTAGCCAGTAACTACTCGGTTTTTTACTTCCAACAGAAGGTAAGCGGAGGCTGGGGAGTAAAGGTTCTAGGTCCCACGCCCCAACCGCCCGCCCGTACCTTGCTTGGCTGTTACAGCTTGATGGAACACTGCTGCCCACTCCAAAATTCAGACTCTGATACTTAGGACTTGACTTGGTTTTAGTTCACATTTTCTGGAGGGTAGCCTTAAGCCTTAATTATTCGAGTGTTTCCCAATAGAGACCACGAGAAATTTATTCGTCCAGTTCTGGAGGTCCAGGATACATATTTTTAACACTTCATCTCAGAAAATGTCTCAATCTAAACTCTTTTTTAACTTGGCCAAAACCAATTTATGGAGACTAACCTTTGACCCCCTATCTCTCAACTCAAATTCTAATGTATGGAGGCTAACCTTCACCTTTAGGTCTTTCGACACAAATTCTAATGTACCCATTACATAATATAACAGTGTAAAAGGCCAGCCTATTTGCTTCACTAAACTGCTTCTCTCAGCTAAAATGTTACCTTTAGAGGCTGAAGGGTCTGTATCCGGATCTGAGGTAAGTGCAAGGATCAGGTCTCTCTGGTCGTTAACTTGAGTTTACAGTTTTAAGACAGGCTTCTCCAATGCCTTTGTATTTGGCTACAGAATGTGACATTACCCTACAGGTCTGAATGGAAAAGTACCCGTGTCCTCTGAAATGACAAGGATATATAATTCTATAGTTTCAGGAGTCTTTGAGGCCTGAATGCACAAGGCACTGGAATTAGAAAGAGTATAGTAGTGTGATCTTGGCTTTAGAAATGATACCAGGATTCCGGCCTCACTCTGTAATCTTGGATAGGTTACAGTTAGTTTCTGAGCCAAGTTTCTTGGTTTACTGAAGAAGGTTGCAGTGATGACTAACTGAAGCAGGTACCATACCCCTAGCAGAGTAGCTGTCCTAAATAGACGGTTATTGATGCGTGGTTACTGATGTGAAGTTTGACTAGGAATTTGGGAAAGAGGGAAGATATGGGGTTGTACAACAATTTAATTTTGAAGTAAAAAAAAAAAGACCTAGAAATTTGAGTTTGGGTTTCTAAAAAAGAAAAAGAAAAAGAAAAAAAAAAAAAAAGAAAGGAAGCCTTTTAATTTTAGCTAAGGTAGCAGAAGTCTTTGCGGGACAGCCCCTTTAATCTCTACAGTCTCTCCATTTGTAAATTGAGAGGTTGGAGTCAGGGCCCTGGAGTTTTATGCTTTCCCTAGGAAACCTTCTGTGGAGCCGGCTGCTGTGGCTGTCTAGCTGAAGTGAAGGCTTCGTGAAGAACCTTAGGACGTGCTCTTTCCTGTCCTTCTGCTGTCCATCCACTTACTGTAAGACAAAGTTGAACTCAGGGCTTTTCCATGTGGAACTACTCCTAATTCTTGGACTGAAACTTTTTGAACTTTTTTTACATATATATAATTCTTGACAGCATCCAGTTATTAACAGTAAAGTTAGAGGGAGAAGCTTTAGAATATATGATCTCTAAAAATCTCTCTGGGAATAATGCATCAGGAGAATGTCAGAGTAAAGGAGTGGAATGATGCTTCTCTCTCTCTCTCTCTCTCTCTCTCTCTCTCTCTCTCTCTCTCTCTGAGTGTGTGTGTATGTGTGTGTGTGTGTTATTCACCAGCGCACACATATGAAGGACACAGGAGGATGTGAGGTTCCTGATGCCATCACTCTGCCTTATTCCTTTGAATGAGAGAATGTTCTCTCATTGAGCCTGGAAGCCTGGCAGGCAGGCAGTTAATCCCAATAATCCTCCTGTCTTCACCCATGACATTGGGGTTACAGGCAAGCGTGGAGCCATGGCTGACTTTTTATGTGGGTGTTAAAGTCTGAACTCAGGTTCTTAGGTTTGCATGACAAGTGCTCTTACTGAGCTGTCCCATTTCTCTCCCCTCCATTGTTTTTACAGATACAATTTAAGACTTTTTTTTTTTTTTAAACATTTCAGTAGTTAGTTGGCAAGTGTCTTAGCTTTTTTTTTTTTTTTGGTTTTTCAAGACAGGGTTTCTCTATGTGTATCCCTGGATGTCCTGGGACTCTCTTTGCAGACCAGGCTGGTCTTGAACTCACAGATATCCACCTGCTTCTGTCTGCTGAGTGCTGGGATTAAAGGCTTGTGCCACCACACTCAGCTCACAGGAACTCTTATAAAGGAAAACGTTTAATTGGGGCTGGCTTACAGTTGCAGAGGTTTTGTCCATTAACATCATGGCAGAGAGCATGGCAGCTTGCAGGCAGACATGGTGCTGGAGGAGCCAAGAGTTCTACATCTTGATCTTCAGGTAGCAGGAGACTGGGAGTAGTATGAGCATATATAACCTCAAAAGCCCACCTCTACAGTGACACACTTTCTTGAACAAGGCCACACCTACTCCAATAAGGCCATATCTTCTAGTAGTAGTAGTGCCACTCCCTGTGGCCAAGCATGTGTACACATGAGTCTATGGGGGCCATACCTGTTCAAATCATCACAGCTAGTTGGCTTTTGATTTTACTCCACAAAACTTTATACTCTAGCTTGTACTGAGTTTATACTTTAGACATTTACTGCCATGTCTTAATGATGTGGTGCTGGGAATTAAACCCAGGGCTTTGTGCATGTTAGGCAAGCACCAACTGAGCTCTATCTCTATCCCATTTTTACTTCTTTTGTATTTATGGTATATGTATATGTTTGTGTGGGTATTTGCATGTGTATACAGTTATACATGCATATATGTGTGGATGTTTGCAGAGAGTTTCTTCCTTAATTGCTTCCCATGTAACTTTATGAGATACAATTTCTCACTGAATTCAGGCTAGCTGGCCAATGAGCTCTAGAGGTTTTCCTGTCTCTGCCTGCTCAGGTCTAGGATTTAGAGAGAGTTTATATGAGGGAGACTCAAGAGCTCAGGCTCTTTACTGACTACACTGTCATCTTAGCCCCACTTACACATTCTTAATAAAAGTTTATTCTTAAATATAGAACACAGCTCCAAGAAAACATGCCATCCTAGCCATAGGTGGCAAGAGAGGTCTTAGCAAGCAAGGCACATGCTTAAAAGGAATAGAATCAAGGTCACCATGATCCCAAGCACAAGGAACAGCTTGCTTTTGCCAGATTTCTTAATTCTACCTGTGTGCGGGCGAAAGGACTTTCTCCAACCTTTGCTTTTATCTCCCTAAATTTCTTATCTCTTCTTGTTTTAGCTTGAATACTTTATCTGTCTTGTTGCCCAGACACTGGGCTCTGTCTGCATTGCTGTGATTATGCCTCTTTTGAAAACTACTGGTCATTTGCACTCAGCTATTCCTTTTAACTTCTGCTCAGTGTTTCTGTTAGTCTTTGTCTTGTTCCAGTGTGGGCCTCATGGCTGTCAGCTCCTGCAGGCCTTCTCACAGCTTCCCAGTTAGTTGTGGGGTGAGCACATCAGTGGCCTGGGTATGTTGATGTATGCACATCTTTTCAGTTCTGCTTTCTGTTCCTGTTTGGCGTTCCCCTTCCTAACTTTTGCCCCAGTGGCCTCTTGTCTACTAAAATGCAGCTGTAAGAAGTTGCTTGGAAGAAGATACTGATAATAATCTTTCCCCTCCTCCTTGTTCTCTTCTTTCTCCTCATCACTGGCTTCTGCTGATGGCCTTTCCCTTAGGCCTGGACTAAAACTAATATCATATGAGTTCTTAACCATTGCTGTGTTTGATGGTAGAAACGTTTTCTGGATGGAGCCTTGGAGATCATGGAACTGGCCTTTTAGATGTGATGGATTGACTTTATCTGTTATGGAGGGTGGGTGATAATTAAGAACAGAGGCTCTAGAGAGACAAACCGCTTTGAAAATGAACTTTGGTTTTGTCCCATCTAAGTAAACTGATGCCTTACTTGGAGGTAACTCCTATTGTATAGTTAGCAAAAGTGGTAATTATACTACACATCTCACAGGTTTGTTAGGAAGTGTGCTGGTCTGTGCAGAGTGCTTATCTAGCACAGTGCACACCACTGGGCAGCAGGAAATGCTAAGCAATAATTATTTTTATCTTCCTGTTGCTTAATGCTTTAATTTACTTCTCTTTATTCAGAGTAATACATTTAGTGATTTCTTATAGCTAAAATTGTTGCTCTAGCAAACATGAAACATCACTTTGAACTTTTTCTGCTATGTTTTATTTGAATATCTTTGTTTTATAAGTTAATAGACTAATAAGACAGGAATTAATGTTTTTCTTTTGTAAAATGACTTATTTGAAAACCTTTGTTTTGTAATGTAATAGACTTATAACACAATAATTAATGTTTTTCTTTTGTGAAATGATTTTCTCATGTAAACAATAAAGAGTATCAGATGGTTTCTGATTTTTTTTTCTACACTATTTTGAGCTTTGACAAAATGTAGAAGGAAAATTTGGTAATGATATTGTTAGAATGGCCTTTTACTAATAAGACTACTAAAATAATTCTTTGTAGTAGCTGAATGTCTCACATTTTATCAGTTAATGTTAAAATGCAACTAAATACAAATTAACTTTAGGGTTTTAACTGTTAGCACGTTTTGTGCTTTATAAGATCTAGACACAGACACTTCAGCCGGTATTCTAGATTCAACCCTTCAACTAATTTGTGAGATGATCTTGGCCAGTTGCTTAACTTTCTCAATTATGCTGTACTAACATTTAGAATAAGATGGGCCATGATCATCTCTGATGCACCTTTAATTCTTTTGTCACTAGAGCCTCTATTCTGTAGTGCTCTGTAGGAGCAGCAGCAGTGTGGTACAGATTTAGGGTTTTACTATAACGTTAACTGCCCTTGGTGATTGGTCCTGTGCAGTATTTCCATCTTGACTTTGAACAAGATATAAGCAAAGTACATTTCAACTCAACAGCTGTCATTTCTACCACTGCATATTTGTGACTTTAGTTTGCTTGGTAATAGGCAGATTGGAGAAAGAATATGAGTAAAGAAGAGTCCTTGTGATATGTCTTAATTGTCTTCACTTCTAATGCCTTACACGGTGCTACTGCATGGTAGGTAGGTAGGTTTTTGCTTCCCCTGCACTCCCCACTCAGATGGAGTCCTGCTGCAGATCATGTACAGGCTTTGAATTTGAGATCCTCCTCCCTCAGACTTCCTTGCAAAGAGAACTGGAGTTTGGTTCTCAGCATCCATGTCAAGTGGCTCATGACCGTGGATGGCCTATGATGCCAGATCCAGGATGGTCTGATACCTCTGCTTACCTACACAGAGACACACATATATGTAATTGCACATAAAGATAGTTCTACATCGATAATTTTTATTATATATTTAGAAGATATATGTATGGAGGTGAATTATAAAAATAGTTTTGTTGCTGGGCAGTGGTGGCGCACGCCTTTAATCCCAGCACTTGGGAGGCAGAGGCAGGTGGATTTCTGAGTTCGAGACCAGCCTGGTCTACAGAGTGAGTTCCAGGACAGCCAGGGCTACACAGAGAAACCCTGTCTTGAAAAACCAAAAAAAAAAAAAAAAAAAAAAAACCAACCAACCAAACAAAACAAAACAAAAAAAACCCCTTTTGTTATGGCTCACAATATTTAAAAGACTTAGTTATCATTTGCTAGTTGTAAACGAATTAACATTTATTGAGTATATATTCTGGGCCAGATACTATGTATCTTTCTTTTTGACAGTGCTCTATCCATGCTAGGCAAGTGCTCAGTCTTTCATATCTAATTGGATATATTACAACTCTTTCTTGAAATATAGGTTTTAATTGAAGTTATAGAAATTGGCTTGATCAAGCTATTAAAGGATAATAATTGTGCCACTTTTTAATCTGTTGCTTCAGTATCTCTGGTCTTTCCTTGACATTATGATGCCTATATGTTGTAAGAATAAAAAAATCCCTGGTGAATCTGTTTATTTTCCACATTATTATTTAGCCTTTATAACAATCTTGTATGATTGTTGCCCATTTTAGAAGTGGGACTCCTGGAATTTAGAAAAATCAAAGGAAGACACATTTTGTTTATTCTATTTGTAAAATACTAGGTTTTCAAGCTGAAACTATAATTTGTGGTGTATTTGTAAAGTGGGGTTCTTATTACTCTTGATAATTATGGTCTTGAAGCACGTATGATGGTGTAGGAAAATGCTCGTGCATCAGTGGTAAAGGGAAACAGAAAAGTGAGTATATTGTATTGCATTAGTCCATTTCCCACTGCTCCAACACATTGTCTGGAGCTGAGTACTTTATAAATAACAGAACAGTGCTGACTGTGACAGCTTAGGCAGCAGCATGGCATTGAGTCTGGTGGCTGCATCATATCACTGCAGCGCCTGATACAGGGAGATAATATCTGATAAGACAGGGAGCCAGAGAACACAGCCCGTTCTTTTATAACAAGTCTTAGGAAAACTCATTTCCTGAGTTAATTTCTTAGAGGAGAGTGACCCCAAATGAGCTAATTAGCTCCCACTAGGCTCCACCTCTTACAGATTTTACCGCTTCCCAGCATCTTTGCTCATGACCAAACTCAGCACATGAGTCTGTGGAGGGGACAACTGCATCCAAACCACTGCAAGTGTGTCTTCAAGTTCATCTGTTATTTATTGGTTGCTTGTTTTATTCTATGTACTGTTCTAGTGACTAGGGGGAGAACTTTCTCTACAGTATTCTAGGCACAGGGGCGATCAGTTACACAAACTCAAAAGATAGATGTGTGTCTGGTGAGAACAATTCTAAGGCCAGTGTGGTTAGGGTACATGTGTCAGGAAAAGAGAGGTAGGGGACAAGGCAGTAAGGTAGAAAAAGGGGACAGACTACATGAGGACCTTGACTATTATAATGAATTGAGTATTAAGAATTAGGTGAGGAGCCTTTTGAATATTAACAGCAGAAAATGACATGTTCTGACTGATGTTTTAACAGACATGATCTGACTATTGTGTTAAGAATGGACTGTGGAGAGGAACCAGCTGGAGCAGGAAGAGTAGATTACTGAATAATAAATAATAATAATAATAATAATAATAATAATTCAGATTACAGTGTTAGCTTGAATTAGTAGCATAGGAGTGGAAGCATGAGAAATGCTCAAGTTCCGGGATTTCTTTGGAGATAGAGTTTAGAAGTGTAGTTGGTGAATTAGATGTGAGGTAAGAGAGAAATGGACGTCGAGGATGGTTTCATGGTTTCTTGACCTGAACATGTTGGAAGATGAAATTGTCCTGTGCCAAGATGGGGAAGGCTTTGGGAGGGATACGTTTGGGGAAGGGAGGAGATCAAGAACTCGTTCCTAGATGTGCTACTTGAGTCAGGAATTCAGGAGAGAGAGAGCAGGAAGCATAACTGAAAATATGCTGATAAGCTGTAAAGTCAAGGCTGGAAAAGAACAGCAGAGGAGCTAGTGAAGTTGTTTCCTTATCCATGGGTGTTCGTCTTGGCTGAGGATGGGGAAGCATGCTTGTATTTTCTGTTACTCGGAAGGAAGAGGCAGGAGAGTCACGCGATCCTAGGCCAGCCCAGACAGCCAGGTGAGATTTGAGCATTGAAACAACACTTCAAGGAAGTGATTACAGCCACTGGCCACAGGATTTAAGCTGTGTAAGCAGGGGAGTGAGGCTGAGTGGAGTTAAGGGCAGTAGTGAGTAGTGAGTAGTGAGGTTGAAGGACTTAGGGACTCATGACAGAAGTAGTGAAGAGCGATGGCAGAAGAAAGTGGAATGCTGACACTCACTGCAAGGTTGATGTGACCAGGGATGACAAGATCGAGGATTTGAAGAAGTGGAAGATGGAAGAAAACGGAACAAGATACATAAGAACAATTCCACAGGTGTTATGTGGACTGGTAGTAAGCAAGGAGGTGAAATTGCCATGGAAGAGGAGATATGAACAGGATCACTGGTGACTGTACAAGACAGCTGGCAGCATTGTCTAGCTTGACGATGACATTTTAAGGCAGGAATTGGGGAGGAAGCATGGAGACTTAGAAGCAAGGAGCATACCCACCTCAACTCGTGGTATTGGGAAGAGAGAGAGACAGAATTTGGGGGTGTCTGAAAGGACGTTAAAATCACAGAAATCAGCCCAGGGTAGGCATTGGCTCAGACCCTTTGACCTCTCCCCTTGTGTCTGCTTTTAGTCCCTTCTGGCTGTAGCAGGAAGACATTCATACACTCACTTCCACGGTTTCCCCCACGACTGCTTTTAAGCCGTTCTCCCTTTCTAGGAAATCCTTTCTAGGTGGTCTCTTTGAACCCTTCCCTGCCCATCTCCATCTTCTCCTCCCCAAGTTCATGCCTCTTTCCTCCCACCCCCAAATAATCCCAGTAGTAAATGATAGACATCATTTGAGCTATTACCATGTGCCATGCAGTTTATACATACTAACTTATTGATCCTTAAAGTGACCCTGGCTGGGACATCTTGACACTCATGCTTCTAACTTATTCATGGGGAAACTGAACCAGGGTGTTATCTATTTTAATCCCTGTTCCAGTCTGCCTCCTGATATTTCTCTGACATTTCTTGTAGGTCTTACTCAGAACTAGTCTCATCTGGTTAGACACTTTAGTCTGCCTTTTCCTCTGCAGGCCAATTATTACAAAATATTTGATGATATCTATCTATCTATCTATCTATCTATCTATCTATCTATCTATCTATCTATCTATCTATCTATCCATCCATCCATCCATCCATCCATCCATCCATCCATCCATCCATCCATCCATCCATCCATCTATCTATCTATCTATCTATCTATCTATCTATCTATCTATCTATCTATCTATCATGGCTTTGGAGATAGATTGACTTTTCCTGAGGAGCTCATTTTCTGCTTGGGCAATAAAAATATAACAAGCAAATAAACATTAAGATGATAGCTGAGGGACTGGAGCAATGACTCAGTAGTTAAGAGCCCCAGCACCCAAATGGCTGCTCACAACCCTCTAACTTCCAGTCTCAGGGATCCAACGACCTCTTCTTGACTCCAAAGGTACTTCACACATGTGACACACAGAAATACATGAAGGCAAAAACACCTGTACACACAAAATAATAATAGCATAAAAGATTACAACTTGTAATAGTTATCTCGAAGGAAATCTTTGGGGGTGGTTGGGTGTGGCGTGTGTGTGGATATGGAGTGCAGCAGTTGGCAAAGCTAAGTACAACAGTGTCAGGTGAGCCTGTGTGTGAGGACAGCGTCTCTGAGGAAAGGACGTCGGACCTGAGCAGAAAGAAGACCTTAAAACCTGAGGTGTCAGTCTTTTTCTTGCACTCTTTGTGCCTACAGTGCTTGAGATGATTCCATCTGTAGTCTATTATTTTCATTTGTGTACCCCTCCTGTTGTTGTAATTCCACCCTAACTTCTGAAAGAGGAGAGCCGTTGGTTGTCCTTGAAGGTCCCTTTCCATTGTTGTTTTGCCAGTCACATTAATTATGTAAATCCAGCTGCTTTCCTGCTCAGAATGTGCCCTGGCTCTTTAGATGGAGTCTGTGTTGGTGACTAATGTCTGTAATCCTAGTACTGGGAGACTGAGGCTGGAGGGTTGTGAGTTCAAATCAGCTTGTCCTACAGAGTGAGACCCTGTCTTAGACCAAGGGAGGCATGGGGGGAACAGAATCCTGTAGCACTGATAGGTTTTCACTCTGAGGCTGCAGCCCACTATTAAGTTTCTAATCTGTTCTCCACACATGTTCTTTTCTTTCCTGGCTCTATTCCAAAGCCCACATTGTTCCCTTCAGTTGGCTCTCTGTTAGCCTTTCCTGCCTTTATCATTGTCATCCATTCATCCATGTCTTAAGTTCCATCGAAGACACTGCCACAGCCAGGAGTCATTTCAAAATTTGGAGAGTATGGCTGGCCAGCTCATTATACTTTTATTGTGGCAGGAATCTTTTTCCTTCCTTATGTTATGGTATTTGGTTTGTATCCTTCTAGTAATGCCCCATCCCCTATCTTCTTTAGACAGGTTCTCAGTGCATAGTACAGGCTAGCTTCAATCTGTGATCCATTTGTGTCTACATCCAAAGTGCTTGGATTACAGGTATGTGCCACCACATCTGACTTCTTTCTTGTTTTAAAAAAACTAGATCATTGTCTTGAAATCATCCATGTTCTCCCATGGCACGCTCAGTATTAAGGTATTTAGGATGCTGTCTTCACAAATCTTAATCTGTTTCATTTGCCTTCCGTCTTGTCCTTGTCAACAGACAGAAGTAAGGACGAGTTTTGTGTCTGGGGTATGGTGATAGTTACATAAGTTCATGTCCCAAGGGTCTGTCTCTCCTTGATGAGCACATGAGAGTAGGTCTGTTTCTTTTCATTCTGTTCATTTCAATAGTCTGCAAGCTATAGCTATAGCTATAGTTTTATTTTGATCCTTCTTCCAGCTTTCCTACAAAGGGATTCAGAAGGTAATAATTTCATTCCAGACATTTCTTTGGTATATAGATGGTGGCTGTAGAAAGAATAATGAAATGAAAATATTAGGGAAAACGTAGGCTGAGAAGATACCTCACTCAGTCAAGTGCTAGCCTCGGAAGCATGGGGACCAGGGTTTAATCCCTGGAACTCATGTTTGAAAAGGCAAAACAACAAAACCCTGAGTGTGGTGGCCTGAATTTGTCATTTCCAGCTCTGGGGAAGTGGAGAGGGATGGATTCCTTGCACTTGCTGGCTAGCTAGCCTTGCCTGTTTGCCGAATTCCAGGCCAATGAAAAACCTTGTCTCAAAACAAGCTGCATAGGTCTTGAGGAGTTACATCTGGCTTCTACACACACATATGTACATCTACTCACAAGAGAAGGAAAAATGTCTTTTTAAAGGTCACTGTTGGTTATGGGGGGTTGTTAGTTTGTTTTCTTTTTTAAACATGGGTTCCAGGGATCAAATTCTGGTCCTCATGTTTACAAGGCAAGCATTTAACTGACTTGGGGATGGAGGTGGAGGTGGAGGTGGGACAAGAGCGCGCGCGTGTGCGTGCACACACACACACACACACACACACACACACACACACACACACACACATTTTTTTAAAGAAAGTATTTGTATGGTGGTTAATTGTCTCCCAATCAAACTTACTAGAGTTAAAGGAAACCTGATTTTGTTTTTTCATTTACAAACCAAGTCTCATTATCTATAGATCTTCATTTGCCCTTGAATGGATTACTAACTCAGGTTGCTCGCAGTGCTACCATTGGTGAGAAGTCATCTCTAGCTGTCCCCGTCTCTGCCCAGCCCATGATGTTGTTCTTCCTGATCACATTTTATAAGCTGATACATCACTTAGGAAAAAACCCAGGTTGTTAGTGCCAGATTCTCTGGGGGGCTTTCTTTGAACCGTGCTGCAATCTGGAGATGAGAAGAACTTTCCTTTTGTTTCCTGAAGGTCATCTGCAATAAACTGGAACACAGGTTGAATAGGAGAATGTAGACTCATACGTCTATTAACACGCACAGGTGCACAGGGAAATATCACAGGAATATGACCTCTGGTGAGTCAATATGATTCAGGTGCTTATTCTGAAAGGGGTCTGAGAGAATGTAGACAATTTTCAGGGCTTGTAATTCTGGAGACAGAAATTAGTTTGTAAAATTATTCTCTTTGGAATTAGAAGGAGCCTACAGGACAGACATTATCATGTTTCAAAATTCATTCCTCAGCCCTCCTTTTGTTACAAATAATGAGACTCGAGTTGGGGCTTTGAAGTAGGAAACGGTGGAGATTCAGTCCAGGCACAAGGTCTTTCCTATATTCAACTCTGCCTTCTAATTCCTCTTTCTTCCCACTATGTTATAGAACATTTGTAGTTTTGAGAGGGAGAAAGTGTTCTTCAAAGTTATCAGTATGTTTTAATTAGTACCATTGTTATTGATTCATATTCCTTCCCCAGCCGTGTGTGTGTGTGTGTGTGTGTGTGTGTGTGTGTGTGTGTGTGTTTGTGTGTGTGTGTTTGAGCCTTGATTCAAGTGTCACTTTAGGAAAGTTTTTCGTAGGAGTCCACATATGATTTAAAAAAAAAAAAAAACATGCTATATTTCTCTATTCCCTGCAAGTTTAGACAACGACATTGTGATTTAATAACCCAATTTAAATAAGGAACTACAAGCCAGATAATGGCTCTGACTCACCAGACAGGAAAGGAAGTACTAGTTATTCTGTCAATTTTTTTCCTAGGCAGTTTGAAGCAGGGTCATGCTGCAGACATAGTCCTTTTAAACACTCGGAAACTCCTGCCACTTCCTGAGGCTGGTGGCTTCTTCCTGTGAGGGAGCAGGTCATGGGACACAATATGGAAAAACGGGTAACAGCTCTCTTGTCCTTGGTGCTGATGGGTCTCCTCTCCCTTGACCATTGTTTTTCCCTGATTAGGAGAAGGTCAGGCTAAGAGGAGACATCTGTCTGCCTGTGTCTGTGCTCTAGTCTTTCAGGTAAGGCATGAGCACTCTGTGTAAGGCAGGTTTGTGTGTATTGAACCTCTTTTCTCATTGGAGTGCATCTACCTCCATCTTGATTGTCTGTGACCCTGGAAGGTCTGCTGTAGTACCATGGCTCATCTTTCCTCACACACACTCACAAATACAGGCAGCTCTAGCTGATGATGTGCTTTCCATGGCTTGACTTGAAGTTCTAAATCATCTGACCTTGGCCTTCTAAGATGTCTTGAGTCTCCACCTTTGCTCAGTTCATGGAGAACTGAGATAATATTACACAAGATTTTTAAGCATATATATATATATATATATATATATATATATATATGTGTGTGTGTGTGTGTGTGTGTGTGTGTGTGTGTGTGTGTGTATTCTTAATATATAATACATAAGACCTTGATGAAAATTGGCTTTGGTTCTTCAGGTTGAGCACCTTAAGACTAAATGCTTAGATTCCTTAGCAGCCTTCCCAGATATAGGCATTGCAGATTAGGAAAGATTATAGCAAAGATTAGTGTTATTGCACTCCTTTCCAGTCCTGCTCTGCTATTTTTCATGTCTCTCTTAGCCTAGTCACTCATGTTTAGGACTGGCTGATTTCATCATCTTCACACCTATTCCCCAAATCCAGTCACTGGAACCTTTCACAGTTTCCTCCTAGTTTCTAGCAACTGCTTCACCTCCATCCCTTCCTTTGTCGTACTGCTGCCCAATCAGCTTAAGACCTTACTGTGTCCTAGGCAAGTGTTGTGCCCCTGAGCCACACCCCCGCCCGCGTCCATGCTGCTTTACATTCATTACTCAGAGTTACTGCCTATTGCGTGTAATCCCAGGATATAACAGCCTTTCAGTCTCTCTGTTCTTCCAGCCTCAGACCTGCTTCTTCCCTCTTCTAGTGCAGCCTTACTGGACCCTGCTTCAACCCTAATTCTACAAGACTTCCTCCAACTGATCCCACCTGGTGTAGGAGCTAACCTTCCCCACAGTGCCCTGGAATTTACTGGCATCCCTTTGGCTGTTAAATGTACTCTAATTTGTGAGACCACCCAATCTATACTTATTTCTTGGAATGTGATTTGGCAGGTAGTTGTTCTTTATATAGAGCTTAGGGACATAATAGCTCAGACTATTTTGAATTTCTATTAAGATAAAAATAATTTGAAAATCTGTAGGTTGGTTGCTCAGTGTTTAAAAGATGCTATGATCCACTAAATTGATTTTATAGTCCACTGATGAATCATAGCCTCCATTTTATAAAACACTGTCTAGCTCATACAAAGATTAATGCTTCTCATGATGGAACGATAAGGCTGGGTACAAGTTTACTACAGGGTGAGCCTAAGGTGGAAAAGAGACGTGTGAGCCTGGGAATTCAGAGGCAAAATTCTATGGCGAAAACAACTTTCTTCACAGAAAGATGGCTCTGTTTGAGGAAGAGACTTCCGTATTTATCTTTTAAACAAGATCTACAAAGAAAATTAAGGGGACCTCAGAAGCAAAAAGAGCCCCTCACTCTAGAGTCTGGGTGAATTTTCTCACTAGCTGAGAGTATTTTGTTACAACTAACAAAGTTCACTGTAAACATTGCCCTCCTAGTGACAATAATTTTATAAAGAGATTTTAAATAAGAATACTAAGGTTTAATTAAGCGGGCAAATGGTGGCAGAGAAGGGAGGAGAAGGTGGAATTAAGGGAGGTTTATTCAAAGCTAGGATGCACGAGAAGCCAAAAGCAATCCTGATACCTGCTAAGTTAATTTAAAATCTGAATGGAGGTATCCTGGGCAAATGGATAATGCTACTGTCAGATGCCACATTTCCTACGTGAAAATCCCAGGGTCAGGAGTGGAGTCTTTCCCTATGAGTTGGTCAGGATGGCCCTTAAACTTTCAAAACATTGTAGGTAAATGTGGGTTGCACACCACAACTAGATTATAAGATCCTGAAGAAGGCACATGTTCTGGTTACAGGTCATAGAGAAATGGAGGCTTTCTTCCTGCTAGCTACCCTACATTGTGTCAGAGGTGCCATACAGGCTGCTGGGGTAGATGGTCATTAGCAGGCTTTCTTAGCTGTGGACCCTGTGTACAGAGTTGGTCACTTGGCCAGACCCACTAGTCTAGTAGTAGTTTGTTATGGGAGAAATCAATCTTTTTGATGGTTTTCTTTTTCAAAGGAGAGAATCCACATAAAATTCTATAAACCCCATGAAAAGCCCTTGGCTAGGGAGGTCATATTCTCTAGCAGGGAAACTACTGATGCTGTTTTGCTATGTGGACATGATGCGCCTGTCAAATCTCATCCTAAATAATTATGTTCATGCTTATAGAACACTGTTGCCATCAGCTTTTCTCGAGAAACTTCTTTCTGCAGTGGGCAGCAATAACTGCAGAGTCTCATAACTCATCAAAGGGCTGAGAATAAGTGTCTGTTGAATGCTTAGCCATAAATGAGATATCTATATTGTCCTCGCCTAGGCTCCGGGAAAATTGCAGAAGACAGGGTAAAAAGAATGGGGCTGGAGAGATGGCTCCGTGGTTAAGAGCGCCGGCTGCTCTTCCAAAGGTCATGAGTTCAAATCCCAGCAACCACATGATGGCTCACAACCATCTGGAATGAGATCTGATGCCCTCTTCTGGGGTGTCTGAAGACAGCTACAGTGTACTTACATATAATAAATAAATAAATCTTTAAAAAAAAAAAAAAAAAGAATGTAAGCCCAAGGAAGGATTGGAGTTTTTTGGGCCTGACATAGCAATTGAACTTCTGAACTCACAGAAACTGTGATTTCCTCTACAAGATGGTGGTCCATCTATTGCCTTTCATGGAGGAGCTTGGAGCTCGTGAGACCTCACCCTCCTGAGGGTCTGTAAGTAGTAATGGCTTGTAGAGGAAGGAGAAACATAGTTTAGTGGTGTAGTTGCAGGTAAGATGCCCATGTTCCTATAAGCAGCCCTAATGGAAAACTGGATCATTATAAAGAACATGGGTAATGTGCTTGCCACACAAACATGAAGACTTCAGTTTGAATCCCTCAAACATACAGCTAAGTATGGTCCTGCTTCTGTAGTCCCAGTGCTTCTATGGAGGCATAGGAGGTAGAAAGAGGAAAATCCCCACAAAACCATGGACCAGCAGCCAAGTCTACACAGTGTTAAAAAACAAAGAGGCCCTATCTCTAGATGGAATGTGAGGATTACCACCCACCGTTGCTGGATTGATTTCCATATGAGCTGTGGTATATGCATGCCCCTCTCCAGAGATGTGACTTCAAAGTAGAAGGGGGTTCTAACTGGAAATAAAGGGGCATCAGTGGGCGTAAGAATGCAGTGGGAGAGATAACAGGTGAATATGAAAATCATATGTGTGGCTATTGGTAAGAACGCAAGACTCCTTGAAAACCCACACCCTCTTGGCCTTTTCCCTTTAATGTAAATTTTGGATAAAGCTGTTTTTCTTTTTTAATAAACTCCAACTCTACTTCACGTTTCCTCTTTCCAAAATTACTTTCTATGGCAAAATCATGAATCCTAGCATCGCCCATGTAGAGGTGGAGTATCTGTTAAGACCTGTTCAAGGTGCTGAGTGGCACATAGTGTTGTGTCTCCTGCTCTGTGCTCCCACCGACTTCAATAGTTTCCAGATTTTCTTCCTTGGCACCTGATGCCTCTTGTTTTTAACAAGGCTGGGTGGGTATGATACACATTTGCACCTATCTTTCCTTAGGCTTTAGATCTCTCCTCACTTGCTTTCCCTCAGTGTTCACATGCTTGTGTACCTGCAGGGCTTGTTGAGGTTTTCTAACTTGCACTGCCTGTTTTTTGGCAAGAGGAAAGCAGGATCTCATCTACGTTGAAGATGACTAAAAGGGGGTCATTCCCCGATGGTGAGCTCTGTGAAGTCAGAGGCCATGGGAGGAAAATGTCACTTGCACATGGTGGTAATTACCTTCTCATTGAAGATGGCCAGCTCTGTAGTTTAAAGGGAGAGGTCCCTTTACCCAGTATAAATGGTAGAGTAATTATTGTACTTGAGTCAGGTTACCTCAGAATGTGACACTTTGTTTTCTTCTATCTTAAAGTTTATCGTAGCGTAACTGTAAGACATGCCTATTTTATTTTAATAGGGCTCTGAGGAGAAAACCCAGGGCTTTGTACATGCCAGGCTATCCCTTGTTGACTGACTTCTGCGATTATCTGTCAAAATAAAACTGGTGTACTTGTGTGTTTCCTTTGCCTGTGATTTGTCCCCAGACAGTCAGTACTGTGACCACACTGACCATGGACATCTTGTTCATCCTAATTGCCCCACAGTGGTTAGTCAAGGAATGCTTGTCTGGTGAGTGTTTAGCTGGTAATGACCATTTGTTTGTACATCCTATCAATCCTGGGCAGCTGTCATCAAAGATGTTGCTGTAAGTGCCAAAGCACCTGAAAGTAATCAAAGGAAGCCACAGGCTCCCTTTTAAACTTGCTGCGATTGTTCTGGGTTTTGGTTTTAGCTGAGGGTGTCCTTTCTCCCTTCCTTTATCTTTTTCACAGTGCTCCAAACAATGAGTGGTCTGTAGAGTGTATTTTTAAGATGATGATAAGAAATCCCCGGGGGTCTTTTATAGTGAATCAGTATTGAAGTTGATGTTGGAGTTCCCCAGAAGGAAAAGAGCACAGGATTGCTTTCTTTAGTTACTTCCTTCAGCAGGTCCTGTTCCTGTGGGGACTTTGTAAATTTCATTTCCCCCTCATGTCCTTTGAAAATCATGCATTTGTTCAGTTTATCAAAATAATGTGTTTTAGCACAATCATCTACAAGGAGAGCGTTGTATGTTTTCTAAGTTAGTGTTTGTCACAAGTGTGATTTTCAGAGGATTCTCTCCTGGTGAGGATGACTCCTATTTTAGTGTTCTGGTATAATGTTGTTCTTTCATGTTCTTTTCTTAACACATGCAGTTTCTTGGCTGAGGATAAAGACCTGTGGTAGAACAAGTTTCTGGCAAGTGCTGTGCTTGCTGCCCAACCCCCATCTTTGTTTTGTCAGTTACCATACTGAAGTAAAGTTTATCACTGTCCTAGTCCCCTTTCCTGTTCCCATTCTGTCGTCATGTCACATACGTTCATCCATCTATATAGACAGTTGACTCTAGATTCTGCATTCAAGAGAAAACAGGCAATATTTGTTTTTCTTTTAGTCAACATCACCTTCTCTTGTTCTCCAGTCTCTTTAGAACTCCCTCCTCTATAATGGAAATCTCGGTTGTGCATATGATAGAAAATCAGTAACACTGACCTGAGTCTGATGTATTTCACTTAACTAAATGATCCCTGTCATTCATTTCTCTGCAAATACTATAATTCTATTCTTTATGACCGAATAAAATTTCCTGTGAATGTATGCTACATTTTTATTATTCATCTGCTGATGGACATCTTAGCTGATTCCATGACTTAGCTATTGTGACTAGAGCTACAGTTTTTAAAAGAAGAAACGTGAATGAGCAATAAATATGTGAAAGTATGTTCAACTTCCTTAGTCATTATGGAAATAAATGCAGGTCAAAATAACATGGAGACTGCATCTCAGAATGGCTGTCACCAAGAAGACACAAAATGCTGACAAAAGTAATGACATTTTACACTATGGATGGTTATGAAAATTGGCTTTTGGATCAAAGAACTATAAGCCTGAAAGTGAAAACAACCTTTCACTTCTGGAGGTTACAAGTCCAAACAAGATGTGGGCAGGATTAGGTCCTTGTTGGGAGCTGTCTTAGTTACTTTTCCATTTTTGTGATAAGACACCAAGACAATTTCTTATAAAAGAAGGGGTTTCACTTGGGCTTATGGTTTCAGAGGCTGTAGAGTCCTTGACGGTGGAGCCAAGGCATGGTGGCAGGAAGAGCTGAGAACTCACATCTTGGTCTGCAAATGGGAGGTAGAGAGAGACACACGTTGATAACGGCTCCAGTCTTTTGAAACCTCAAAACCCACCCTGGTGACACACCTCCTCCAAGGCGACACCTCCCAATTTTCCCAAATAGTTCCACCAACTGGAGCCCAGGTATTCAAACATAGGAGCCTATAGGGACCTCTCCCACTCAAACCACCACAGGGGCTCACAGGGAGGGACTTTTGTTTTGCTTTTTTCCATGCCTGTCTTCTGGCTGCTGGGGTTCATTGGTAGTCCTCCATATTTCAGTTTGCAGCTGTTTGGCTCTGTCCACTGCCATGCAGCTGTCTCCTTTTTGTCTATTCTGCTTGTTTCTATTTCTTCTCTTTATAAGAAAAGGTTCTTATAAAGGTTCTCATCAAGACCAGTTCAATTACTTATGTCTGCAGTGATCCAGTTTCCAAACAAGGTCCCGTGGAGGTCAAGGAAGATATGAGTCTTTGGAGGGGATGCTACTTAATCCAGTCCAGCTTCCCTAATTCTCTTAGGTCAGTCTGTGTTAGTGAAGCTATGTCTGTAAGTATTTCCCTAGTTCTGTACTTTCAGTGGACAGCGAGCAAGTGATTTGTTAGACTATACACTATGTGTGGGATTTAGGCTTGGGTACTGTATTTAAAAGGGATATTAATTGAACTAGGGTGTGATCAGTGTTTTGAGGACTTTAGAAATGGGATTATATGAGAAATAGAACCGGATTGTTTGGATGGAGATTTGGGAAGTGAATACAGCCCCAGGGCTGAAAGAACAGAATGCAAGAGTGGATTGCAAGTGACACGCATGATACCTCTATGCAAAAGGTGTGGTTGATTTTCAGTTTTTAGGTGTTGGGAGTTGTCTTCATCTGTTTTCACTATAGGAGATTCTAGCCTCCATTTCTGGAATGTGGCATAGCATAGAATTATAACAGTGGTAGCAGGAGAATATATATAGGCACATTAAGAGCAAGAGATTATAAAGGAAGGGCTGGTTTGATGGCTTATCAGTTTAATGCTGGCTGCTCTTCCAGAGGTCCTGAGTTCAACTCCCAGCATCCACATGGTGGCTCATGACCATCTGTAATGGGATCTGATCCCTTCTTGTGGCATGTAGGTGTACTTGCAGACAGAGCACTCCTACATATTAAAAATAAATAAATACATACATTTTTGAAAATGATATTACAAAGGAAGAAAAACAGTAATGCGTCATTTTATATTTAATAAAACAGGAAATATGAACGGAAGTTCTTACTTGGCATCATGTACTGGTTTTGGCTGCCTTTGAAATGCTTGTATGCTGTGTATGTTTGTCCTGGCAAGAAATTTACCCTTCAGAATGGAATATCTTCCAATGCAGGTTAAAATGCTGTGCAAAAAGTGCAGGAATTCATCTTCTACCCACTCACTGGCTATATATGTGTGTATATCTCATATTCCAGGCATTATTAAATTTACTGGTGACTTAGTATTGGACAGACAAAAGTCCCTGCCTAGCTGAGTCCCTGTTTCTAGCCAGTGAATAGTACCTGCATTTGTATGTGGACATGTATGTAGCTTGGGTATTTCTTACTGCATGGTAGTCAGGAGTGATGACAGTAACGGTCTTGCCCACCGTCCTCTCTCATAGCCTTTTTATGAAAACCTCTCTACCTACTGTGTCTAGCCTTCAGACAAATGCAGTAAAGCTGTCTACACAAATTTGATCTTGAGAACTGTGCACTCTGTCTCATTGTTTTGGGTCATGTTCTTCTTGAAGTTGGGTTGACTCTGTTTTCACAGCAACTGCAGAATCTCAATCTCTCTCTCTCTCTCACCACACACACACACACACACACACACACACACACACACACACACACGAGTTAAAATATTAAAAATAAAAATGCCCTCAGCATTTAAAAAATAAATAAAAGGAAAGCTCATAGTTTAATTTTTATTAAACAAAATTGATAGTACTTTCAGATCAGTAAAAGAACCTCATACTTAGAAACATGCTGAGCTATTGCTTTAGACGTGCATTTTATTATTTATAAAGTACCTGCCTTGGACAAACGTATTGTGGCAGCTACTCTGAGTTGCCAAAATGGTGTGAAAGCAAAATACTCTCTGTTCCTCTCTCTCTCTCTCTCTCTCTCTCTCTCTCTCTCTCTCTCTCTCTCTCTTTTGGTTTTTTGAGACAGGGTTTCTCTGTGTATCCCTGGCTGTCCTGGAACTCACTCTGTAGACCAGGCTGGCCTTCAACTCAGAAATCCACCTGCCTCTGCCTCCCAAGTGCTGGGATTAAAGGCGCACGCCACCACTGCCCGGCTCTCTATTTCTCTTATCTTTCAAACCAACAGGTGAGTACAAGAAGCTGAATCCTACTTTTTTTTTTTTTTTAAAAAAGGACTCCTCCTGTAATTGATCACTGTTTTTATTTTCCTTTTCCTTGTTATTTTTGTCTCACCATAATATTGTCTGCTATGAATCTCTTTTTAAAAATAAATACACTATTTTTATAAAACATAGTGTAGAAGGAAGGGATTGCTGTGTCTCTCCTGCTTATTGTAGACAAAAATGTGTCAAGAATAAGGTGTTATGGCATTGCAGAGGTGGCTTAGTGGTTAAGAACAATAGCTGCTTTTCCAGAGGACCCAGCTTCAAATCTCAGTACCCACGTGGTTACTCACAACTCTATGATCCAAAAACTCCAGTCCTGAGGATCTGATGCCTTCTGTATCCCTGGACACTACACTCTTGTGGTATATAGACACACATTCAGACGAACATGCATACAATTAAGATAAAAATCTCAAAAAAAAAAACCCAAAACCAACCAACAAACAAAAACATCCCTTGAAGAGGAATAGGATGTCATTGCATAGAAAGGTGATCTGTTTGAAGAATAGCTGAGGAAATGCCCACCATCCATCCTTGTGGATTCTAAGATATAGTTTTGTTCATTTTTTTGTTTTTGTTTGCTTTTTTGTTTTGTAGTGTGTGCTAAGCAAGCATAAAGTCTTAGGCTCAATCCTGACACCAAAACAAAGGATGCATGCAAGACCTTGGTGACAGTGAAGCGGAGGGAAGAATAATTCCTGTGTGTAAAATTCATCTTCCCCTCATCATTTCTCTGCTGTCACTATGTTGTCATCCAGGAAAACCATTGCCTGTAATTCTTTCAGTTCAGTCCAGTCTCCAGTGCTCCATGTCTTCCCACTGTGGAGACAAATACATGGAGACTGTTTAAGCAGGCTTTGAACCGCTTTGACACAATGAAGTGGAAATAAATAGGGAGCCAATCCCAATGATTTGGACAGGCCATTACCCTCTGTTCTTATTCTAGCCCTGGGAACACCGAGTCTGTGGTCTAGAAGGACTGACTCCAGATACACAGGCTTCTGCCCTATGGCCACAGGGCCTGCCTTACATTCTGTGGCCAGTCTCAATTTTAGCTCTTTCTTTGAGAGCTTGTGTCCTTTCAATTTGGAGATGTCCTTTCCTTCAGGAACCAAATGTGGTTGGGAATTGACACATCCTATTTGAAAAGCTAACAGGACACAATGCCATAATCTCTACACCTGCAGCGCACACACCTGAGTAGAGGGAGAAGGTCTTTATGTTCTTATCTCTGGATTAGGGTTGTCACGAGAGCCTCCCTAAGGCATATTGACTCATTGGAAGTATGAGTCTGGTCTCTCTCTCTCTCTCTCTCATGATGTTTATCTCCAAGGATACCTTTTATATCTTTAATGCAATTTCTGGCTTCAATTATTGTATAACTGAGTGCCTAAATAAGACTACCATGTGGTGAGTTTCTAAAATGAAATGCTGTTGAGAAAGTGTGATTTTGTTTTTGTTTTAATCAGTTGACTTAACTGAGCTAAATGTGACACTGTAGTAATGACGATCATCATGGTCAGCAAAAGGACCAGCATTCCCTGTGTTTTGGAATGTGACTTAGTAAACAGCTTATGGCTGAACACACAGATTTTAGAGGAAGATTCCTGAGTGGCCCCCAGTGAGGGGGAAAGCTTGTTGTAACCCTATCCATAATTAACTGTATGCTATGAAAATCACAAATTGAGCTAGTGTGTGTCAGAAGCAGGGGTGGGAAGCAGTGTTTATCACAGCATGTAGAAAGAATTGTGTTTGATTTCTGTTAGTCACAATATTTGGGAAATTATGTGACTTCTCTGAGGATCGTCATCCTATCGTAAGACATTATAAGAATATCTACAGATGGCTGGACATGGCCAGGTGGTTGATAGCATGGAGCACTAGCTCCGGGTTCTTCCCATCCTCACTGCCCCAGATTGTCACCTACTGTGCTTAATAGATTTTGTATTACTTCTGAACATATGCTTCTTTCTTGAGCAGTTACACAATGCAAGCACGCATCTTCTCCTCTGTAGATTTTGTTTAGAGGATGTCATCTCTCTGTCTTTCCTCCATGTTCACAGATCCTTTCCGGGTTTCCACATGATGAATTGAAGCAAGAAGCGTCTTTTGAATTTTCCTCCCTCACTCCCTTCCCTCCTTCCCTCCCTCTTTCCCTCCCTCCTTCCCTCCCTCCCTCCCTCCCTTCCTCCCTCCTTCCCTCCCTTCCTTCCTTCTTCACTTTCTCTCACTCTATTTGAGAAAGAACTGCTGTGCTGACCAGAAATGTGCTTCTTTTTCCAGGTCATGCCTGTGAAGCTTTTGGGGCACTATCACCTCCTTTGCCCTTTGTACTCAGCTTGCTTAGAGCAAGCAGATAAGATTGGCTTCTGCAGTCCCTTCTTCCTTCCTTCCTTCCTTCCTTCCTTCCTTCCTTCCTTCCTTCCTTCCTTCCTTCCTTCCTTCCTTCCTTCCTTCCTTCTCTTCTCTTCTCTTCTCTTCTCTTTTTTTCTTTTCTTTCTTGTAAATGAACATTTCTTTTTGTTTTTTTCTTTCTTTTTTAAAATTGGATATTTTCTTTATTTACATTTCAAGTGTTTTGCCCTTTCCAGGTCCCCCCTTCAGAAACCCCCTATCCCATCCCCCCACCCCGCCTCTATGAGGGTGCTCCCCCACCCACCAGCTCCCGTCTTCCCTCCCTAGCATTCCCCTACACTGGGGCATCTAATACCCTCAGGCCTAAGGGCCTCTCCTCCCACTGATGTCCAACAAGGCCCTCCTCTGCCATATATGTGGCCGGAGCCATGGGTCCCTCCATGTGTACTCTTTGCAGTCCCTTCTTTCATGCTGTGATTTCTAAAGTCCCCACTGGAGGCCTTGGAAATGTGTGTCTCAGTCTGGTCAGCAGAGGGCACATTGATCCTGTGTGTGTGACCACTGGGTACTGAACACTCAGTCCTGTGGCTGTAGTTGATTTCTTGATGATGGGAAAGAGCCAGGAGGGTGCTGGAAATTCATGGTGTGCATAGGACATTTATTTCACAACACATTTCTGGCTTAATGGTTAGGGAAGCCCTCAGGGGCGGGGGGGGGGGGAAGCTGTTGACACTGTAAGAATAATTCTTTTAAGCTGGATAAACTTGTAAAATGGTGGTACACACCTTTAATCCCAGCACTTGGGAGGCAGAGGCAAGAGTAATTCTTGTAATTCACTGAAAAGCTTTATTTCCCTCTTAGAATCTAGTGTGCTTCAGACTAGACAGGACACTCTTTTATTTTTTTTATTTTTGATACTTTATTTACACTTCAGATGTTTTCCCCTTTCCAGATCTCCCCTTCGGAAACCCTTATCCCATCTCCCTTCCCCCTGCCTCTATGAGGGTATTCCCCCACCCACCCACTCCCTCCTTCCTGCCCTGGCATTCCCTTATACTGGGGCATCTAACACCCTCAGACCCAAGGGCCTCTCCTCCCATTGATGGCCAACAAGGCCTTCCTCTGCCACATATGTGGCCAGCACCATGGGTCCCTCCATGTGGCACGACACTCTTAATACTGTCTCTATGAATCACGGAGGTATCAGCCTCCGGCATCCTAAAGGCTCTAGGGTGGTTCTCCTGTAGTTCTATGTGAATGTTACCATCGTAAGAGGTTTGATAGTTATAGTTAAATGATAGTTCACAATTTCAAAAAGTTAAAAAAAAAGCCTTAAAAATATATCTGAAGTTCCACATGTTTAAATTATTCTTTTTTATTTTTGACATGGTTTGGCCAGTTTGTAGTCCAAGTACATTTTGTATGTTATTTTTTTTTCCAGTGTTGATGAAACTTCAATTCATATAAATTCATTTTGCTTATTCATGCTAGAGTAATTCCAAGATGATAGTCAGCATTATACTCTATCTCTTAAACCTTTCGGGGCACACTCATTAAAAAAACCCATTTTCTCATGTAGCCAGAATAATATAGTTACTTCTAGAAAGTATTTAGTATCATTAGATTTCCTGTTCATATTAAAACTAACTCAATCACTCCAGTTCATCACTTGTATCTTATTTGTTCAAACTAGGGTCAATCCTGGATTGCACTGTCTCTGGTTATTGTGTTCCTTAAAGCTTAATCTAAAGCAGTCCTCTGGACATGCATGTGACGTGTCCCACCCTCGGATTTGCCCAGTTGTCTTTTGGAGTCTTCTGTTTACTCTGCTACCCTCTGTGTGTCCTCCTTTGGAGTAATCTAAAGTCAGGACTAAAATAAAAAACGGAACAATTTTGGCAAGAATGAATCATAGACTGTTGGGGGACCACTTAAACACAACAGAACTCAAAACACCAGGTCAAGGCAGATGACAAAAATTTATTGAAATCAAGCCATTACTGATTGATCAGAGCCACAGAATTTACTAGGAAGCTAAACTGCTACCCTGAAGGACCGCTGCACATCATAATTAAAGGATGAAACCATAGAGAAATGGGGGCTGGGTGGGTAGCATTGTTCCCTTTATATTTTGACAGAAGGGGCTAAGCAAGGGAGCTTCCATCAATCAGGATCGGAGCTGGTTCCTGGGCCTGGGAACATGAACTTAGTTGGATCCTGTCAGCAAGATGAAGTTGTCTTTGAGATGGCTGGACTCACAACTGTCTCCTTACAAGTTGTCCCTGAGATGTCTAGATTCAGACAATTGTTTACAACAGAAGCTGTTCAGTTATAGAGAAGTACTCAGTTTCCCTAGGGCCTGAGACCTTGAATTGAGTTTCTTTCTATGATTAAATGGAATCTGAAAGTGAAATGGTAGTACTTAGAATAAGTTTCATTTGCTTGTTCCCAACAAGATGATATGTGGGTTTTTTTACATTGTATGCATGAGAAGGCATAAGTGCCCTGCCTACCCGACCATCTGTGATGTTAGATTAAGGTGCTGATAGCCCAATGCTGTCTGTAAAGCATTTCACTAGAGACAAGAGTATATAGTTTGTGATATCAAGATGTGTTTTATGTTGTTTTTTTTTTCTGGGTATTTTTAAATACCATTAATAACTCTTGTCTGATCAGGGAGTTTGCAGAACTCTCATTTCTCTAACTTAATCATCTTTCTGCAGTAACTGACATTTAGTTAATAGCTCTCCTTCATCTTGGGACAATTTGGTACTCTGGAAGATAGTACTATCAGAAAGGCAGCTTTACTATGGAATTTTAAACCATTAAGTCCCAGTTTCAAAATAAGGAACTAATTTATGGTGGCTCAGTTGTGCTGAGCCTTTACTCAACTGAGTTGACACTTTAAATGGTAGCAGTGAACTGTTCCCTTGTTTGAAATTTTTCCCTATATATTAATGACTTGCATGAATTGAATATTTCAGCCAATTAAACTATTTATTTCTATGGTCAGTTTGTTTTTTGCTAAGCGTATTAAAATGTGAGACAGTAACAGATAGTTCCTTTGTCGCTGACTCCTTCCTTCATTGGCTGATGCAACTGCTGTTTTTAAACATGCCCTTGCTCCCTTGTATGGTATTGGCCTATCCTGTAATATCTTTGTCCCAAATGTCATTCAGTCACTTTGCTAACAAGCCTTAGTTCCTTTATTGGCTGTTTTTCTTTCTTTCTTTCTTTCTTTCTTTCTTTCTTTCTTTCTTTCTTTCTTTCTTTCTTTCTTTCTTTCTTTCTTCTTTCCTTCCTTCCTTCCTTCCTTCCTTCCTTCCTTCCTTCCTTCCTTCCTTCCTTCCTTCCTTCCTTCTTTCTTTCTTTTATGTTTTTCGAGACAGGGTTTCTCTGTGTAGCCCTGGCTGTCCTGGAACTCACTCTGTAGACCAGGCTGGCCTCGAACTCAGAAATCCACCTGCCTCTGCCTCCCAAGTGCTGGGATGAAAGGCATGCGCCACCACTGCCCCGCCTGCTGTTTTTCTTAGAAATGGTTAGACTTCAAAATCCTGACATTCGGAATGTCTGTTGGTATTGGAATCACACAGTTCATAGATCTTTTCAGTGGTCTAATTAGTTCTTGGTTTTTATATTAAAAAATTGAATAATGAAAATTCAGACAGTAAGGCATTTTGAGAACTAATGGGGTGTGTTGACTATACAGTAAGTATGAGAGGTGATGCTTATGTCCAATTTGTCCACTCTAAAATATGTATATATTTTATCATATCATATTGTAACACCATAAGTACATACAGTTTTTATTTTTCCATAAAATTCATCAGATAAAATTAAATCAAATTTAAAATTTTTAATTTGACATTATGTTTTTAAGTAACTACTTGATTTTATAATTATATCTTTTCTTTTACACTGAAAATCTTGACCACCATAAGAAATACTGCTTCATCTTAGTATATAAGCAAAATAATTTCAAAATGACATTAGTATTAATAAAACCAAATGAACTTTAAATTTTCTTTTAATTATTTTTATAGTATAGTTTGATTTCAGTGGAAGACTGTTAATGTTAATTTCACTTACTTTTTCTTGAACTATGTCTTGCCTGTTCTGTTTTTATCATAGGTTGATCACTTTGGGTTTACTGAGACAAGAACTTTTAAGCAGCGGTTCCTAGTCGCTGATAAATACTGGAAGAGACATGGTGGATCAATACTTTTCTACACTGGTAATGAAGGGGACATTGTCTGGTTTTGCACTAATACGGTATGTACACATTAGTGCTCTGCTGAAATAGTATCTTTTATAGCGATAAACAGGTGAAAATGCTTAGCAATCTAGATGCCCAAGAATTACTGTTTTAATTATAATGTTCTTCAAAAGTAAAAGGAGAATGAGCAAGATGGCTAAGCTGGTGAAGGCTCATCCCTGAGCCCTGCTTGATGGAAGGAGAAAACCAACCCCTATACGATCTTCTTTGATGTACTCAAGTGTGATATGGCATGTGCCCTCCCCAAATGAGAACATAAACATAATGAAAAGTAAAATCAACTCAATAGTAAGAGAAAGATGGCAAAAGCTCACGAGTGAATGAAAAGTGTCAGTGCTAGGAATTCAGAGCCAGCCTGTGCTGCCATCTGGTTCAAGGTCAGACTGAGCTACACGAAATCCCATCTCAACACAACAGACAGACAGACAGACAAGTAGACAAAATCACTTTTTTGGGGAAAATTTAGTTATAACACCAGTGGGCAATATGGTGTATCCTTGGCTTAATTATGGCCTGTAGAAGGTAAGTGTAAGGCTAGGAATGTTTTAATACTGTATGTTTAAAGTGAAGATTTGTATAGTGTGTATAGTAGATGATCAATAAAAGTTTAGCAAATTAATAAGTAAGACTGAAACGAAACCAATGCAAACAAAGAAAAATATAAAAGTTTGACTGTCCAGTTGGAAGGGGGGAGGGAAAGTAGCCGCATTCCATCTAGTTTCCTGTTGAACCTGTTTTTAAGTTGTTAGAATTAAAATAGTATCATCTCTTAGCTTGCTTCACTAACTTAATTTTCTATCACCTCTTAACAATGCATCTATTAACAAGGCAGTTTGGAAGGAACACAGACAGTGCTGCGACTAGAAAAATGTCAAATTTCTCCCAAGAAGCTAGGCTGTGAACGCCTGCCCAGTAGGGAGTAGTACCATCTCAGTGCCAGTGCCCTGCGGAGCAGCAGACCCAGGGGATCTTGAGAAATGTTTGCTGAACTGAACTGAGTTGACAGGAAAGACATGACTCTAAGTATGCAGTTACTGTCTTACTCATTTGTCTTCAGATGGCCAGGAACCAAATCCCCTGGGCTTGGGAGTACATCCGTCTGCCTAGCACTCAGGACTGTGGACTCTGTAAATTTGAGTCTTTCCTTCTTCTATAGTGACACTCAGTCCAAAAAGCCAAACAATCAAGAGAAAAACAAACAAACAGATAAATAAATAACTTACATTTCAGGCAATGGTGATGTATGTCTTTAATCTCAGCCCTCAGGAAGCAGAGGCAAGTGGATCTCTAAGTTCGAGACCAGCCTGGTCTACAGACTGAGTTCCAGGGCAGCCAGGGCTACACAGAGAAACCCTGTCTCAAAAAACCAAAACAGTAAATAAAATAATAATAATGAAATGAAAATTTAAAAATTAATAATAAATATACTTAAAATAAAATCGCTCCTGAGAAAAGACATTAGGTAAGTGTCCAGATTCCTGGGGCTATTATGTGTACTTTGTCTCTTTCCTTTTTGATTTGCTTTTCGTTTGTTTGAGACAGGGTCTCTCTATGTAACCCTGGAAGTTGCTATAGAGATTAGGTTGACCTTGAACCCAGAGATCTGCCTGCTTCTGCCTCTGCTTCCTGAGTGTTGGGATTAACGATGTATACTACACAGGATACTCTTTTCTGTAGCTATTCTTCTCTGCCAAACCCACAGGCACCCTTTCCTGGCCATTTCCTCTTTTATTTCAGGCAGACAGATGTTCAGTCTTGAGACCCTAGTGCTCCTTAGGCTCTGCAGCCCCCACTGAACACTTGCTGGGTACCCATGTCCTCAGAGAGGTGGAAGAGAGCAAGAAGAGAGGAACAGTTTTAAATAGGTGTCCAAAGCAGATCCTAGAAGGGCAGATCCCAGATGTCGCTAGCCCTTGGCGTCTTCCTATAAACTAAAGCATTTCAACTTGACGTTCACTTCTGGACATTAAGTTTTTGAGAAGCAGTGAAGACCGATGGATGAGCTTCCGTTCACACTGTCAGTTTGCTATTTCAGTTGAGCAAGCTTTTAACTCCAGCCTTTTCTTCAGGTGGTATAGTAAGAATGCCTAGCTCCCATAGATGTGAGGACTAAATAAAGATTAAAGATTAAAGAACTTGCTGGTACAGCTTGTTAATCCATGGCTTAGACCTCTTTTGAAAGATAAAATTACCCTTGAAATGGATGCAGGCAAATAATCCCTAATTGCGTCATTTATGGGTTCAGTTAAGCTGCTTCCTGTCAAAGCCTGAGACCAACTCCACAGAGCTCTGCTCCTTCTCTTAAGACATTGCAGTCTGGTGGTGTAAGGCATACGTGTGAGTTCCCGCTGCAGCAGGTGCAGGAGTTCTTTGCAGCCCTCTGGTGTTGAGGGGAGATGGACAGATCTGCTGGGCTGGGGCCTGCAGGGGAGGGTTGCATGAGCTGGGTGTGGCTAGACCTGGGATGTGTTGCAAGAGTGAGCATCTCCCTGAAAGAGAAGTGGGGTCTCAAAAACCACAGGTATCAGGGTAACATGTCCACTATCCCCACAGGCAGCTCCTCTAATTCCTTATAGACTGGTCAACATAACCAGAGCAGTTTAAAGTTCCTATGCCTTGTTAGGGAATAGTAGGTTATTAAACACCAAAGCATTCATGAGGCTTTTAATCCATGCTAAACTGACTAATTAATGCCATCTGCCTTGGATGCTTTCTTAGGAAGGATACAGAGGGCACCGTCCAACCAAAGGGAAAGAGGCAGCCAATGATTAGTGAGGAGCCAGCAGTGTGGAGTAAGGAAGTCTAGTGGCCTTGGTGACTGCTCTGCATTACAGCCTGTATTTCAGTCTTGTCTGTGCCACCTGTGTGAACACTGAGCCTTGTGTCTCAGTGTCCTTGCCTGTAAAACCACAGAGCCCGCTTCTTGTTTATTGTGCTACTTAAGTGAATTATTACATGTGCAGTTAGAACAGTATCTGACACATTGCAAGCAGTAATTAATAGCAGCTGCTCTTAGCTACTGTTGATTTTCTAATAAATTAGATTAAAATCCCAAGGGGGTTTAATATGCTTATTTATCTTTTAATTTCTTTATGTTGTCTGCGTATGTCTTTGAGGCTTAGGTATCTTTACCTCCTTCCTAGAATATTAACCACACTGCAATTTGAAGACTGACATATAATATTGACTCGGGGTCAGGGTAAGAAGAGATGAGGTGATTTTTTGATGAGCGCACTGATCGTTATTTTGTTCCTCTGTAGCACAGTGTGACACTGTGATATAGCTCGTGTAAGTTTCTTCCCCCTGTGCAACACACACACATTGCACAGTTGTTAGAGAATTCTTTCTGGTCTAGTCTAACATCTATTGCATATGGTTTGCAAAAGTTCAATGCGATGCTTCATGGCCCAATTTGACTTGCAAATTTTTATTTATTTATTTATTTATTTATTTATTTATTTATTTATTTATTTGATATTTTATTTACATTTCCGATGATTCCCCTTTTCTTTAGAAACCCCGTGTCCCCTCCCCCTCCCCGCCTCTGTGAGGGAATTCCTCCTCCCACCTACCCGCCCATCCATTCCCATATTCCCACCTTGACATTCCCTTTTACTGGTGCCCCTAGCACCCTCAGGCCCAAAGTCCTCTCCTTTCTCCCTGGTGGCC
>CM052703.1:100242078-100264715 GCA_028551405.1 Uromys caudimaculatus | reverse complement strand
TAAGAGTCAACATGGCTTTAATCATTCTTATAAATTATATAAAAATGGAGAACAGGGCTGGTCCTGGAACTTCTTGATGCAGTTGGGAGTGCTCTGGTACAAAACTGGCACAGAATTCTGATGAGGAAAGGCAAGTTTTTGTCAGTTCTACAGATAGTTCGCAACCCAATGCTTCAGTATCCACAGGAAAGAAGGTGGAGACAGGGAGGGCACAAGTTTTCTTTTGAAACCACTCATTCTTCAAAATATAGCTTTTATGCACTTTCTCTATAAATGAGATTAGCATATTGCAACTCAGTCTGGACAGGAATTCTGGCAGGAAGGATAGCCAGTCTCCAAGGTCTCAGGGAGCCCTCCCTCCTCAGACACTTCTCTTCCAACTCGAAGTCATGGTCAGTATGAATTACCACTTCTAGGAGCACACATCCCAATTTGAACACCAAGTATATTTTAAAAGCTTCTTAATGTACAATCTTCATTCTCAGAAAAATGCCACATTTTGGATCCAGAGTTTTCTGAACACTATTTAGAAAAATAACAAAATCAAAACCATATATAAGTGGTTAAACTTATACAAGAGACTTTCAGCTAGCTTCATCAGTTCATCAGTTGGAGCTGTGAGTGCGGGTGACTGAGGACAAGGTTACTTCCTTGCTGCTGGTGGAATGCTAGAGAAGATCTCCCAAAGGGCAGAAAGCCATGTTCATGGCCAGTGGCTCAGTGTGGCCGCATCTGCCCTAGCATTTTCAGTCTTGCTTGATCAATAACATCAAGTAGATTCTTGGCATCTACGGCCAGGACATGAGCAGCTGTCAGCATCTGCTTCTTGTACTCCTGCTGCAGGCTGGTCATGACATACTGCTGTGCCAGCTTCATCTTGCTGATAAGCTCACCCAAATCGGAGTTCAGCAGCTTCTGTGCCATCTCAATAGCTTCAGAGGTTCAGTCCATTATCATCAAGGTGAGAACATGGCAGCATCTAGGCAGGCATGGTGCAGGAGGAGCTAAGAGTCCTACATCTTCATCAGAGGGCTGCTAGCAGAATACTCTCTTCTCAGCTTTTAAACAACATTGTTGTGGTTTTTTTTCTTAAGTAGTATGTGGGTACTTAAGTACCCATGTTGATACTGAGAACTGCTGAGCCATCGCTCCAGCCCTGAAGGTCATGTTAAGTATAATGAATTAAACTCAGACAAATGCTGCATGTTTTCTTTCTCATATGGAACACAGATTTAAATTTCTGTCTCTCTTGTCTGTCTGTCTGCCTGTCTATCTGTCTGTCTGTCGGTTTCTGTCTCTCTCTGTGTCTCTGTCTCTCACTCTCTCTCTATGTGTTTGTGTGTGTATAAACCAAAAAGGATGAGGAGAGGAGAGAACAAGACCTTAACAGCATGGAGTGGAACCAGAGAGAATCATAGAACACATGTGACATGAAAGCAGAAGGTATCTGTTAAGTACATATTAAGTACTATGAGCCACAGGGGCTGCTGCTCATAGCTACCCGTAACTCTAGTTTCAGGGAATCTGACACTTATACCAGGTATGCATGCGGTACACAGGTATACATGTAGGCAAATACCTATATACATACAATAAAATTAAATTAATTAAAAAAAATGACTCCTTGTTTCCAGTTTTCTGAAATGTTATGATTTTGTTTTTCTTTATGGCTGACTAGAATGGCATATTATCTGTAAATACCACATTATCTCTGCCATCCCTCTGTTGGTAGGCATGTAAGCAGGTTGAATTTTTTAGACCTTATGAATAGTGTAGCAATTAACAGTGATTTAGATGTGTACATGTATCTTTGTGGTATGCTACCTTACTATCTTCTGGGTATTTACCCAAGAGTGGTAGAACTGTAGTTCTATTCTATTTTTTGAGTAGCTTCCTTACTGATTTCCATGTGTCTATTTTATTGTATATTCTTTTTTTTTTTTTAGATGTATTTATTTTATTTATATGAGTACACTGTAGCTGTCTTCAGACACACCAGAAGGGGGCACCAAATCCCATTACAGATGGCTGTGAGCCACCATGTGGTTGCTGGGAATTGAACTTGGGACCTCTGGAAGAGCAGTTGGTACTCTTAATTGCTGAGCCATCTCTCCAGCCACCTTATTGTATATTCTTGCCTGTAGTAAATAAGAGGTCCTTGTCCTCACCATTGTCGGGTGACATTTGTTAACTTCATCATGGCCCCTCTGTCTTGGTGAAATGAAATCTCAAAGCAGTTTCATTTTGTATTTTCTTGATAGCTAAGTACTTCAACTCTTTTTCAAGTATTTATTGGCCATTTGTCTTCCATCCTGCCTCCCTTCCTCCCTCTAACCCCCTTCCTTCCTCCTCACCCCTTTTATCTTTCTTTGCTTTAGCATACACAAAGGGCTTTTATTAGCTTAGTTTGAAAGTTTTAAATCCATAAAGCATTGGCAAGAATAGTTTCATAAAAGATGATATGCATTCATCAGGACTGAACAACTACTAATATTTTCCAGTATTTTTAATTATTATTACTATTTTTACTTTTGAGACTATATCATTTTCCTCTTTCTCTTTTCTCCCTTAACTCCTCCCATGTGTCCCCCTCTTTGCTCTCTCTCAAGTTCATGACCTCTTTCTTTAGTTGGTGGTGGTGGTGGTGGTGGTGGTGTGTGTCTGTGTATTCCTAAATATATAAATACAGCCTGCTCAGCTCTTACAATGATACTGTATGTAAATGTTTTCAGGGCTGACCATTTGGTATTGGATAAACCAATTGGTGTGTTCTTCCCAGGGGAAGACTATTCTCTCGCTCTCAGTATTCTTTGTTTTTCCGTCCTTCCTTGTGAATGGGTCATTTGCATTTCTTCTTTTGAAGTTGTGCTAGTTACTTCTCTTATCACTGTGCCTAAATACCTGACAGGAAGCACCTTGAGTGAGGAAGACTATATCTCACCTTATCTTCAAGGGGATGTGTTCTATCCTGGAGGAGCAGTGGCAACTGGTTATGCTGTAGCCTCCTCAGGAAGGAAGCAATGTAGGCCACAGCCTATAGGCTGGTGCTGTTCATATTTAGGGTGAATCTTCCCTCTTCAGTGAACCCTGTCTGGAAACACCCTCATATCCATAGCCAGAGATGTGTTTCCATGGTGATTCTAAGTCTACTTAAGGTGACAGTGAAGGTAAGCCACCATAAATGCTTGTCTGGATTTCACTGGCACGGTGCTAACCTTCCGGTTTCAACTCCAGTTGTGTTAGTCAGTTCCCCTCTATTCTTTGCCTAGTTTGACTCGGTGATTTGTCAATCTGGGTTGTATTTTTTTCTCTAAGAATAAACTCCTTGATTGATTCTTGGAGTTTTTCTGTTAGTCTCCATTTTATTAGTTCCTGTCCTGATCTTTATTATTTCTTGCTATCTGCTTCTTTTGGATTTGTAATATTCTCATTTTTCTAATATCTTAAGGTATGTCATTATTTATTTGATATAGTTCTGATTTTTAAATATAAGCACTCATAATGATGACCACCTAGAACTGCCTTAGTTGTATCTTGAAGGTCTGGTTAAGCTATGTTTTCTGTTTCATTTGATTCTAGAATTTTTATAACTATCCTTTCTAACTACCTTTAGACCCACTAGCCAGCCATAGTCTAATGTTCTTTCTCCATGTAGTCCTGTAATTTCTCTTGCTTTTGATTTCTAGTTTTATTACACTATGATCTGGTAACATGTAATAAATTATTTTGAGTCTTTAATATTCCATAAGACTTGATTTGAAACCTAGAAAGTGGTATTTTTAGAGGCTTCATAGATGGCAAGAGTGCTATAATCCCAATGCTAGGGACGCCAAGACAGGTGACCCCCCAAGGCTTGATAGCCAACAGGCAACAAAAAGGAATGTTATCTCGATTTTTATCCTAAAATGTTGATAAACATCTTGATGCAGAGTTATAGAAATAATATTCTATAAATTTATGTTAAGTCCATCTAATCTATGGTGTATGAACTCTGAAATTTCCTTGGTACTATTTAACTGAGAGAACTTATCTAAAGATAAAAGGGGAAGGGAGGCTGAAGAGGTGAATCGGTGGTCAAGAATGCATACTGCTGCATCAGAGCACTTAGGATGTAGAATAACATCTACATCACTAATGACAATAAAATTGAAAATGGCAAGACAATTGTAGAATGAGCTGTGACGGTGAACATCCTTTAGGGTTAAGTGCAGAAATGATGAGTGAGCTAAAGGAGAGAAAGAGAAAGGAGAAAATATAAGGAAAGGAAAGTTGAATAAATGAGGGGAGGAAGAAAAATTACAGTGGGAAGAGAAAAGAACAGGGTAAGGAAAATGAAGGGGAAGAGCGGTAAAAAGTTTCCCAATAACAAGGAAGTTAAAAAACAAAATTAAGTACGAGAAAAGAACTAAAATTATAAAAATTAGAATTTTTTTTAAAAAAATAAGTAAAATTCAGAATATACTGAAAGTCAAGTATATGGAAAGAAGGAAACTCGGGGGCAAAAAAATAAGAAATAATATTACCCAAGAGAGAAATAAAGTAGCTGCATACAAGAAAGGAATAGCAAAACTGTAAAAATACAGTGAGGCACTGATTGCACTGGGAATGAACAGAAGGCAAAGCACAAAGGTAAAAACAACAGAAAAGGAGAATGAAAATGCAAACACAAAAATCAAGATAAAAATGGTGAAATATTGAATGTTATATGATGAGATCCTGTCTTTAAAAAAACAAAACAAAACAAAAAACCACCAAAGCAATGTGTGGTGGGATCTTTGCAGTCCTAGCCTAGGGATGTGGAGACAGGAGACTGCTGAGCCTTGATGGCCAGCCAGCCTATCCTACTTGGTGAGTCCAGGCAAAGAAATAAGATGGGTAGCACCTAGGGAATGACACCCAAGGTTGCTCTCTGGCCTACACACACACACGTTTATCCACAGGCATGCACAGATACATATACAAACAAAATTTCATAAATTTTACATCCTTATGAAAATGTAGACCTTCACTTAGCAAAGATTTAGTTATTAGAGGCTTTGCTAAGCACCGAGGGAGGTGCTCTGAAATCTGATGTGTGCAGGACAGGAGTGCAGGGACTGAGATAAAAATAGGCAGTAAAGGGCTAAGAAGGGTTTAGTTCTCTCAGGCTGGGAAACACACACGGGGGATCCTCAGGGAAGAGAGGATATTTGAGGTGTTATATAGGGTGAATTGGTGGGTCATTTGTGGATTTAATGAGTGGGAAATGAGATTTGAGGAAAGAGGGAAAGAGCATGGTGTGGTAAAGAATGGTTCACCTGGCCACTGGAGTGAAGGCAGGGACAACGACTCGGTAGAGAGCGGCTTGCATACCATGCAAATAACTGACTTATTTCCCTACCCTACAGAAAAAGGTAAAGGTTTTTCCTTTGAGAGAGGGAATTATTCTTCGGAAATAGAACTTTTTAAATGCATTAAGATGGTTATCAGCATTTTGTGATAAAAATCGAGATAACCTTTCCTCTTTGTTACTAAACCAATTTTCTGTTTATATCTGACTCGTCTCATGTTTCTCTTGTAGGAGGTGTGTGAATATTTGAAAAATCCTGATGTATCCCGTGAAGAGCTGCTGCAGAATATTTTCCTAGCTCTGAATGTATATTATAATTATTCAGGCCAAGCAGAATGCCTGAATATTTCACAAACAACTACTAACAGTCTAGGCTCTGTGGGCTGGAGCTTTCAGGTGAGCATGGATGATTTCCCTAGGTTCAGTGTGTTCTTTACTGATACTACTGTACTGTAATATGCTGCTTGGCATTTTCTACCTAACTTTCCTCCAAGTCTGGCAGTGTAAAGGTGCTACATGACCCCCTCCCTCCTTCCCCCTTCATTCTTTCCTTCCTTCCTATAGTTAATGATCAGCAAATATATAGTGAATGGGTTTCATTGGTCACAATCTCTTATGTTTCAAAGATATAAAAATAAATAATTTATAAGACTATTACTATAACATATAGCCTGTTGAGGGAGAGAGATAGAGTAACACTTTAATAGGCCTTGGCAAGTCCTGGAAAGGAAGCATTATATGGACACATGAAAGAAGGGGGGGCTAACTTGACTCTGAATCTCTATTCCATCACATGCACAGTTGGATTCTCAAGGTTTTCTTGAGGGTTAAATATGGTCAAAGACATGAAAGAAGACTGCAAAGGAAAGAAAGAAAGGAAGGAAGAAGAAAGAAAACACAGTACAAATGCTGTGACTTCTCAGCTGTGTCTTTCTAGGAGAAACAAGGGGTTGTGTGTCGGGGAAGTTGGAGGTGGGGTGGGGTAGGGGGCTGAAGCTCCATTGCAAGTGCAGTCCCTAGCTGAATGACCTTGACCCTGGCCGAATGACTTTGACCCTACCTGAATGATCTTGTCTCTGGCCGAATGACCTTGACCCTAGCTGAATGACCTTGACCCTGGCTGAATGACCTTTCATAATTTCAATTTTTCTCTTTTTGCTTCCTTTTCCCTTTGTTTCCTTTTCTGCTTTGCTTCTCAGGCCTGCACAGAAATGGTCATGCCCTTCTGTACTAATGGTGTTGATGACATGTTTGAACCCTTTCTGTGGGACGTGGAGACGTATTCCAATGACTGTTTTAAGCAGTGGGGAGTGAGACCACGGCCTCATTGGATGACTACCATGTACGGTGGCAAACACATCAGTTCACACTCAAACATCATTTTCAGGTGAGTTTGCTGGTTGATGGAGACACTTGCAGAATTGCCGAGAAAACAGAACTAGGAAAGTGGTAGGTACTAAAGTAACATTGAATACTTAGTGATGCTGTTCCACTTTGCTATTGAGTGCCAGACACAAAGTAGGTGCTCAGTAAACATTGGACGAGGAGCCGACCTTAATAAATAATAAAGAGCACCTGTTACAGTCCTACTTTGGTGATTCTTTTCATCGCATGGTGGTTTTCTTGGGAGGATTTGTATTTTCTAAAACCCATAGATTATTTGATCAATGGTGAGTCTCGGTTATTTACATAGAGATTTAGAAGGGACCCCATGAAGAACTAACATCATTTCTCAGGCAAATTAATTATTGCCAGTGATTAAATGAGGCCGGATGTTGGAGATTTTACCCAGGTATCTGGAGTCTATTAAGAAAACAGTATTTTATTTTATTTTTGGATTTCCCAGTGGCTGGCATAGCCTTCACATGTCTGAATTGAGAAATTCAAGTCGAGGTGCATGCTAGGTCTCTCAGCAACTCCAAACACTGTTGTTAAGTCAGCAGGTGCTTCAGAAGACTTTGTATATCAGATGCGGTTTTCTCATTAGGTGGCTGCAGGGACTTTTTGTTTTGCAAATAATGGAGGGATTCCTGTCTGAGTTGAGCTTATTAGTTGGAATACAATCCATCTTCTGTGTGATTTCTGTAAACATTTATTGTGTAGAGGGAAATTAAGACTTTTATTTGGCATGAAATAAATACAAACAAATAAAAAAATACAAACAAGCAAAAACCTTCATCCACACATGAGCACCTTTAGGTTGCCATAGCAGTGAAAAGAACGATGCACTAGTTCAGCAAATTCAAGTTTTATATCCTTACTACCTGCATGTAATATAAATATTATTACATTATTATAATATACAATATTATATGTTAATAAACAGATATATAATAAATATATAATAATTAATATATTATTATTCATGTAATACAATAATCTACATTAGTATATTAATTATAGCATATTAATTTATTATGTTATACATAGATAATATATGTGATATTATACATTATACATTATTTTATTATATTATATATATTATATTATAATATATTTTAATATTATATATATTATTTATATTATATATATGTATTATCTATATGCTTAACAAACAAAAACGGGTAACAAAGGCTCCTAGAGATTGGTTACATTGTGCTTTGTTAACTTTAAATTTTTTGAATGCTAATGAACAAAAACCAACAGCTTCTGAGAGACATTGGATTATGGAACAAACCTACCTCCTCCTACCTCTTTCTCTCTGGGACCCTTGGCCGGGATTGGAAGTTCCACCTTCCTATCTCCTCTGCCTAGTCATAGGCTGATCAGCTATTTATTGACCAATCAGAAGGTGATAGAGAAGAATGTTTTCAAAATACTGAGACAGGTTATGCTTCATAAAAATGTCAATACCGAAGTCCAGCCTATACTCAACTCTTTGCCAGTATAGAAGACAGCATTTGAATAACACAAAGACAACTCTTACACAGTGTACAACAGGATTATCCCTTCAAAGACCAATGCTAAGAACGAGTTATTTACTTTGTAGTTGTTGGTGAGGTTCTCTTGAGCCCTTAGACATTACAGGCTGTTACCATTGCTCTTGGATACCCTCCAGAACATGATGAGAAGATAGCACAACATTATTGAGTCCTAGAACATGGCAAAATCAAGCTGTATGGACCCGGAAGCTCCCTCCCTACTGGCTAGCTTTCACAGTGTTGGAAGGTGTTGAGCAAGCTACTAGAGAAAGAAACCAATCATCACCAATCATCAATCACACCCAGCTGTGAAACCTGTGAGCTACACTACTGGTCATACAAGATATGACCAGAGGTACAATGGTGGCACAAACATTACGGGAGTTACCAGCCACTTGCTTATTGGATTTAAGACCAGCTCCACAAGGTGAAACCCATACCTAGCATCATCATTGGCTGAGAACCTGTCATAGACATTCTTCCCCAGCTGACAACACCCCTTTGTACCCTTCCATCCTTCACGACATTCGTCTTGCTTTCCTTGTCTCGTATGTCTTCCTGTCCACCCTCCTGTTCCTCAGCACCTCTTCTCCCCTCTCTTGTTGACTAGGTTCATGAGGGTCGGCCATAGACCCTGGGGAAGAATAGATTAATGTACCTCTCAACGCTTATCTAAATATTTTCTTTTTAATAGAAAGACTTCATGTTTTTATGTTGGGAAAGATAACACTCATTTTGTGTTTCATGTAGTCCAGGCTGACCCTGAACTCATTATGTAGCTAAGTAAGACCCTGAATTACTGACCCTCTTTCCTTCGCCTCTCCTGTGGTGGGATTGCAGGTGTGTGCAGCCATGCTCAGCAATAACACTTTTAAGGTAATGTTTTGAAGAAGCTCTTTGAGTCTCTCCACCATCTTACCTAACCATTATTCCTAGCCACCACCAAAAGTCAGAGAGAAAAACACCTACAGTGGTCTTATGTTCACAGGTATTTTTCAGTGACAACCACAATGTGAAAGTTTTAAGATTATTTTTAGTGCTTCTAGTACTTGGGGGGATACATAGTACCTCTGAATTCTGCACAATGGAGGAGAGAGAGAGAGAGAGAGAGTCATGAGCTGATAGCTTTATTAGGACCATTATACTGTCTAAATGAATGTTACATGGGGAGTTTTAAATGTGGCTTTAATGCCAATATGCTATGCATGCGTTCTAGGCTGCAAATTGACAGAGAGGTAGTCACTGGGGCATAGAGCCTTCTGGGTGTGTGAATCAGTAGGCCAGCAGACTCTAGCTGTCCTATAGATAAGTGGGAACCAGTGATACCTAGATCAACCACAATGAGGACCTATAATAGTCAATTGGGTTTTTGTTGTTGTGGTGGTGGTGGAGAGTTTGGTTTGGTTTACTATGGCCGACCCTCATGAATCTAGTCAACAAGAAGGGAGAAGAGGTGCTGAGGAGACAGGAGGGTGGACGGGAAGACACGAGACAAGAGATCGAGACGGATGTCGTGAAGGATGGAAGGGTGCAATGAGTGTTGAGAACTGGGGAAGAAGAGGGAGCTGAGAATCAACAAAACCAAATTTTATTGAAAATAATACTCTGTATGCTAATTAACAATTTTAAAATAAGATAATAGAAAATGAACTGTGGCCTTGAATTTGTGGTCCTCTTACATCAGTTTCCCAGTGCTGAGATTATAGCTGTACACTACCATGCATAATGAGAATGATTTATTAAGCTTGAAAACAAAGAGATACATGACCCAGCTAAAAATAGGTCAGCAGTCAGATATGTGGCTTACACCTGTAGATCCCAGCAGAAGGACTGCTTCAGCCTTGAGGCGAACATGGCTACATAGTGAGTTCCATGCTGGCTTGGGCTACAATGAGACTCTGTCTCCAAACTAGAAAAAAAAAAAAAGTGATAATCTTAATAGAAAAAAATTCGAATACTATATCCAAGTGGCCTAATAACACATGAAAGATGATAAGTATCAGTTGGGGTGTGTGTGTGGAAATCAAGACCACAGTGAAAACTGACATGGGTAAGGCACCCCTTTAATCCTGCCACCAAGTCCACAAATCCACTGCATCCCATGCTGCTCATGGGAGTATAAACTAGGAAAGCCACTCTGGAAAACTGTTCGGCAGTTCCTGAAGAAATTAAATGATAGCACATGCCTCAGAAATTCTATTCCTAGTTACACTCAGGGGAAATACACGTGAGACCGTGAAAGTCATACTGTTCAAATGACTAACGCTCATGAGACCCACAAGGTGGAAACTACAAAAGCACATTAATTTTTCTTGTTTCCCCCTCTTGCAGCAATGGTGACTTAGACCCGTGGTCAGGAGGTGGAGTGACCAAAGACATCACAGACACCGTGGTGGCTATCTACATCCCTAATGCGGCCCATCATCTAGATCTTCGAGCCCACACTGCCTTTGATCCTCCCTCTGTGCTGTTATCTCGCTTATTGGAAGTTAAACACATGAAGAAATGGATTGCAAACTTCTATACCAATATTAATTGAGCAACTTTTAAAAAAATAATTTTTTGTTTTCTTCTTTTATGTTCTCCCCACCCACATACCCATTCGCTTTTTTTTTGTTTTTGTTTTTGTTTTTTTGTTGTTGTTGTTTTATGTAATTACTTTCTCTCATTTGTCATTATATTTGTTGGGCCAAGATTGAGACACAAAAGATCGACAGAGGTGGGCACAGCTATCCCAGTCAAGTGACTGTTCTGGCCTCACTGGCTTTGTGTCATCATGGCAGCTCATGGGCCCTCAGAACTGGCATGGTTCCTCACTGCCTTTCACCAGAGGGAGAGCACTTCTCAGCAGTGGGGAAGTCTCCTTGGCTTTGAGGCTGAAGTCTCTCTGGCTCATTGTAAGTCCCCATTCCTGCCACACAAGGGAAAGCAGAGGCTGGATTCAAAGTGCTGAGCTGCAGCTGGTAGAATGTGGGGTGCCAGTGCAGGAAACAGGGCTGCCTCCTTTGAGCTCAGTGACTCTGAACTGGGCTGTAATAAAGAACAAGGCAGAGACCTACCTGTGTGTTGCTCCAGTCTCCCCCCAGCTATTGGGAGGTCAGTGTGCCCGGGCTGGCTGCTTTTGGAAAATCCTTTCTTCATCTCTTTCCCACTTGGCAGCTCTCCTTAGTTCTGGGATATTTGCCACCGTGGTACTGCCAGGAAGGAATCTGGCCTTCTCCTGCTCTCTTTGTTTCTAAGGTCAATTTTGTGGTGATCTGGCTAAATTCTGCCAATTTAGGAAAAGTACTGTTTTTTACTTTAAAAACTGAGCAACTTCTGTTAATGAAAATCCTTTAAAAATTAACAAATCATTTATTGAAAAAGTAGAATGTACTTCTGTTCGTTTTGTAAAGAAATTGTATATTCTAGCCATTGTTACCGGTGTCATTAAAGTCTCAAGCGGCAGGATTCCAAGCAGCAGGTGCGTGGGGACTTTCCTGTGTGGCTTTCAGAAGACAAGCAGAGTAAGTCAAGCAGGCAGCATATCTGACATTAATAAATGGCGGAGCCTTCCCATTTCCAAGGGCTTTCTAAGGGACTTTTCTAGCATAGGAGGTAAGATTGGATACAGATCTCTGAGGGACACAGACTAACAGTTTCTTCTCAACAGAAAGACCTCTTCCTCTCAGTTTCTTATTAATTTCTTAGTCATGTTCTTACAATGATTTGGAAACACCTAGACCCCTGACAAGGTTTTATGTTATTATTGCCTTCTTGTTTCCGAGATTATAATATAATTACATTTCTATTTTTCTCTTTCTTCCCTTTAAATTGTCCCAAATACCCTGCCTTGCTCTCTTTAAATACATGGCCTCTTTTTTAAATTAATTGTCATTGCACACATACATGTATATACATATATTTTTCTAAATGCCACCTGCACAATCTATATAGTTACTTTGGTGAATGTTCTCAGGGTTGGCCATTCTGTATTGAATAACGAGTCGATATGCCCATTCCTGGAGAAGAACTTTCTCCAGCTCTAAGCGTTGCGTAGTTGCCTTGAGCTCTTTGCGTCGGGTGGAGCTTTGCCAGACTTTCCCGTCCACTATGGTGATGTCCTTATTCAGCTCATGTTTAGACTAGGGAAAGATTTAGTGGAGCACATTATTACTTTTATTTTAGGATTTTAGGCTGTTTTTCACAAAAATCTTTTTTTTAAAAATCTTTTAAAATTTACTTTGCATCCCAATCGCTGCCCTCACCCAGTGACACCCCCCCTACAGTCCCTCTCTCCACTCCCCTCCTCTTCTCTGAGAGGGTGGAAGACCCCCTTTCGGATCCCCACCCACCCCCCAAGTCCCTGGCATATCAAATCTCTTCAGGCTAGGTATCCTCTCCCACTGAGGCCAGACAAGGAAGCCTAGTTAGGGGAATGTGTCCCACGGACAAGCAACAGCTTTAGAGACAGGCTTGCTCCAGTTGTTGGGGGATTTATGAGAAGACCAAGCTGCACATCTGGGGGGGCTAGGTCTAGCTTGTGTGTGCTCTTTGGTTGGTGGTTCTGTTTCTGAGAGCCACCAAGGGTTCAGGTTAGTTGACTCTGTTGGTCTTCCTGTGGAGTTTCTATCCTTTTGGGACTCTCCATTGTTCGCCCAACTCTTCCGTAAGAGTCCCTGAGGTCCATCCAGTGTTTGGCTGTGGGTATCTTTCAGACAGCTGCTGGGTGGAGCCTCTCAGAGGACAATTATGCTCCTGTCTGCAAGCCTAACAGTATCATTAATAGTGCCAGGGTTTGGTGCTTGCCCATGGGATGGGTCTCTAGTTGGGTCGGTTATTGGTCGGCCATTCCCTCAGTATCTGCTCCATCTCCCATCTCTGCACTTCTTCCATAAAATCTTTTTTACCAATTTGGAAGACTTAAGATACTTTGACATTTCATGTTGTATTAGTTGCATTTTTCTGAAGAAGTAAACTGCAAAAATGCAAGTGTAATTTGGTTCTACATCTGTGCATTTTATGGATATTAGCCTTAACAGATAGATTATTAGCTAACTTAAATGTTCTTATGTTTAATTTTAACATGAAAGAGAATCAAAATACAGAATAAGCCCCATTAAATCTTTATTCCTGGGCACGGTGGCTCCACCTGCAACCCCTGGTACTCAAGAGGTTCCAGCAGGAAGACAAATTTTGCTCAAGAATTCAAAACCATTAAGGGCAACCAAGCAAGACTCCACTGTAGAAACAAACACAAAAAAATATTTTAAATAACCTAATAATTAGTGACATGATTACTTTAACACATAGGAAATGGGAATCATACAGAATTGGAGTGATTTTTTTTTAAATATCTTTTGATACCTTAACTACAGAGATTCCATTGGAATAAGTAAATTTAGAGAAATTCCTTCTGGTGTCTATAGAGCCAAGAAATTATAACCCTGGCCTCAGAGCTAGTAAGTAGCAGTTGTATAATTCCAATGTTGAGCTGTTTTACTTTTCCTTGGTTCCAAATGTAATTTTCCTGCAGCAAAAAGACAACTACCCCTGTCTCCGCCCACTCCTTACCCTTCTGTCTCAGTCTCTGGATTTCCCTGTCTCCGCCCACTCTTTACCTTTCTGTCTCAGTCTCTGGGTTGCCCTGTTGCTACTCACTCCTTACTCTTGCCTCAGTCTCTGGATTGCCTACTGCTTTTGTTGACCTTCACACCGAGGGCGTTCTCAGTCTTCCCAGCTGACCACTAGCTACATTTCTACCTTGATCTCTCTCCTCGATCCTCTTTTCTCTCTCTTCTCTCCTTCTCCTTCCCTGCTTTCCCTCTCTCTGAACAAGGGAAACTTCTGAGAATACAAATCTCTTTTGTTTGTGTTGGTGCTTGATAAAATATGCACCCTCTCTGGGTAGCATAAGAGAGCTAGTTACCTTCTCTAAAAGGAATCTTTTAGTGGTAAAATTAATGTGATTATCAGAGTGTGAGGCGTATTCAAGAAAATGATAGAATACCTGAATGTATCTGCTTAATCCTCTCTCTAAGCTAGCTGAACAATGCTCTGGGAGGCTATTTGTCCCTATTTTTTCTAGAAAATGCCTGTCTCCAGAGGGAAGGACTATTTGTAGCTTTTGATAGCTTAATGCTTCAACTTCTCAGCTGCACAAAAAGACAGGAAAAGCCTGGAGATGACCAAAGCACGGACAGATACCTGTTTCTTTTGCACTCTGCCCATGACACACTGTGGCCTTTTTGTCCTGGGCTTTCCTGGAAGTGAGGACTATTGTCACCATGAGGGATGGTATCTTGGAGAGCACTGTTGTCAGTAGTGGGTGACAGAGCATTTGTAGACTTTTCAATTCTCAATATCAGTTGAAAGAAAGACTTAGCTACTTGCTGTCCGTTAGGGCAGATAAAGAAGGGAAGGCTGAGCAGGGGACAAGTGACAGAGAGGCAAACATGTCAGGTTGCTCTGAGACTGGGTGTCAGCTCTCCCATTCACAAGCTAGAGATACAACCCATCACAGGAGTTATTTTTGAGAATTAAAATGGGGGCTGGACAGGAACATGTGACAGTTAACCTGCAGCATTCACGGGTCACATGCATGCTATTGTCTTCATTTCATTTCATTTAAAATTTCACATTCTTATTCAAAAACATATTTCCTTCCTAGATGTGTAATTTAATGCAACAATGCTTTTTTTGAGTACCTATAAGCTGGACAAAATGCACAGATCTGGGAAACAGACTTGAATAACTGAAATTTAACAGGGTCACAGTGTTGTAAGGACATATAACCATATGTCTTTAACGGTAACGGTATTACATGTGAACGGTATACTTTAGGCCATTAGCAGCAATAGCTGAGCCTCAGGATAGTGTTTATCATTTACCAGTAGTGGAACCAAATGCTTTACTTCAGTTTTCTCATTCAGTCCTCAGCCATGGCTGCTAGTAACTCTTGTCATCCCATTTCAGATGACAATGTTGAAATACAGTCACTTTTTAGTGTCATAGCTAGTAAATGAACGGCCAATAGTGGTATAGTGGTAGGCTAATAGAAATCTGTGACCTCACTGTCTAAATGTGCCCATTGTGCATCCCAGAGTAAGTAAGAATTCCTAGAGGAGGTGACCATAGGCCGATTCCAGGGTAGAGTGGGAAGTGCATTGAGTCCTCAGAAGAAAGTATCCCAGGAAGGAGCAACCAGGTAAAAGTGCATTGTCAGAGAAGCATTTGGGTGGGGAGCAACATGGAACAGCTTAGATCGACTACGAGGTCATCTGGGGCTAGGGAGTGATGCTTAATAGGCACTGTCAACTTACTGGGTTTCCATGGACTCACCACGGAAAAACAACTCTGCATGTGTTCATGAAGGTTTTTCCAGAGAGCGTTAGCTGAAGAGACAAGACACATTTTGAATCTGGGTTCTGGGGCTGCATAGAAAACAAAAATTCAGCCGGGCACAGATACCCGTCTCTTTTCTTTCTGTCTGTGTAGGCAATGAGACCAACGGCCTCACGCTGCTCTGACTTCCCACCCTGATGGGCTGTACCCTCAAACTGAGCCACAGCAAACCCACCCTCCCTCCCTGTTTCCTTCCCTTCCTCTGTTGCCTTTGTAAGGTTCTTTTCATAACAATTTAAAAAGTAACATGCACAAGTTATAACCTGACCTTCGTGGGAAAGTAAGTAAAGGGTTTGAGTAATCATCTGAGTAGTAGCTTATTCTTTAATAAAGGGTGTGCAGCAAAGTTGGGATTGTTGCCAGAATCTAATAGGCTCTCAATTGTAGATTTTAAGCCACGGAGGATGGGAGCCTCTTAGGGTAAGATGGACGCATCTTTTCAGATGGAATTCATGTTGAGTGCTTGTGAATGTCCTCATCGAGACTGTAAGGTGGCGTAACCAGCCAACCCAGGAAGAGTTCTCATTTTAAGACGAATGATGGAATTGATATGACCATTAAGTGAGAACTACAGGATTATCCTGAGATGAATTTATAGAAATTATTGAGTTGAAATGAGGGAGAAAAGCCATTCCAGGAAATGGGAATAAAATGCTTTGCTCAAGCTCTGGGGCCAGTCACAGCCTGTGTACTCAGTGGTGCTGGGTGTGTACCTTAGCTGACAAACAGGACATCAGGCTTGCTTAGGGGGCAGAAGTTGGAGCTATCTTTCCTCTTCTATTTCTTAGTTTCCATTGGCTGTATTCTAAGTGGAGGCTTGGAGAGGATGTGGCTGGTTCTTGTTTCTATCAGGCTGACTATGTGAAGGGCAGGACGGGAAAGAGAGGAGGCCATTGGAACAGAGCTGGGATTAGCTGGAGACTGTGGAATGGATTCTGTGGTTGACCAGAAGAGATGAGAACTCTTACTGAACTGGCCACACATCTGGACAGTGAAATCCAGTTGGCATACCATACCAAAGACAAGTGTTTCACATTGTTCCCTTGACTTGTTTTAGAGAGGTCTCAAAATAGTTTAGCCAGTTGCTAGGGAGGTCAGGGTAGAGGGTGTTTTGTTGTTGTTGTTGTTGTTGTTTGTTGGTCGATTTGCTGTTTTTTGATACAAACTGGTCAAACTCCAGGGCATGGATTCTGTTTTCTTCACCCTTGGTACTCACTGTCCACTGGAGACTCTCCATGGGGCTCATACCATAGCTGGGCCAAGAGCTGGAAACTGAAGTTGTTCTATTTTCCGGATGTGGCTTTTCTCAGAGAGCCCTGACAGGGGCCTTCACTTTCTCTCAGAAGTCTGAGAAGTTGGTTTGCTCCCCTCTGCTCTCGCCCTTCCCTGCTGGTTGCTGTCATTATTAATAACACACAGGAGGGTTCACATCAGCATGGGGGCTGTGAACAGTGGTTTAGGACTAACCAGTTAATTACTCCTTAGGCTGGGAATTCAGCAGGTTACCAGTGTCACTCAGGTCTGCTCACTTTATTGCTCTCCCCTCCTGTTGCCTGGCGCATTGTATTCATTTGTTTGCTTTGCATTCAGATCATTGCTCTCATGACTACTACTACTGCTACTTCCTCCTTGTCCTCGTCGTTGTCCTCCTCCTCCTCTTTCTCCTCTTCCTCCTCTTCTTTTCTTCCTCCTCCTCTTCCCCTTCCTCCTCCTCTTCATTCTCCTCATTCTTCTCCTTCTCTTCCTTCTTGTCCTCTTCTTCCTCCTCCTCCCCTTCCTTCTTCCTTTCCCTCCTCTTCTATTAAAGTCTAAGCGGTGAGCAATAATATCCCTTCTGAGGAGTCTGCTTGTCAGGTCAATGGGATGGCTCTGGTGACATGGGAACAGGAATCTTCTTGAATGTTTGTCTCATTGCCATCACTCATGTTCGCAGGCTTGGAAACTGAACCATCTGCGTTCCATGGTACCCATCAACACATTTCAATCTTTCTTTCACAGCTGTCACACACTATCACAACATGCCGGACACATAACCCAGCATGATGTGGGAGGAAAAGGCAGAGGCTGTTCTCAGACCCACTCCCTCTTCACCCTCCAGCTATTCCAAACGAGAGCAGCACACGCCATTTTCCCAACTGGGTTGATCTCTCTGGCACATTTGAATAAATGGGTCCCTTTCTCCAGTGCATTCTTTGCCTTCTTTCACACATTCATGCTCATCCTCCATATCTTTCCTTAGATATTACAGTTTCTGGGAAGCTCTTATTCTAAGCAGTGCACATAGTCATGCATTTTGTGTAGAAGAAGCTATGACCAGATATATGATTACATATTTGTGACTAGCCAATTGTTGGACTGTTGGAGGACTTGGAACTGGTATGCTTGAAAAACTGGTGAGAAAGACATCTGGGGATGGGGTACATAGCTAGATATCTCATAGTGAACTGCAGATGTGAAGACACTTGTATGCCATGTTTAATGTTCATTGAAGGTTGGTATTAGCAGGGACGACTCCACTAATCAAGTACATAGATGACCCATTTTGTGCATAGATAGTAGTCAGATTCTTTCCCCAGATTTCCCTGTCATTGTCCAATGGGCCCATTAACAAACTGGTCATGGTGGCAAAGATAGAGTTTATGAGTGGGCTCAACAGCATGGACTTTTGTTCACCAAGGATGACCTAGCTATAGCTGCTGTTAATGTCAGAGAGCCTCCAACAAGGTGTCTCTTCTCAGCAATAAAACCCAAACAAAGACATGGTATTCTATGCAACATTGTTTTTTTTTACTAAGGAATTGACATCATGGCCAAAAAAAGCTGTGGAGTGATCTCATGTTGATGAAACCCACTGATCTTACCATATTCCTCACAGCTCTGAAGCAACTGGCTTGATAGAACAGTGGAGTGGTTTTGTTACGGTCTGGGGCTGGAGCGATTGCCCAGTGGTTAGGAGTGCTAACTGCTCTTGGACAAGGCCCAAGTACTATTCCAAGCATGCGTTTCCATACATAGGACTGCTCACACCTAAAATTAACTACAATTCTAGGGTATCCAAAATCTTCTGGTCTCTTCAAGTGCCTACATGCCTGTACTACACATCACACACACACACACACACACACACACACACACACACACACACACACACACACACTTGAAAAAGAAAAAGAAATAAGCCAAGGCCTAAGGCATGCCAGTGGACTGCTTACCAACAGGCTTTTTTAATTCCTAGAGACTAAAAGACACGTCTAGTTCTAGTATCCACTGCTACCCCAAGTTCTGCTTATGGGGCAAACAACACAAAGATCGACTAAGAAAGTGTAACACCAGAATGTTCTGCTCCCATAAGATGACACTAACACAAATAGAGAAGGAAAAAGTGGGGCAGCTAGAGACAGATCTATACACGTACTCCATGGACCTTTACATCCGTTGTGGTTGTTTCTGTGCTTGGTATTTTACTGTTGGTAGTACTGCAGACCATGCCAGGTACCCCAGGTACATAGGTTGAGGATTTATCTAGTGAGATGCACCCCAAATCCAATGGGAAAAACAATACCGCAACCTACTACAACCCAGTCTCACTCAGCACAGCAAATACTTCACCTAAAAGAATGTGGGTGATCAAAGAAATGCAACCAATGACCTCATCTCCAGTGCATGAGGTAAAATCACAAGAAATGGGAAAAATCGATCGTCACTGTGAACCAAGTCCACAGAAGTGGGTAATGGCAAGAGTGAGGCAGATGAATTAAAAAAAAATGACAAGTAGAACCGAGTGCAACAACAGCAAGAGGACACAAATGGACTTGTGAATGAACTGAATGAAAATACAAACAGCTAATAAAATGAGGCTACACAGGACACAAAAAGAGGGATTCAATAAAAAATTCTGAAAAATCAAATCGAAATTTGGAAATAAATACCTCAACAAATGAAATAAAAGTTCACTGCAAAGTGTCACCCATAGAATTGAACAAATGGAAAATATCAGAACTCGAAAAAAAGGAAAATTAATTATGGCATTCAGATGATGACTAAATTAACATAGCAAACATGCACAGGATATGCGAGGTCTATGAGAAACCATTAAAGGACTAAATTTATGGATAACAGACAGAACAGAGAGAGAACACATTTTAAGTAATGCATAAAAATATATCCAACAAAATCATAGCAAAATCCCAAAATCTAGGAAGATGGCCATCCAAACACAAGCAAGCAAACACCAAAAGAGAGTTGTTCACTGTCATATTATAATTAAAACACTAGGCAGAAACACGAAACAATATTGAAAGTTGCAAGAAAAAAGTAACAAGTCGCATACAAAGACAAAAACTATCACCATCCTCGGAAGATAGCTGCCTCAGAAAGGATGGCTTGTGCGGGCCGTGCAGAGGGTGGGGTGACAGGAGAACAGAGTGCCACGGGCTGATTAGATGGCCACAATGGAGGCGAAGAGCCGGAACAACCTGCAGGAGGGCAGAATGATCTGTCTAGCCTTGCTCCAGTTCCTATTACCCAAGAGACACAGTGCCCTTGCGCTTCTCTTAGCCTGCTTTCGACTCTGTACTTCCTCTTCTGCGAGTAGAAACGGTGATCCTACTCAGTGCACAGGGTTGCCGTGGTGGTTGAGTGAGGGGAGGTCACATGCTATCGCGCCTGGTGATGACTAACACGTAAATTGCTTATTAATGCCTTTTTGTAGGATCTGCCAAGAGCAGAGATGTTGAAATGCGATAGGGGCAGTACCCCAAGCTTTGCAGGGACGAGGAGGCAATCTTAAAGCCTGACCTGAAGGAGCAGTAGGTTTCCAGAAGCCATACATGATGCTGGGGCGGAGCCCTGGCTGTTTAAGGGCTGACTTGGAGTATTGCCAAAGGGAAGGTGTGCTGGGAGGTGGATGAATGGTGAGAGAGGGAACCTGGCTTGCCTGGCTTTTGGTTTTGCAAGGGAGCCTGCAGCCTGGAGTTGTGGGCTAGGCATGCACGCTTCTGCCAGTGGCCCTTTTGCCCTGCCACCCGCCCTGCTGGCCAGCCTGAGCCAGGGCAGCCTGACTTTCCTGCTCCTGCTCCCACTCCTGCTTTTCTTGGCATCTGTGGCTGCCACAGCTGTCAATCCTAGGGACCCTCGTTAACTTAAACTTGCAATTCTTCCCCACATTCCAACCTGATAAGGCCAGTTTATTACTATGAACAGAAGGTAATAAGGGTTGGGAGATCAAGGTCCCAGATCCCAGTCACTAGCTCCTCTATTCTCAGAGGCCAGATGCCAGAACCCACCCTGAAAACCGGACATCTTAATGCCTAGGACTCTCCAGTCTTTTGCTCACAATCTATAAAAGCTAGACATTCAAATTTCTCCTCCCATTACCACTTAATACCGCCCCTCCTCCACCAACGGAAACGTATTCTCTCATAGTTCTGGAGGTCAGGTCCCCAATACTTCTGATGTTTGCTCGTCTGTAGCTGGCTGGCCACCACTAACCCTGCTCCCAGCTAAGTGTCCCAATCCAAAGTCCCTTTACTTTCGCCAAATTAAAATCGCTGGGTGCCATCCCGGATCCCTAGCTTGGGCAGCCCCTAAGCATGAATTTTAATGTCTTTACTTTTGAGATAATGCAGAATATTAATCAAATCTGGAGTGCCAGCCTGTTATCTCTGTAGCAGGGCAAAGTTGACTTTCTAGCTATTTAATAAGTTTTTGACAGGACCTGTTTCCCTGTAACCTTGAACATTTGTAGCCTGGGTTCCTAACAGGGTTGGAAGGTCGGTGCCCAGATCTAAGGATGTGAGATCAGGTCTCTGCCCTATAACTTGAGTTCAGAGTTTCATGAAAAGCATTATGGATGCTTTGTGGTTGGCTTCAGGCATGGAACATTATCTAACAAGTCTGAATGGAAGAGGATCTCAGGTCCTGTGACAAGGGGTCCTAATAATGCCACCTTTCTAGGAGTCTGAATAAAGATAGGCATGCATGTTGAAGATACTGGGATTAGAAAGAGTGCCAGGCTCTGATCATGAGAAGTCAGACTAAGATCCTACTCTGATAACTCTGTAATCTTGATCAGCTTACAGTTAGTTCCCCAGCCTTTCATCTATGTTGTGATGGTGGTTAAAAAAGAGTTGACACGTTTCTAAGCAGAGAAGCTTAGCTGTCTTAAATAGACACTTATCAATGAATGGTTACAGACCTGTGTTAAGTTTGAGTAGGAATTTGGGAAGGAGGCATGGCACAGCTTTCCAGAATGATTTACCAGAAACATTTTTTTGTGAAGATGTATTTATTTTATGTATATGAGTACACTGTAGATGTCTTCAGACACACCAGAAGAGGGCATTGGATCCCATTACAGATGGTTGTGAGCCCCCATGTGGTGGCTGGGAATTGAACTCAGGACCTCTGGAAGAGCAGTCAGTACTCTTAACTGCTGAGTCATCTCTCTAGCCCAGGAAACAATTTTTAATCCAAAAACTTTTGGACTGATGAAAAAGAGGAAATATTTTAATTTTTGCCCCAAAAGGAAATATTTCCTTTGCCCCAGAGGAAATACTTTAACAGTTGCCTCAGAAAGTTCTTTTTTTGAGGCAACTGTTTCAACCCTTTAGGCAGGTGTACCTTCTGCCTTTGTTAAACACCAGTGTGCGTTTTCATTTCATACATTACGGAGGAAATAAAGGTCTTTTGGGGGAGCCAGCCCCATGCAAAGACAGCTGGATGCATGGTGACTATTAGGAGGCCCAGAACACCTCTCTCCCTGATCTCCTTCTACACTTATTCCTTTTATTGGATGGGGTTGTCACATCTTATCACTAAAAATCAAATTTCGAAAACAGTTGGAATACATAATCAGAGGACAGCCTTGTTGGGCATCAGTGGGAGGAGAGGTCCTTGGTCCTGTGAAGGCTCAACTGATGCCCCAGTGTAGGGGAATGCCAGGATGGGGAGGCGGGAGTGGGTGGGTTGGTGGGGGAGCACCCTCATAGAAGCGGGGGGGGGGG
>CM052703.1:100220453-100241578 GCA_028551405.1 Uromys caudimaculatus | reverse complement strand
AACCCAGATGTCCCTCATCAGAGGAATGGATACAGAAAATGTGGTACATCTACACAATGGAGTACTACTCAGCTATTAAAAACAATGACTTCATGAAATTTGCAGGCAAATGGATGGAACTCGAAAATATCATCCTGAGCGAGGTAACTCAGTCACAAAAGAAGGAACATGGTATGTACTCACTGATAAGCGGATATTAACCCAAAAGTTCAGAATGATCAAGTTTCACTTAACAGTAACCGCTGGACTGAAAGTGAGGTCCCAGATGGAGGATTTGGAGGAAGGTCTGAAGGAACTGAGGGAATTTGCTGCCCCATGGAGGGAGCAAGAGAGTCAATGGGCCTGACCCCCCCCCTCCTGGTTTTGGACCACCAACCAAAGAATACATTGATGGACTTATGGCTTGGACCACATATGAGGCAGAGGAATCACCTCAATGGCCATCAGGGAGAGAGGAAAGACCCTTGGGCCTGAGGACGTTAGAGGCCTCAGTAAAGGGGAATGTCAAGGTGGGAATATGGGGATGGGTGGACGGGGGGTTGGGGGGGTGGGAGGTGGAATTCCCTCCTAGAGGCGGGTTGGGGAGGGGACAGGGGGTATCCAAAGAGGAGACTCAGAAAAGGGGAAACATTGGAAATGTACATAAAGTATCAAAAATAAAAAAGGAGGAAAAAAAAATAAAACCTTACTTATAAAAATCCATAAAAAAAAAAAGTGATAGAGGGCTGAATATGGGCAAAGTGCATGAAACATATGTCTGAAAGTTTTGATGAAACCTGTCATTTTATACAATGAAGGTATACTGATAAGTAAATCAATAAAAAATACTGAAGTATGCTCTACAGATCTCTGGGACTCGACATGCTTTGAGGGTCTCTAGGATATAAAATTTATTTATTATTATTGTGTGCATTCATGATATGTGTATATGATAAACATGACAGCATATTCATGGAAGTCAGGATCTTCAGAGATGACAGAGTACAACTCTGTGGCGTTTGCTCTCTCCTGTCACCTTTACATGGGGACTGAACTCAGGTTTTCAGGTTTGTGTGGCTAGCACCCTTATCAAATGAGCATCTTCCAGCCTTCACGCTCATTTTTGTACTATTTACAAGATAATATTTATTTTATACCTGAGTTGTTCTTGTGCACACACAGTTGAATTTCAAATACTATTAACTTCATCCTTTTGCATTTATATCAGATAGTTTCATTTAAGATTGTCTTTGATGAGGCAGTGAGAAGTATTCATTTTATTACTCTTGAGAAAAATGTTTATAATCTATGCTGCGTACATGAGCACTGCCGTGCATTCGTCTTTCAGTATACTTGGAGAGGCCTTTGCACGTTGCTTACTTATGCTCTGCTTCCAAATGTCTAATTATCCTTGAGTAAGGAGTCAGTACCGGCTAACTATTCCCAGGCATTTTGTGTTCTTTGATAGTCTGGACAATGGTCTTATCTTTATGATTTTCAGGACAATTATTCTATTCTTTTTTTTCAGTATAATGTTTTACTCATTCTTTGAGAATTTCATATATACAGACCGTATATTTTGGTTATATTCTCCCCCACTTCCTCCTTCCAACTCCTTCCAGATCCTGCTATGTCCCACTTCCAACTTGATGCCATCTTTAAAATTTTTCTTTTTATAACTTACTAAGTCTGTTTAACACTGCCCATATACATCTATCATAGATAGATGAATAGAACTATTTGACTTCTTTCCTTTCAATTTGAATCCCTTGATTTCCTTTAGTTGTCATATTGCTCTGACTAGAACTTCAAGCACTATATTGAATAGATAGAGTGTGGGAAACAATCCAGATGTCCCTCATCAGAGGAATGGATACAGAAAATGTGGTACATTTACACAATGGAGTACTACTCAGCTATTAAAAACAATGACTTCATGAAATTCTCAGGCAAATACATGGATCTAGAAAGTATCATCCTGAGCGAGGTAACTCAGTCACAAAAGAACGAACATGGTATGTACTCACTGATAAGCGGATATTAGCAAACAGCATGGAACACCCACGATACAACTCACGAACCACATGAAGCTCAGGAGGAAGGAAGGCCAAAGAGTGGATGCTTCAGTCCTCTTAGAAGGGGAAACAAATAATCAAGGGAAGTAGAGGGTGGGAGGGACTTGGGAGGAAGAGAAGAGGGGGAGGGGAAATGAGGGGAAGAATCAGGTATGGGAGGAGACGGAGGAGATGTACTGAGGGTCAGGAAATTGAACAGAGGTGTGTAGCAATGGGGGATGGGGAACTGGGGGGTAGCAATCAGAAAGTCCCAGATGCCAGGAAAGTCCCAGGACTGAAATATCCCACAAAGGGGAGGGAGAACCTGTCGAGACCATATCCAGGGCTGCTGTAGTAGGATGGCTGTGTTCTGAGGCTGTCATATAGCTTTGCCTTTTGTTGATAGTGTTCTTTTTTTTTTTTTTTTTAAAGGGTTTCTCTGTATAGCCCTGGCTGTCCTGGAACTCACTTTAGACCAGGCTGGCCTCGAACTCAGAAATCCGCCTGTCTCTGCCTCCCAAGTGCTGGGATTAAAGGCGTGCACCACCACTGCCCCGCTGTTGATAGTGTTCTTACACTGGCCTTTAGCCATCTGCTGTCCCTGGATGTTCCTACTGTAGCAGGTATTGGGAGGTGGCCTAACCTCAGTGATACTGGTGTGGCAGGCCTCTGGTGGATACCCTTGGGTTGTACAATGGAACTCAGGGGGCAGTACAAGTATCCCAGCAGTTGGGTGTGCCCCTGGGGACACATCCAGAAGGGGATCAGGCAGGGAAGGCAGGCAGAGAGGTGGGGGTATAGTGGAGCTCTCAGGGATGGTACATGGCTCTGGGCAGCTGGGCATGCCTCAGAGGGCTTGGTGGGCAGGGGAATGGGTGCATGGAGGGAATCTAACCTGTATGGTTCTGGACCATCAGGTCTGCTGAAGGTGGGAAGAGAGTTGGTCAGGCAGTGGAGGTTGGGGGCTGGGAAGGACAGCAGGCTGTTCCATAAAATTCATCTTAATTCTGCAATTTATGCCACTACTCAAAGATCTGTAATTTATACAATGAGGATCATGTCATAAAGTTATATTTTACACGTCAGCACTGATGATTGATCGCTGGACTGAAAGCCAAAAGAAAAAGCAGTTCATATATTAAGCTATGTCATAGGGTGTCAGAGGAACTCACTTGTCACCAAGATACTCCCTTATCAATGGAAGTCACTTCCCAAATAGCTGATTTGGTTTTTAATTCTGTTTGGGGGTTCATGTTTTCAAAGTGAGCAGTCAGCACTGTTTAAGTTTTACATTCTAATTTCTTTTTCTTTTTTTAAAAAAAGATTTATTTTATGTATGTGAGTACACTGTTGCTATCTTCAGACACACCAGAAGAGGGTATCAGATTTCATTACAGATGGTTGTGAGATACCATGTGTTTGCTGGGAATTGAACTCAGAACCTCTGGAAGAGAAGTCAGTGCTCTTAACTGCTGAGCCATCTCTGCAGCCCACATTACGATTTCCTACTCTTAAGTTAGAAATTGGAAGCTAACAATCTCTGTGTCTTTGTGCACATGCTTGCCAATTGTTTCAGACCTAGAAAGTTCATGTCACTAATACTTTACAAAAATACTACTATTCCATGAAGATCCTCTTTCCTACAGACACTTGCTAAGCCTCTGCACATATATATTACTGATCTAGCTATCACAGGACCCCTCACTCATCACGTAGGTGTTATTTTTATCATGCATATGAGAAAACAAGCCTAAAGATGAGAAGTAGCTTGTTCAAATTCAAATAGCTAATACAAGGTAGAGGTGACAATGAGGATCAGCTTGGTTTTCTAAGTCTTTTCTCTCTCCACTATATCACTGAATATTTGTGGTCTTGACAAATCAAAAATTAAAAAAATAATATGAAGTTTTAGTTAAGTATCACTTTAACTGATGATGTCCCCTGCCTCCCTCTCTGTGGTGTGTGTGTGTATGTGTGTGTGTGTGTGTGTGTGTGTTTAAGCCTTGATTCAAGTGTCACTTTGGGGAAGCTTTCTGTAGGAGTCCACATATGATAAAAAGCATGCTATATTTGTCCACACCCTGTAAGTTTGGCCAAGTACATTGTGATCTAATAACCTACTTTAAACCTGGATCTACAAGCCCGACAATTGTTCTGACTCATCAGACAGGAAAGTAAGGAAGTACTTGTTATTCTTTGGCATTTTTTTTCTTTGCAGTCTGAAGCAGGGTCATGCTGCAGACATTGTCCTTTTAAACACTCGGAAACCTCAGCCACCCCCTGAGGCTGGTGGCTTCTTCCTGTGAGGGAGCAGGTCATGGGACACAATATGGAAAAGCAGGGGTGACAGCTCTCTTGTCCTTGGTGCTGATGGGCTTCCTTTTCCCTTGAGCAATTGAACTTAAGTGATACCAAACTGTGTAAATATTCAACAGAGACCAAGGATATTTGTTTGCTTGTGTGTGGGTTCTAATGTTTAAAATATGTCTGTTCTTTACAAAGGCAGATATTCATATTTCCTGGGTACCTCTCTGTGATTGTGCATACATGTGTGCATGCATGTGTATGTGTGCATGCATGAGTGTGTGTGTGTGTCTCATATATGTACAAAACTCAAGGTGCTCAGACAGTTATTTGCCCACTGGTAAAATATTGAAGCCTTTAAATGTTTTAAGACGTTGATGAAGAATGGCTTTGGTTTTCCCAGGTAGTCAGCACTTTAAAGGTAGGATATTGCTTATGGTCCTACATGTCGCTTATGTTCTTTAGTGTCCCTTCTACATAGATGCCCTCATTAGTTTTTATTGTCAGTGTGACACAACTTAGAGTCACCTGCAAAGAAGGAACCTCAATTCAAGGAATGCCCTGATTAATTCTGCCTGTATTCATGCCTTTGAAGAATTGTCTCGATTGCTGATTGATGTGGGAGTGTCTAGCCCACTGCGGGTGGTATCAATCCCTAGGCAGACATTTTTGGGCTCTATAAGAAAGCTTAGTAAGCACAGATCGAGTAGTGAGACAGAGAGTGAACCAGGAAGCAGCGTTTCTCCATGGTTTCTGCTTCAAGATCTTATCTTTATGTTCCTGCCTTGATCTCCTGCCCCAATTTTTTCCTCCTCTAATTGCTTTTGGTCATGGTGTTTATTGCAGTAACAGAAAAGGAGACCGGAACAGTGAGTATCCAGAACAGGTTAGAATGATAACATGCTATCACATAGCCTTTCTTGCTAAGAGTGCTGAGAGGTTTTTATTATTATTATTATTATTATTATTATTATTATTATTATTATTATTATTTTTCATTGTAGTTATCGGCACAAATTTCCTCCTTACATCACTTTGGAAACGTTGGAATTATCCGACTCCTCTTCACATCCACACCCAAATCTAGTCATTTAGGACACAGTTACGTCGCAGTTTATGTCCCTCTTTACATTTCCCAGATCTTGTAACTATATCATTCCAGCCCAAATTATTACAATGGCCTCTTCAGTCTCAGTTTTTTAGGTTCAGTCCTGGTTCCTTTTGAACGCTCTTCTGGTTCAGGCTTACTGCTCTCTACTTTAAATGTCCTTTTAATCACAGGAATTTTTGTCAACTGGCCTGAAATGATACAGCTGTTCTTTCCCTCCCTCCTGTAGTTTTGACTATCTGTAGCATTCAAGGAGCTGTTAACTGCTCTGCTCTCTGAAGCCGCCTCAACAGTACCTCTATCTTGGGCTATCATTTGACAGGCTGTTCTCCTAGCAGAACTGTTACCCTCCCAGCAGAGTAATTACTCAAGCCACTTTGATTTCGTTTTTTTGATAGAAATAGTTTCAGATCCTTTTAGCGTGCTCGCTCAGTCACATGTAATTTTGTTCGAAATAAAAATGCTAAGGTTCACATGGGCGTGTGGGGTAGGGGTAGGCTATAGTTAGTATACTGGGGTGACTTGGGCAGCATGGTGGCTGGTTTGAAGACAACGTGGGTTCTGTAATGAATCCAGGCTATCCTAAGCTACATAGTGAGGCAGTATGATGAGAGAGACAGAGAGAGAGAGAGAGAGAGAGAGAGAGAGAGAGAGAGAGAGAGATTGATTCAACTCATTGAATCAACTTTCCATAACTCATGGTTGCATCACAACCTCCATTTTATCAAACACCTAAAGCATACAGGCCTTACAAAGATGCGTGTGTTCCTCTTGTGTTAGCAAGGAAAGGCCTAGATGAAGCCTTTATTAAAGGATAAGTACAGTTGGTTGTGGTGGCAGGATTTGCTGAAGGAGGCAGAGACAGGAAGATTGAGAGTTGAAGGCCAGCCTGGGCTACACATTTTTTCTCCTATCTCCTTTAACTTATTAAAAAAGAAAACAAAGTGGGGGGCGGGTAGTGTAAAGTGGAAGGAGGTGTGTAGCATCAGAGTTAAGAACAGGGGAAATTCCATGGTGAAAAGAACTCCTGACAGAGGGAAGAAGGGTCCTGGCTATGTTTTAAAGGTTTTCAGATTTTCTCCTTGATAACTAAATCACTCCTTGTAGAAGACTGCTTTTCACCAGGGCAGGCAGGTAAAAATACACATTTATTTCCCTTCTAGCTTTATTTCGTTCATATTTTGCTTTCCCGTCATGTGCTCACATAACTGCAGGGCCTGTTGAGGTTTTCTTAATAGCAAGATGTTTCTAAACGTTACCTACAGTGAACCAGGGACTGGGGAGAAGGCTCAGTGGGGGAAACACCTGCTTACAAGCATGAGGACCTGAGCTCTGGTTTTAGCATTCACTGGAAAAGCTGAGCAGGGCATAGTATACGGCCAGTGCTTGTAAGGGGAGTGGCAGAAACAGGTGGATCTCCAGGGCTTGCTGGCCTTTATAGCTCTAGGTTCAGTGGGAGACTTGTCTCAAGGGACTAAGAGAGAGATACTGAGCAGGTCAGTCAAAATCCGTCTCTAGCCTCTGTGCATGCACACGTATCTGCATACACATATGCATATGCCATATTATACCCCATGCCCTAAACTCCACACAAACAGTGGCACAGGATGCAACAAGGGGGGCATCTCAGGTTTAATTTTCATCCATTTTGTGCATGTTGTGGGTAACTAAAATCAAACATTCCAAAATGGTGAGCTCTGAGGCCTGAGGCCATAGGAGGAAAATGTCGCCACTTGCGAAGGGTAGTAATTATCTTCTCATTGTGGGATGCTAGAATGGCAATTTTCAGGGGAGGAGACGCTCTGTAATAAGTAGAAATGGCAGACGAATTATAGTCCCTGAGTCAGTTTGCCTCAAATGTGCCACTTTGTTTTCCATTGACTTATTATGTAAATGGAGTGGCCTTTATGGTAAAAGTCTTCTTGTTTGTATTATTTAGGTCAATTCTTTTCCCTTTGTAGGAGCGCCCTTATTTAATGGCTTCAATGCACCATTTTATTGCTGTAATGAGAGCAGAATTATGCCCGTGGAAAATCTATCATCAAGCTGCTTTTCAGGTATCCCAGGGTCACTTGCCAAAAGTAAACAAAGACATATTTGTTGTGATATATTTTTGTGTGCTTTATTAATATCTCAGTATGGGTTTTCAGATGGATATTATCATCACAGTTATATGCTGTAATTTGATAATCTCTGAGCCTTGGCTGTTGGCAGGGACTTGTAAGTACAATGGCTTTAGTTTTTGTAACCCTTTAGGGAAGGTTTTAGTGCTCCTTTATGGATGGGGCAGCTCAGACTCAGAGATGTGCAAAGCTTGCTGGAAGTTATTTGTTAATAGCAAGAATGTGGCACAATTAGCATTTCATTGCGTGTGTAGGTGTATGTGTGTGTGTGTGTGTGTGTGTGTGTGTGTGTGTGTGTGTGTGTGATCTGCTACCAACACCCTGTGCTTTGCAGGTCTGTGAACCAACCATCCAAACAGTGGCAGGGCTGTGTTGTGAACTCTGTGCTGAGAACTGTGATAGGACCAGAGAAGGAGCCTGACTTTGAGCCTGGCATGTCTTAGAAAGCTGTATGGGGGAGAGGGTGGGAGTACTTAGAGAATGGGGCAGGAGGTTTCTGCAAAGACTGAGGGAGAAACACATTCCAGCCATAGGCAGTTTGGGTGCCGAAGCCCAGAGACTTGAGGGATATGTTGTTGCAGAGGAGTTCTGAAGTGAGAGATAGGCAAGCTGCAGGAGGTGAGCACGTGAAGGGGTGAGAAGGATTCGAGTCAGGCATCACCAGACTCTCCAAGCTCGCGTTGTCTGCAGCCTCTTAGACAGCAGTTGGCAGAACGCATCTCCTCTTTGCTGATCCTACCCACATCCATCATGTATGTTCCTTGTACAGACGTTCCTGCATTGACTTCCCTCCCTCTTCCTTCTCTCACCCAGATCTCCCCTCCGTCTTCCTCCTTTGATTATTTTGTTCCTTCTTCTAAGTGGGATTGATGCATTCTCACTTCATATGGTCTGTGAATTGTATCATGGGTATTCTGTACTTTTTGGTTAACAGCCACTTGTCAGTGCGTATGAAGGGAAGGCCATCCAGTGACTAGACTTGCATGGCTGCCCTCTGAAGGGCTCTACCAGCAGCTGACTGCAACAGATGCAGATACTTACAGCCAACCATTGGACTGAAGTCAGGGTCTGATCCTATGGAAGAGTTAGGGGAAGGACTGAAGGAGCTGAAGGGGATTGCAACCCCATAGGAAGATCAACAGTATCAAGTAACCTGGACCTCTCAGAGCTCCCAGAGACTAAGCCACCAACCAAAGAGCATACATGGGCTGGTTGCTGGCCCCTGGCACATATGTAGCTGAGGACCACCTTGTCTGGCCTCAGTGGGAGAGAATGTGTCTAAACCTGTAGAGACTTGATGCCACAGGGAAGGGGGATGTGGTGGGGGGTAGGTGGGGGGAGGTGAGTGAGGAAGGTTGGGGAGGTGGAGTTGGGTAGGGAGCACCCTCTCAGAAGCAAAGGGGAGGAGGATGGTGTAAAGAACTCTTGGAGGAGGGATGGTGAAGGGGGGCAATATTGGAATGTAAATAAATAAAACAATTAATTTTTAAAAAGTTCCTGTATTGGCTTCCTTCAGTGAACTGTGACTCGGTACATGTAAGCCAAATAAAACCTTTCTTCTCCAAGTTGCTTTTGGTCACTGGTGGTGCCAAGGCCAGAATTAATCTGCGTAGTCTAAGTCCAGCCAGTATTACGTAGCCTTCTGGTGTCATGCCATGCTTCCTACTGTTTTGATCTGGTCCTTCCTAACCTCTGGCTCTTATCCATCTTTTTGACCCTTTCCTTGAACCTTGTCAATGGCTTGATCTAGGTATTCCATTTGTGGTTGGGCGTTCCACTGACACTCATTCTCTGGACACTGACTAGCTGTTTCTGTGTTAATCACTATCCATTGCATGAAGAAACTTCTTTGATGACGTGTGGGGGCTGTACTAAAATATGGGTCTAGGGATTCTGATTTAGAGGGATGCTTGATACTATGTTAATTTAGCAACATAACTATAGAAGACTCATCCTTGGGGACTGTGAGCTCCCAACCAGAGGGTTTTGTTCAGGTTTACATCACCATGCATGTGTTTCCTTCTGTGGAACAGGCCTTAAGTCCAAACAGGCAGAAACTGGTTGCCTTTCTAACATTTATGCCACAGTTGTACCCTAGAGCGTATGTGCACATGTTGGTCGTTACTGTAGTACACATGGCTCACAGCTGGGTAAGACTGTTGACTTTTTTTCTCCAGGGAGCATACATGGTACTTTCCAGTACTATGAAAGCTAGTCAGTGGGGAGGAAGCTTTCTGGTCAATACCAACGTGATTTCTCCATGTTTGGCCAAACTGGGTGATGTCTTTAGAAATAAGGTTTATCAAGCTCTGGTGGATAACCAAGACCAAAGTCAATAGCCTGGTGTGTGTGTGTGTGTGTGTGTGTGTGTGTGTGTGTGTGTGTGTGTGTGTGTGTGTCTTAGTTAGGATTTTTATTGCTATGATAAAACAACATGACCAGAAGCAACTTGAGGAGGAAAGGGTTTATTTTAGCTTTCATTTCTAGGTAACAGCTCATCACTGAGGGAAGTCAAGACAGGAACTCAAGAGGGCAGGAATATGGAAACAGGACCGTGAATGGTCCTTTTCTAGATCCCTGTTTTTAGCGGTACTACAAGTTAAACACACAAATCTAAGGATTCAACACTAAGCTCTACATATGAGTGAGAACATGGATGCTTATCTTTCTGAGTCTGTGTTACCTCACTGGGTAAAATGTTTTTCATCCCTATCCATTTACCTACACATTTTGTTTTTCTTTATAGCTGAATATAGTTCCTTTAGGTAGGCACCATGTTTTCATCATCCATTCATCAAGTCATGAACATCCAGACTGTTTCCATGCCCTCTATATTATGAGTAGAGCAGCTTTGAACACAGTTGATCATGTTGTCTCTGTTGTAGGGAATAGAGCCCTTTGGGTATATACCCAGGAGTAGCTTAGCTGGGTCGTATGTCAGATCAGTTTCTAGTTAGCCTAGGAACTGCAACACTGATTGTCATATTGACTGCACCAGTTGCAGTCCCGTTAATTACACAAAATCCAAAAACTCCACAGGGAAACCCCTAGAGCTGGTAAAGTGGCAAGATATAAAATTAACATCTGAAAACCTGTAGTCTTCCTATGTACTAAAAACAGTCAGACCAAGGGGGGGGGGGGGAGGAAGAAGCCAGAGAAACAGTCCCATTTACAATAGCCTAAAAAATACCATTAACTTCAATGACCTTAATCAAGGAGGTAAGAGACCCATACAACAAAAATTTTAAAATGCCAAAGAAAGAAATTGAAAACGACACCACAAGCTGTGGAGACCTCACATGCACATGGATTGGTAGAGTTAATCTTGTGAAAATGGCCATCCTACCAAAAGCAATCTACAGATTCCATGCATGCAACCTCCATCAAAATTCCAACAAATTCTTCTAGGAAATTGAAAAAAAAAAAAAAACCCCAATCTTGAAATTCATATGGAAGCAAAAAATAAATGGATCCACAGATCTTAAACTTATATAAGTTTCCTTCTGTCTCAGATTTGATAACAGTTTAGCTGACACAAGACGTGTGTATGTAGATAAATACAGTGTGAAAGTACATACAAACAGCTCTGCGATGGAACAGAGCTTGACATCGGAGCACAAGGAATGCAGAAATGCTGCACATAGAAAGTGACGTTGAGTGGAGGGAGGGAAGACTGTGGTCGGTATATAATATTGTATAAGAGAAGAATAAAAGTTAGTTTTTTATTGCTTCCTCTAAGAAAAATCTCTTCTGCAACCATTCTATCAAAATTAGTCCTGCTCCTGTAACCCCACCAGAATGAAACCCAGACAATGGTAACTTGTGTTTCTTTGTTGTCTGTTTTGTATGCTCTGTCACTATATCCTGAGTCCTGCAAAAGAAACGACCATATGTATGTAGCTTGCCCATTCTTGCACCGTTACCACTGGTCCCACGGTGGTCACTCATGAAATGTATGTCCAGTGAAGCCACGTGACCACTGACTGTCATTTGTGTGCGCGTCCTATTAGCTTCAGGTGGTTCTTATCCAAGACGTTGATGTGGTGCCAAAAGCAGCTAAAAACAATCCCAGGAAACCACTTGGCTGCTTGTTTAAACTTGTTATTGTTCTGTTTTGGTTTCAGCTGAGGCTGTCCTTTCCCTTACTAAAGTGCCTCATGTACAATGCTTCAAACAATGAGTGGTTTGTAGACGTTAAGATAATAATATGAAATCCCTGGGGGCCACTTTACAGTGAACTCAGTATGGAAAATTTGATGCTGGAGCTCCTAAGGGGACAACTTAGACTTTACTTTCTTCAGTTACTTCCTTTTTTGTATTATACTCATGTGGGGACTCTGTAAAGTGTACTGTTTTACAGGCAGGGTGTTTTAAATTTGTTCTTCAATGCAATAAAACCAATTTGTGGTTTTGTAAAATATTAATATGTGTGTGTGTGTATGTGTGTGTGTATACGTGTGTGCTTGTGTGAGAAGGCACACATTCATGGAGGTTAGAGGACAGTGTTTGTATGCAGGAGCCCATGGAGACCAGAAAGACACGTTGGATCCCCTGGAAATGGACTTATAGGTGGTTGTGAGCCACCGTGTGTGTGCTGGGAACAGAATCAGGGGTCTCTGCAAGAGTACTAGGTGCACTTAACGATGGAGTCATCCCTTTAGCTCCAAATCAGTGTGTTTCAAAGCAACCTCTGGGAACACTACAGGTTTCTATTTCAGTGGTCACACAAGTGTGACAACAGAAGACCCTCTTTGGGTGAGAAAGATTGCATTTTAACATTATGATGTAGTATTGGCTTATATTTACTACTCTTTAAAATTAGTTTTAAAGCAGCCTGTGTAGACTGAATTGTCTTCTGGCAGTTTTCATGAACTATGTGATCCTACTTATTCATCAGCTGCCCGATGCTTTCCTCTGGCTGCCCCGCCCTCTCTCCAGTCCACACCCTTTCACCAGATCTTTCTGCTTTCATTCGCATGCATTTTCATATTCCATTATTCTCTCTTTTAATTCTCCCTGCCCTTAAGATATCTCCGCCCCCTCTTATGGTTTCTTTTCTACTTTCATATTACATGTGTGTGCACACACACAATAAATGCACACATATATAAAATACACATACATATGTAAATATAAATATACATATACATTTAACTACATATTCCACATCAGCTAAAACTTGTAATATTTGACATTTGTCTAACTCTGATTAATTTCACTTGATATTAATGATTTCCAGTTCTATCTATTTTCCTGCAAATGTCATAATTTTCTTCTTAAAAATTCTATTCTGGAGGCTGGAGAGATGGCTCCATGGTTAAGAGCACTTGTCATTCTTACAGAGGATTGGAGTTCGGTTCCCAGACCTTGTGTCAGGTGTCTTATAATTCTAGCTCCAGGGAGTCTAATATCTTCTTTTGGCTTCTGTACACACACACACACACACACACACACACACACACACACACACACACACACACACACTGTGGTGGTTTGAACAGGAATGGCCCCCATAGACTCATGTGTTTGAATGCTTGGCCATAGGGAATGAAACTATTAGGAGGTGCAGACTTATTGGAATAGGTGTGGCCTTGGAGGAAGTGTGTCATTGTGGAGGCAGGCTTTGAGGTCTCCTGTACTCAAGTTACACCCAGTGTAGTACACAGTCTCCTTCTGCAGCCTGTGGATCAAGATGTAGAACTCTTAGATTCTTCTCCAGCACCGTGTCTGCCTGCACACTGCCATGTTTCCTGCCATGATGATAATAGACCTCTGAAATTGTAAACCAACTCCAATTAAATGTTTTCTTTTATAAGAGTTGCTGTGATCATGGTGTCTCTTCACAGCAATGGACACCCTAGTTAACACACACACACACACACACACACACACACACACACACACACATAAAGGGACTTTTCTAGAAATCCCATTCTATACAACACATTATTTATTTATTTATTTGTTCATGGATATCTATGATGGTTCTGATTCTTAGCTTCGATGACTAGTGTAACAATAGATATGGATGTGCAAGTATCTCTGTTATATATTGATTCAGAGTCTCTTAGATATATATCTAGGGGTGGTACAGCTGGGTCATATGGTAGTTCTAGTTTGAGGTTTGAGGAACCTCCATACTGATTTCTACATTTACACCCCTGTTGTTTCTTCTGCTTACCTATTTCTCTAAGACTTCCACAGTGGCTGCAGCACACAGAAGATTTTTATCTTAACGCAATCCAATTGGCCAAATTTTGGGATTATTTCCTGTGCTATTGGAGTCCCTTCTCAGTTCTTGCCTATTCTTCTATGTTGGAATGTTTTCCTCTGGTAATTTTAAGGTTTCAGGTCTTCCATTAAGCTCTTCCATGCATTTGGTTGGATTTTGCAATGGGGTATAGTTTATCCTTCAACATACAGGTGTCTAGTTTCCCCAGCAGCCACTATTGAACAGGTTATCTTTCTCCTAATGTATGTTTTTGTAGTTTTTGTAAGACATGTAGCTGTATAGGTTATTTTTTGGGATCTCCTTTCCTAGTTCATCCACCTATGTACCAGGATCATGCCATTTTTGTTAGTGTGGCTGCAGTATCACTTGAGATCAGTATCATGATACCTCCAGCATTGCTCTTTGTGTTGGGATTGTTTTGGCAAGCCAGGGGGGTTTGTGTTTCCATATGAATTTTAGGCTTTCTTTCTTTCTTCCCTTCTTCATTCGTTCTGTGAATAATGTAATTGTAATTTTGATAGGAATTTCACTGAATCAGTATATCCCTTTGTGATATAAAATATAGCTATTTTAATAGTATTTTGTCAGTTCATAAGCGGTGAGACATATTTGCATCTTTTGGTGCCTTCTTTAATATTTAATTCTCTTGCATTTATATTTGTGTGTGTGTGTGTGTGTGTGTGTGTGTGTGTGTGTGTGTGTACACATGCATAGAGGGCAGAGGACAATTTCTGAGGAGCCTTCCACTATGTGGGTCTGGGAAATTTAAAACAGATAATTGGGCTTAGTGGCGTGTAACTTTACTTCTACTCCAACTCATTGGTCTTCATCTTCAGTTTCTTTCTTCAACCTTTTAAGGCTTTCATTGTGAGGACTTCTTCTGCCTTGCTTAGGGTTATCACTAGATATTTTATTTTATATTTTAAAAGTCATTGTAAATTGGACACCCCTCCTTATTTTATTTTCTCCTTGGCAGTTTGTCAGTGGTATAGAGAAAGGAAACTGATTTTTGCATGCTGATTTCATAGCTTTCTACTTTGCTGAAAGTATTTGTCATATTGAAGACTTTTCTGGTTGAGTTTTTTAGGATTTTTTAAAGTACAGGATTATGTCATCTACAAATAGAGATCATTTGATTTTTCTTTTCTTATTATATCTATATTATTCTTTTTCATGTCTTAATGTTCTGGTTCAGACTTGATACTATATTGAACAAGGGTGGAGAAAGCTCTTGTCAAATTCCTGATTTTTTAAAAAAGCCTATGTTTCCCAGTTTCCTCCATGTAATATAATGCTGGCTATAGGTTGTTGTATATAGCTTTTCATATGTAGTGGTTTGTGAATCTGTTTTGTGACATATGGGAATGTACTATGTCCTGGGCTCTTTTCTGAGATACTTTTTGTTATTGACTTTTCAATTTCAATGCTTGTTATGGATCTGCTTAGGTTGTTTATATTCCTGATTTAATTTTGGTAGGTAATTTGTGACTAACTTTATTCATTCCTTCCAGGTATTTGAGTTTTCTGAAATATGTCTTTAAGGTGTTCTCTTAATTATCTTCTACATTTCATTGGAATGTATCATAACATCACTTTTAAAATCTTGAATATTATTAATATGGGTATTTTTGCCCTTCATTTTGATTAGTTTGGGTTTGCCAGTTTTATTTTTTCAAGTAGTCAAATTTTTGATTAATTCTATACATTTTTCTCTATGCATAAATTTCAGACCTGATATTTATTATTTCTTGCAGCATGTTATTTTGTATTAGACTTGTTTTTGTTTTCTTAAGACCTTCAGATACATACAATCTTTAAGGACTTACAGCTGTAAAATTTCCTCGTAGAACTGCATTAGGTGTATCTCAGATGGTCTGGGAAATTGTGCTTTTGATTTTCAGTTGATTCCAAGATTTTTTAATTTGTTCCAATAGACCAGGTCAAACATAAGAAAGGATTATCAGGATGCAAATCAAAGCTGAGAGGAAATATTACATTCATACAGCAATAAGAACAAACAACCAAGCATCTTAGTCTACTGGAAATGCATTGAGATTCCATCTCATTCTAACAGGACTGCTACCACCAAGTAAACAAACATCAGCAACTGTTCACAAGGATTAGGGTGGGGCTATACAATTCTGAGAGGGATGTGAATTAGTACAGTTACTATGGAAAATATATAGAGGCCCCTAGAATAACTAAATAAGGAGTACTGTATGATCTAGCCACACTATTCCTGGGAACATACCCAAAGAAATATAAATTGGCATGCTACAGAGATTCTTGTATAGCCGGATCATTGTAGCAGTGCTCAGAACAGCCAAGTTATGCAATCAGTCTACTTGGCTATCAACAGGTAAATGGATGAGGAAAACGTGTTATACATCCAAAATGGAGCTTTTATTCAGACATAAGGAAGTACAAAACTACAAGTTTTCCCCATTAGATGGAGCTTAGATATAGATAATATATACAGGGAGAGTGGGATTATTTAGGAAAAGGAATGGGAGAAACAAGAGGAGGTGGTGGGAAGGTGTGAATAGAGTCAAAATGTCACATGAAATCCACCTGTCTTGGTTTACTTTCCATAGCTGTGATGAGGACCAGGACCAAAAGAAACTTGAGGTGGAATGGGTTTATTCAGTTTGCTATTCCAGATTACTGTGCACTAAGGAAGTCAAGGAAGGAACCCGGAGGCAGGAACTGAAGCAGAAACCTTGGAGGAATAATGCTTACTGGCTTGCTCCCCATGGCTTGCTCTGCCTGCTTTCTTTTACCATCCAGGATTGACTGCCCAGGAGGGGCACTGCCCACAGTGTGCTGGACTCTCTCACAGCAATCATTAATCAAGAAAATGGCTGACAGATTTGTTTACAAGCAATTTGATGGAGTATTTTCTCAATCAAATTCTCTCTTCACAGCTAACTCTCTAGGTTATATCAAGTGTTCTCTCTCTCTCTCTCTCTCTCTCTCTCTCTCTCTCTCTCTCTCTCTCTCTCTCAGATTCCATCAGTTTATATAATGTATGTATGCTAATAAAAGTTTAAAGCATAAATTATATTGGACAATATTATGATTCATAAATTTAAAAGAAGCAAACCAAACTTGGTGTTCTCACTTTACACTTTATACAACAGTGCCCTCTGATGGTATAAAACTTGTTGCCATTTACGTGTTTGCTCACAGCCAAGCCTACTTGAGAGTTGCAGTGGTTCAAAGTTCTAGAAGCCACGGGAATTCATTGATTACCTGAGTTATTTAGCAAACTGAGATGCTAGAATTTTCTGATGAAACTGTTAACTGCTGTGTGACCAAACACACTATTTTTGGTTGCTGCAATGTCTTAGATGTTCCAAGGGTAGGCAACTCTGTTTTCTTAGCAGAGAACAATTTGCCTACCCAGAATTTTGTCAACTTAGAATGAAACTCTTCCTTTGGGGTCCTAGTCTTTGGTCATAGGGAAGTTCTGTGCACTTCAGTAACCTGAGAGTTATAGAAGAGTGTTCAAATCCACTACCCGCCAGACAGTGTTTTCTCAAGTGTGCTACTATTGAATTCACAACCACATCTCCAATGTTCTCAATCATTAATTGCTAAATTACAGCATATTTATGAACATATGAGAAAGTTAATATTAATGAGGATCACATTCTCAGAAAAATGAAGGAAACAGCCATGTTGGACTGTATTCATTTTATGTTTATTAATACAATATCTGTCTTCTACAGACATGTGGTAGCTCTTTTCATCTTGCCTTTCAAGCTATTATTCATTATATATGAGGATGGATCACCACGCTTCTTTCAATAGTAGAGTCTCCTATCCTTATTTTCTTTTAATTTTATTTATTCATTTAATTTTTTTAACGTATGAGTGCTCTGCTTTAGTGCACGAATACAACAGCATGCCAGAAGAGGGCATCAGATCCCCTTATAGATTGTCATAACCCACCATGTAATTGCTGCGAATTGAATTCAGGACCCCAGCAAGAGCAGCCAGTGCTCTTAACTGCTGAACCAACTCAACAGCCCCTTTCCTATTCTTCTACTTATATTCTTCCTTCCTCAGTTTGTCAATTTCTCGTTCACAAATGTTTCTTTGAGTCTCCTCAAGATTAGGACAGAAGAAAGAGAGTACTAGTCTGTATCCTGATGAGTCAGGGGAAAGGATGTGTAAAAAATAAGGCATCATTACATGAAGAGATGGTTTCAGTTGGAGGGTGACTGAGGAATGTCCACCTTCCTTGTCGAAGTAGACAAGGGTGTGCAACTTACTGGAGAGCTTAGGCCTATCCTGTTTGAGGCCCCGAGTTCATGCCTCTAAACTCATACACAATGAAACAAGCAAGCAGAGAAAACTAGATCTCTGGGGTGGTGAAGAGAAGGGAAGGGTGGCTCCTGCTTCTTGGAGTCATTTTCCTTTTGGGCAGTTTTGTTATCTCCCCATCAACACTACATGATCATGTGGGGGTATTGATTCCTCTGTGCCTATTTGATCCTCAAAGCTCTTGCATCCATTTTGTATGGGAGAACGAAGGAATAGTACTGAAGCAAATTCTTAAAAGGCCTCACAGTGGAAATAGATGAGAAGCCACGTGTCACTGCCTTCTGGCCCTGTTCTAGCTTTGGGGACACCAAAGCACCAATTCTGACTGGAGAAGGGCAGGTGGTTGATAGCACTGAGCAGGTGTTCTGTGTTCTTTTTCATCTTCAATGCACCAAAATTGTCACCCATTGTGATGGAAAGACTTCATATTATTTCTGGATGCATACTTTATTCTTGAGCAGTTACAAAATGCAAACATGTATCTTTGCCATTGTAGATTTTATTTAGAGGATAACTCTGTTCTTTCCTGTACTCCCCACCCCCATTCCGTTCCACATTTCCATATGGTAAAGATGGAAGCATCTTTTGAATCTCTCTCTCTCTCTCTCTCTCTGTCTTTCTCTCTCTCTCTCTTTCCTCCTCTTCCTCCTCCCCCTCCTCCTCCTCTTCCTCCCCCTCCCCTCCCCTCCCTCTCCCCTTCCTCCTCCTCCTCCTCCTCCTCCTCCTCCTCCTCCTCCTCCTCCTCCTCCTCCTCCTCCTCCTCCTCTTGTATTTTAGAAAGAACTGCTGTGCATGACCAGAGTGTGCTTCTTTTTTCAGGCCATGCCTGTGAGACTTTGATGATACTATTACCAACTTTTGTTATTTCACTAACTCAAATTACAGAAATTATTAGAAGTTCCTCCTCTATAGACCCTGGCCAAAACATCTGAGACCTCTGTGCTCAGCTTGCTTAGAGCAAGCAGATCAGAGAGATGGCTTCTGTAGCCCTTTCATGCTGTGATTTCTACAATTGCCCAGAGGCCTTGGAAAGTGACTTGAGTATCTCAGTCTGGACAGCAGAGGGCACACTGTCCTTTGTGTGTCTGATCACTGGGTAGGGGAAACTCAGTTCTGTAGCTGTAGTTGGTGCTCCTGATGATGAGAAGGAGCCAAGAGGATGCTGGAGATTCATGTGGTACAAAGGGCATTTCACAGCGCATCTCTAGCTCTAATACCCAGGTGCTTTAGAGTATGGAAGCCTTGATGCTGTAAGAACAACTCCCAAAATTTTCTGAAGAGCTTTGTAGGTGGGTCTTGCTCATCTTGGGTATCCGTTCCTGGTGTGGAGAGAGTGCACATTTATTGAGCACTCAACATAATCAGGAACTTGATGCTTTCAGTTTGCTTTCTTTGTCCTCCAGTGATTCTTTGCACGATATGCTGTCATTCTAATTCTATAAAGGAAGACACTAGGCTTAGGGGTTAAGGGATATGCCTGGCCTTACAGCCAGCAGACATTACAGCCAGCAGACATTCAAGTTCGTGCCTACTAATTCCCTCACTTGCTTCCCTTCTAGCCAAGGCACATTTCTTCCTCTTTCCTCTCAAAGTCTCGACAGTTAAGGCTGATGGTCAGGAGTGCCTGGGTGTGGAGAATTTGTCTGTCTACCTCTGCTCCCTACGTTCCAGAGGCCTGTGGGATTCTAGGTGGGAGATTTTCCTCTGGCAAGAACTTTTCCTGACGTGTGTGTGTCATGGCATATAACTGCCCCTGCTTTCACATTTGAAGCCTTTAGACTGTGTGTTGAAATATGATTCTTTGTAGGCTGTTTTTAAAGGGTAAGATGAGTATCTCTCTCATAAGAAGGCTACGTCTGAAAGTAGCAGGAGAGGTGAAAATCTCTATGGTAAAATGATCTTTGAGGATCCTGTAGAAGTCTCATGTGCTTCTTTTCTGTACCCCTGACACAGCCTGTCTACCCACCCTAGTTGAAAGAAATGTGGTTGTTGGTAAACTTCAAGTGACACAGGTGGCTTGCTTTTGGGAACTCTTTGGGGGTAATTCAAATAATTTCATGCCAGAGGTTTATTTAGCACAAGATATTTACAACTGGCTCAAGAGAAGAAAGAGCACATTCAACCCTCATGCTGGTGCTTACTTTAGCTCAGTGACTTTAAAAATGTTAGCTGCATCAGAATCACCAGAAGACTACAGATCACCTGACTGTATCCCTGAGTTTCAGATTTAGTAGGTCTGGGATTCAACCAGAGGCAATATATTCCTACCAAGTTCCTGCTTAGTGCTGATGGTACTGGTAGGCCCTCCAAAGGAGACCCACTGCACTGAGGGGAAGCAGGTGGATATGTGTATGTTCTCTGCATATGTTCTCTGCTTCTCTTGCTCTCTTTATTTTTATTTGTTATAATTGTTTTAAAATCTTGTTTTCTTTTTCTTTTTTATTATTTTTTGATACTTTATTTACATTTCCAATGTTTCCCCCTTTCTAGGTCTCCTCTTGGGAAACCACCTATCCCCTCCCCCTCCCCCACCTCTATGAGGGAATTCCACCTTCCATCCACCCGCCCACACACTCCCATATTCCCACTTTGACATTCCCATTTACTGGGGCCTCTCCTCCCCCTGATAGCCAACAAGGCCCTCCTCTGCCACATATGTGGTCCGAACCATGGGTCCCTCCATGTGTATATTTTGGTTGGTGATCCAGCCTCCAGGAGGACTTGGGGTTCAGGCCAGTTGACACTGTTGCTCCCTCCATGGGGCTGCAGACTCTCTCAGCTCCTTCAGTCCCTTCTCCAACTCCTCCATCAGGGACCTCAACTCAGTCCAGCGGTTACTGTAAAGTGAAACTTGGGTATTCCGAACTTTTGGGCTAATATCCACTTATCAGTGAGTACATACCATGTTCATTCTTTTGTGACTGAGTTACCTCACTCAGGATGATATTTTCAAGTTCCATCCATTTGCCTGCAAATTTCATGAAGTAATTGGTTTT
>CM052703.1:100179131-100219953 GCA_028551405.1 Uromys caudimaculatus | reverse complement strand
AAAAAAAAAAAAGAAAAGCCTGACTGCAGCTCCAGCCCGCCCTGGAATGCTCAATGGGGCAAAGCCTTTTGCGACCTCCGTTTCATTTCCTGTGGAATGGATACATAATGCTACTCTAATTTAACGCATTTCTCCAGCTTCCCCAGGTGCTTTCACAAACATCCTCTGCTCTAGTCTGATCGCATACAAGTGAGGTCCCGCTGTATGTGGCCAGAGAAACAAGAGAGACTTAAATGATCATTTGCCAAGATCTGAGGCAAGTAAATCAATCGCCATTGCTCTGTGATGAATTCTATCAAACTTGGCCGTGTTCTAACTTCTTTGTTCCTCATTAAATACAGGTAGCAAGATGAGTGCTGGCCTCACTAGACTCCCCGTACCTTCACTGCAGAGATGGGAGAACTGAGATTCAGACGGAGCTAAGTGATCTTTCCATTTGAGGGACAGTAAAGGCTTATAATCTATGTTTCTGAATTTCCTCTTAAAATGAGCTTTTTAATATTAACACTGTGACTGTCATTCAGTAAAAGGGCCAATTCTCCCCATTTGCTGTCAGCTACACTGTATAAAGATTTAAATTATTTTCAAGTGTTTAGAAAAAAAAATCTTTCCTTCCCTCCTTTTAAACATTATCCCATGGTTTTGGCCAAGGTAAAAATTAGCCCTAACTAAAATAAAATAGAGGTGGAGGATCCAGAGGGTAAGGCAGTAAGCAGGAACTCCAGTGTGCCTCTGCAAGAAACATCTGGGCAGAACAGTGGTGTTAGTGCTACGTTTTCCAAGTGGTTCGGCTACAGAAGACCGTATGAGCCAAGGCTCTTTGTCCAGCCTTCTCACCTCACATGAATGAAACAGAGACAGGACTGGAAATAGGATTCTTATCCCCAAGAGAAGATCTAGCTCAAATTTCCACCTCAGCTAGTGGAAATCAAAAGTACCACTCATGGGGCGTGATGAGAAGGATCAACTGTTCTTCTGGAGGACCTGGATTGGATTCTCAGCATCTATATGTTAGTTCTCTGTAACTCCAGTTCCAGGAGATCCAACACCATCTACTTACCTCAGCAGACACTTCTGTGGTGAACAGACATGGGAGCAAAACACTCATACACAAAATAAAATAAATCTAAAACGGGTTTTTTTTAAATCACTCAGAAGAGATAGACAAGCATAGAGTTAGGTGTGGCTAATTAAGCAATAGCATGCAAATCTCTTTTTTCCATTAATGTATTTATTCACTTTATATACCGATCACTTTATATACTGAGGAGCCCCCCCCCAGTCCCTCCCTTTACACAGCCATCCCCCATCCCTATCCCTTTCACCTCTGAGAAGAGGGAGATCCCTGCTGGGGCACCAACTCACCCTGGTACCTCAAAGTATTGCAGGATTAGGGTATATCCTCTCCCACTGAGACCAGACAAGACAGCCCAATTAGGGGAACAGGATGTGCAGGCAGGCAACAGAGTCAGGGTAAGAAATCAGTTCTATGTTGGGGGACATGCATAGGATGCAAATCTTCAGCTTCAGATAAAGAAGAAATAAATTCACAGTTATAATGTAGGTTTAGGACTAGAAATAGAACTTGATGGTAGAGTGCTTGCTTAGCCCCAAAAGCATGTGGGGCAGTGGCAGCATGGAGAGTGGATGTATTTTATTCCCTGTGTGATTTCCAGATCCTGTAGTATTTACCAGTGCCTTGCACCTACCATAAATAGACTGTGATAGAAGGTAGAACTAATACTACCAGATCCTGGGGACCTATTCCTTGCCTGATGCTTGACAATAGCTACATATATGGTTTTTTGTTGTTGTTTTGTTTTGTTTTTTGTTTTCATTCTCACATTGATTTCGAAATCAGGGAATGGCTTTAGCACCGCCTTCCAGGTGGTACTTGACCAAGTTAGAAATTCTGCAAAGTGGCATTAGTAGGGAAGAGCAGAAACAGAGCCTAGCTGTGGCCCACTGCAGTATGGCCGTAAATATCTGTGCGGCAAAAGCCTCAGCTTCTGCTATTACATCACTTCCACTACTGTCTAACTCACTCTCTGCACTTGGTGTGTGGCAACCTACAGGCTGATAGGGGAACCCTCTCTGCTCAGACTCCCAGAGAGGATAATAATTGAAGCCGTGCTGCCTTACTTCCTGTTTCCTCCCCACCATTGTGCAGACAAGAATGGCTTTTCTTACAATGTTCTGGCAGCAACCCATGACCGGGGCCTGTGCCAATACGATTCAGATTCCATCTGTGTTCTGGGCTAGTGTTCAAACGTGTCCTGAGTCTCTCTGGGCCACTTTATTCCCCCCCTCCGCCCCCGCACTGCTTTGAAATCCTGTTGTTAAGGACAGAATTAAGAGATCGAATTCTGAGCAGCACCCAGAACTTGGAAGCCCTGAGACTCTAAGCACAAAGCTGACCACCCAGTATTCAGCCCTCAAGGGAGGCCTGCTCGCCTCCAGAAGGACCAGACAGAGACTTCTAGCTTGCTGGGAGGGGTGCCTCACTCCTGCCCAACAGCCCCAGCCCTTTGTGTGGGGTTTGTTTTGTCTTCTAGGGCAAAGGCTCTTCCCACCGTCCCACCGGCACTCCTTTACAAGCCAGCTCATCTGAAGGGGCAGTTAGTCACGGATTCCAAGTCATTAAGGAGAGAGAGCACGTTTTTTAGTAGCAGAGCTTCCCCCAGACTTTTAATTCCTAAGAGGAATAATACCTCATGGCATCTAGTTCTTCCTGTCTGGATGCAATGGGGAGGGACTGGGAAGTTCAAGGGTCTTTTCTTTTTGAGCTTTCTGATCGTGCCTCTTTGGACACAGGGGCACCCATAATACTGTTCAAAGCTGATCTTTTTAGAACGCTGGGCACTTGGTCTGTGGGACTAAGGCATTTGCAATTCCCCGTGGTGTCATTGTTGCCATTTGACAGAACATGGAGTTCTAGTCTGGTCTAGGTCTGCCCAGGGACATACCTCTGTAGAATCCAGTGGTTACAGGAGAGCTAGTTAGGAAACAGAAATATCATGAGATAGCTTTTAAAGGGGTCTCCCTCATCTCCAGAGTCCTGTGCTGGCTAATGCTCAATTTTCAACATAAATGGCCAGACATCTGCAGCATCAGCATTAAGATCCCTTTATCAGAGTAGCTAGCACGAGCTTTCACGCGGACACACACACACACACACACACACACACACACACACACACACACACACCAGTAGAAGACTCTTAGTAATAAGCATTGACAGACTCAGGCTCAGGTTGTTAGAAACAGGAAGTAAACCGCAATAACCCAGGGAAAGGATTTAAAAGAAAAATCAAATGACTCAATTAGACCCCAGAAATAAAGAATACTAGTGGTTCTGAGTCTTAGTGGTGTCAGGTTTCAGGATCTATCCTGGCCCAGTACACCTTAGATCTGGAGGCAGATTGTTTTCCCACAATACATGCAGGGCCTCGGCAGCAAATGAAACTCACATTAGCAGGTCTGCTTTTCTGGGTATGTCAAGTTTACCAAGGTGATTCACTAGCTATCACTAGCTATGGAATTACTTTTCATGATGTCTATGAAAATACTGTTTAAAAGGCTGTTTCTTGGGTGTATTGCTAGTGGTAGCTAAGGTAGGGTGGCTAATTAGGAAACAGATATCATGTGGCTTTTAAAGGGGCTTCCCTCATCTCCAGAATACCATGCTGGTTAGTGCTCGGTTTTCAACATAACTGGTCTGACATCTGCAAGAACTATATTCCCCATTCTGAGGAACTTCACAAGCAGAATTGTTACAAAGAGCTACTGAGCTATGCATAAGTTCAAACTCCCTGTGATCTGTATTAGTAAGGATCCCTTTGGTGACTGCTTTGTCTACTCGTACCCAGCCTACACAGTATATCAAAAGTCTCTTCAAGCACAGGATTTTGTGGATAGGAAAAGGAAATTTACCAGCACATACATACTTTCTCTAACATCTAAACTTACTTCATATTAGGTAGCTTGAAAACACACAAATCACATACCTGACTACTGTTGGGTCATGTGGGTAACTTCCTTCCTTACACCTGCACTTGACTCAAGTGCATCAATAAACAACTTGGCTTCACTCTGATTCATTCTGAAAATCTTTGCTATGGCAGATCCCGAGGATGTGCCTTCAGGGTGAGAGGCTCCCTGAAGCCCCACTCCCCATGCTGGCAATGCAGTAGCATAACAGTAACTAGGACATCATGGCCCAAGTCTTACCTTCCACTCATTTCATTGACTTCTGCCTTAGTTAGGGCTTTAGTGCTGTGAAGAGACACCATGACCGCAGCAACTGTGGGAAAGCATTTCATTGCAGCTGGTTTACAGTTTCAGAACTTTAGTCCATTGTGGTTGCAGTAAGATGCATGGCAGCATGCAGGCAGACATGGTGCTGGAGAAGGAGCCACAGAAGCAGAAGGAGACTGCCCCACCTGGCCAAGATTGAGCATATGAGAGCTCAAAGTCCACCTCCACAGTGACCCACTTCCTCCAACAAGTTACACATACTCCAACAGGGCCACCTTCTTAATAGTGCCGCTCTTCACGAACCTATGGGGGCCATTTTTATTCAAACCACAGCTATGCATGATCGTGATGGGTGATTCTCTACAATCCAATAACATGACAAACATTGATGATAGCACGCTCACCAGACTATCCACCCAAATTCTAGGCTCCCTTCAGTGGAGCTTCCCGATGCCTTTCTTTTGGTTATGTAAGTGTCTGGGGTGTATATGCCAACAATGTTCTGAAACACTCTTGGGAGAAAGAAAGACATTAAAGGACAGGTACTGAGGTCGACTTAGTAAAGCTTAAATGGTTAATTAACTGAACATAACAGATACTTAGTCTTTGAAACTTCAGGAATTGTTCCTGCACATAGATATATCTCTGGCCTCAAGTTGCCTGCACTCTAGCTTCTGATTTGCATATCTTTTATATAGGTAGAGCAAAGGAATTTTCCTGGTCAGTGTAAACTGATTTATGTCTATTTATTCCTGAATATTAGCAAGATTACTTATGGTTTATAAGTTGGACTTTATTATTATTACTTTTATTTTGTTACAGTCCAGTCATTACTCCCCTCCTGGTCCGCCCTCCCACAGTTCCTCATCCCATTTCTCCTCCCCCCCCTATCTCCAAGAGGATGTTCTCCCCACCTCCAGGCCTCCCCACTTCCTGTGGCCTCAATTCTCTTGAAGGTTAGGTGCATCTTCTCCTCCCACTGAGGCCAGACCAGGCAGTCCTCTGCTGTATATTGGGAGGGGGCGGGGCGTGCTGCTCCTGTACACTGCCTGGTTGGTGGCTCAGTGTCTGAGAGATCTCAGGAGTCCGGGTTAGTTGATACTGTTGGTCTTCCTATGGTGTGGTCCTCCTCCACAACTTCTTCCAGCCTTTCCTTAATTCAGCCACAGGGGTCCCCAGCTTCTGTCCATTGGTTGGGTATAAGTATCTGTGTCTGTCTCAGCAGCTTGTTGGGCCTCTCAGAGGGCAGCCATGCTAGGCTCCTGTCTGTAAGCACACTATAGCATCAGTAGTAGTGTCAGGCCTTGGAGCCTCACCTTGAGATGGATCCCAAGTTGGGCCTGTGGCTGGACCTTCTTTCCCTCAGTCTCTTCTGCATTTTTGTCCTTGCAGTTCTTTTAGACAGGAACAATTCTGGGTCAGAGTTTTTGACTATGAGATGGCCACCTCATCCCTCCACTTGATACCCTGTCTTTCTTCTGGAGGTGGACTCTCCCCACTGTTGGGCATTTCATCTAAGGTCCCTCTCTTTTAGTCCTGAGAGTCTCTCACCTCCCAGGTCTTTGGCACTTTCTAGAGGGTCCCCCCACCTCCCACCCACCCCCAAGGTTACCTATTTCCATTCATTCTGCTGGCCTTCAGGGCTTTTCTCCTTTTTCCACCCCATACCTGATCATGTTCCCCTGTTCTCCTCCCTCTCCCCTTGATTTGGAATAGCCCAAGGCAGTCTTTCAGCACTGGATAAATTCTATCACCACATAAAGAAATTGCAGATGGGGGAGAGGCCTAACTTGGTAAGATGGTAGTAGATGAAGCTAAATTTATGCTCAGAAGGCAAGTGCCCTGTTGAATAAACAAAACTGAGCTGGTTACAGGGGCAAGAAGTAGTTCCTGCCACACACTAGCCAGTTTGGACCAACTGCATCAAATCTCTGAACATGACTGCTACACCCATCCTCTCTTCTCCATAGGACGCGTGGCCATCCTTGAACCTTCAGTTGCACGCTAGGAAAAGGGCACATTCCTTTTTCCATCTTTGCTATCACCACATCTTTAGCACTTAGCAGTACCTACTCCCAGAAGGTAGCATAGTAAAAATGTGGAAAGTGAGAGGGGGATGGAACAATGCAACTCTCTGAGGTTTCCATAGCACATTTCATCAGATGATAATCCTGGGATCTCGTTCATACCTTACCCTACCTTCAAAACCTATTATTCTGGCCTAGAATTATGTATTATTGCCCTATCTGTCCCACTAAGTTGCAAGGCACTGAAGTTAGAAACCACATCGTTCTCATCTACTCAGCTTCATGCCTGGCACACAATGGAAGGCACACAGACACTCTAAATGACCTTTGAGTGAGCAAGTAAATTAATGTTTTATGGGTGACTGTCCTCACCTCATCAGAAACACTCCATCTGTAAGGAATCCTTTAAACATGCACAAGAGATTGTGCCCAGATTTTACATGTCATAAGCAGCATCCTTACGCAAAGACATGAAGAGGTCGCCATGGGGTCTGACAATTCTTTATTACTATTTTCTACCCTGAATAAAATAAGTTATTTTCACATCATTGGCAAAAACTAAAACAAAACAAAACAAAAAACAAAAAAAGAAATAGAACCAAAATCAGCTCCACTGATTTTGAATTTAACCAAAACTTATTATGGAAGGTCTTGTATGGTAGAATTAATATAAATTATCCATTTTGATTCTGCCAGTGCTCAGAGCATATTACTCCTGGTATAAAATAAAATAAATGTAACATGGAGGCATACGGCTGTTGTAAGCACAAGAACTTACGTGGTACAATAAATAGGATTAGATTTTACTTCTTGAGTCATCACGATCTGCATTTCTCAGTTTTCCTAAAGCTTTTATATCAACACATTTTAAATTGGGTGACTTGAAATTATAGAAAGGTATTGTCTTCTAGTTCTGAACACTGCAAGTCTGAACTCAAGGTTTGCTCAGGGCCACGCTCTCGAACTGCTCCGTGACTTCCAGTGCCTGGTGTTGGCTAGCCATCCTTGGTGTTTCTTGACTAGTAGATGCAACACTCCACACACGTGGCTGTATTTTCCCTGTCTCTTCAAAGCATTTTCCCTCTCTCTCTCTCTCTCTCTCTCTCTCTCTCTCTCTCTGTGTGTGTGTGTGTGTGTGTGTGTGTGTGTGTGTGTGTAAACTTCCCTTTCATACATACACAAGTCATAGTGCATTAGCTTCTACCCTAATGGCCTCATTTTATGTTTATATCTATGTTAATACCCTATATCCAATAGTGGCAGATTCTGAGGCCCCGGGAGTTATTTTTTCAGCATATCTTTTAAGGGATAATTTTTTGATTTATGCCCATAAAATTTTCATTGCTAATAAGTGGATGGAAACAGATTCCCCTTATTGGATGTGAAGCCATTTGTTTACTTTTTTATTCCTGTCTTTCTTTCCCTTCTCCTCCATTAGTCCCAGAGCCTATGGGAAAATGAATATTATATTTAACTTGAAATGCATTTCTAGAAACAGCATCTTTTGAAAAATAAAACTATTCAATCATTCACTTATCAGCTAAACTGTCTTTCTGACATTTCTTTGGTTATTTTTGATATATTCTTCATTCCCACATTGACAAGAAACAAATTATTCCATGTACTTGTGTCAGAGGTACATATCTCAACTTTAAATTCACTGTAGGAAGAGAAGAGCTTCATATTTGATGAAATATCAAAGGAAAGTTCTGTCCATGCCATACAGATAGGGCAAATAATTAAAATCCTATCACCAATATCCCTTCAGCCTGCTGCAAATGTGCTGCTCCAGACAAATCCCTGTGCCTTTGCATTCTCTGCAATTATTCATGTGGTTGTCACATCCATGCACAATGCCCTCTACAAGTTAATTCCTACAAAAAAGGGGATTCGTGTTGCACAATATTTCCTCAACAAATGCTGTTTTACAGGTCTCAGGTAAAGCTCAATGAGAGAATGAGTGGGGAGTCTCTTTCAGGACTATAAAATCCACGCAGAAATCATTGGTCATTCATTGCTGCTGTCTGCTTCTAAAAGCAATAGGACCGCAGAGGTTCCCAGTGAAGGAGGCAGAAGAATGACAACTATTCTTAAAGGTCTAATTAATTGCTACAAGGCAATCTTAAAATTAGACAAAAGATTTGATGAGAACAAGTGCTTAGTTGATCCAGGAAATTTTTAAGAGAAGGTGACATTGATGCAGAAAAGGAAGCAGAGAAATCAGGACAGTGTATTCTAGGATTAAGTGGGGCAGGAGTGAACTTATGGACAGGGAGCAGTCAAGCAACTGTAATTACTATTAACTTTCTTAAACTTACATTCCCTTACGGACTCACTGGGGAAGGCTAGAAAGGATGGCAGGAGCCATACCTATAAGCAAAGAATTTGAAGTTGACCATGGAAGCAGTAGGAAGTCACTGAAGAATGTTCAGGAAAGTAGTTACAGCCAGGATGCTTTCTTGAAATCTCACCTTAACAAAGAACGGGGAGGATAAACTAGAGGGTTGCAAGTCCAGAGACAAAATAAAATAAAATAAAATCACTTAAGAGATCAATGGAGTAGGCCCGGTGATAAATACTGAGGGTTCAATCTAAGGAAGCGTCACTAACAGAATGGAGGAGACAGAGACAGGCTAGAATTATGAAGTTAGTATCTTTCAAACCGAAGACCAGACCCAGTAATTACTGTCAAGTCGTCCTAACAACTAGATCACTAAGGAAGTTGTGACTTCAGTCTTATGTCCACTAGCTATGTTTAGGGATAACCTGAAAAGAAAGTATTAGTGTCTTATAAGTCCTTGGAAAGAGCCTGGGTTTTGTTTTTTGTTTTTTAAGTCATTTACTGAAATAGAGAAATGCATCTTAATATAGACAATGACCAAGTTACAAATATGAATTTATACAAATGTGATATGAGTGTATTGAGCATGATATCAAATCATGAACAAAAATATTTATATCAACTTAGTAGGCCTTGGTAGTCACTTGGATGGATGGGAGAGGCTACAAGAACTAGAGGGGTTAAGCTGACTGTGACTAGTCAGTTTGAGCATTCATTCAATTTCAAACATAGGTTTTTAGGGAGCTAAGGAGCCCCCAGGACATCGTATCTAGAGAGTATGTAGGTAACTGTCTAATATGGAAGGAAAAAGCTATAAGCACAGAGCTGGGTCAGAGCGATATTCATCAGAACACACAGAATAGAAGACAGTGGTTGGAATGCCACCATCTCCAGGAAGAATACAAGGATTTTAAGGAACAAAGGGCAGACAAAGGAGCTCTGCAGACCACTAAGAAGTGCCAGTGAGGAGAGAAGACAAGGGTATAAGGTTAAAGAAAAGAAAATGAGCCCCCACAATCACATGTGTAGGAAAATGGAGCACTCTGCTCAGATGTAGAGTACAAGGCAAGAAAACTGGATTCTGGCATGGCTTCAGGGGGAGCAGTTCTTGGGGAGGGATGGATTTAGGGATTTCTTGGTATATATGCAGCTTGCAGTCTTAAACCTGAGCATCCTCAGAAAACTAGAACGTTGATAATTCTAGATTCAAAATAGTAAAAGTTGAAATCACCTGGGAGGTAGTGGCAAACAGGGTAGGCTCCTCCCCACGAGACTGGACTCAAGAGAAGATGATAGATTGGCTCTTAGAGGGGAAATGGTTGAAAGTGAGATTTTCACTCAACTATCCCCCTCCCCCTTGTAATATTCTTAACTTATGCTAAAGACTTATTTCCAGAATGTGAGGGGGAAATGAGGTAATAGCAAGATTAACGATGCAGAATACAAATAATAAATGGAACAACGGTTTCTCATGGAGCAGTGGGGGGCAAGCAGGATCCTGGACCACAAGTGCAGGAAGAAGCCCTGATAATTGCAGCGAGAAATTGAAAACAATGTGGGAAAGGGGGAGATCGAACAAAGGGTCTCTATCTTGTCAGGACCCAGTAGTGTGATGAGGACTATGTGGCAGCTTGAATGAAGACGGACAAGAGTTGGGACATTGTGAAATTGCTGGATGACACTTAAAACTCATTCCTAGAAGGATGAATGACCAGCTGAAGAGATAATAAAGAATATGTATTCTACACATACGTAGTGTACCAAGCTTGTCCGTACATTTACAACTACATTGGTCTTGAGAAATATCTACCATTGCACTTAAAAATAATTCTTTGTGAATATTTCTGTGGCTACACAAAAAATGAAATAGAGATTTTTTAATGACTGAAAAGACACATGTTCAGTTTTGGCTGGGATACTATGCGTATCACTTACTGTACTACAGTAGGTGACATAGATACAGATAAACTCAGATTGGAAGGGAACATGGGCAAAGAAGAATAAGAGATGGGGAAATGGGGGTTGGGTAGTGTGCTATGTCAGCATCCAGTACACATCAGCCTGGATAACAAGATGGTTTAACATAATTTGAAGCCTAGGCTACCAAATACTGTCTCCTTCCTCTTGGTGGACTTTTATAAACATCTTATGGCAAATTCTTACAATAATCCTCTATGACAGATTGTTCTCCAGTTTGCCAATGGGAAAACCACAATTCAATACAGTAAATGGACCATGGATGGTAAATAAACAATAATAAGGTATAGCTAAGTTAGCTGATTTAGTTTTCTCTCAACATTTTTATTATTTAGCAATAATAATAGTAAGGAGAAATAACACCACCTAAATTCAGACCTCCATCAAGATTAAATATGATATATGTAAAATAGGAAAATAAATAAATGAATAAATAAGGTTCAAAATGTTGGACACCCCACAGGCACCCAGTTTATATTTGTCTAACATAATTTTCAGCTAGTGGTAATTTTGCCTCTTAGGGCACATGTGAAAATGAGGATAGATTTTATTATCACAACCAGCAGAGTACCACTGGCATCTAACGGACAAATCCGGGCAGGCTGCTGAACCTTCAGCCATGCACAGGACAGTCTGCAAAGTTAAGAATTGTGGTGCCCAAAATTTCAACAGCACTAAGAGGTAGGAACCTCTGCTCTGGCATAGTGTAAAGGCTGGGAACCCATGAATGCAAATCTTAGCCAAACCTCACAAATGACAGACAGGTCTTGGTGTTTTAGATCTGGACTCACCACTTGTTTTCAGTAAGCTGAGGTTGTTTTGCCTGAGCCTCAGCTTTCAAAGGAGGAACTGACAACTGCCCCCCCACCACCACCCCCGGGAAGATCAGTAAATGGATGCTTTGCTCAGCATCTGGCACATAGAAACATGTGGTGTTGGTATTCTTCTCATGAACAGAAGGCATAACAAGCAAGGTACTGGCCAAGAGATCTTCTTTTTACTAAACTGGGTAAGAAGGAAGAAGAAAATTAAGAAATGTTACATTGACAGTAAACCCTATGAACAGTCAGTGTTAATGTCTGACTGTGATTATTGTCACAATAAACCAATATAAATTAAGTGGCTGTTGGGTAATATGCCATTAGCACAATGAAATCAATCATATTTCACCAGTGTGAAGAAAGTCAACCAGCTGCCAGGTTTCTAGAGTTGCAAAATTCTTTTCATGGTTACTACTCCCGTTTCACTCAGAAGAAAGTGATCTAGAAATAGCATTTGAAGCCCATGCCTACCACTGCTTCATACACATTCTGAAAAAAAACAAAAACAAAAACAAAACCTTGCCCCAAATCTACAGCAGTGGTTTTGATTTTCACAGGCCCTGGCAATTTTCCCTTGCAGCCACACTGATTTTTTTTTTTTTCTTTCTCCGTGTAGATATTCAGACAACCTGTTTTGGCTGCCTTACGCAGAAACAGCAATCAAGTCTACAGACATCCCCCACTCTGTTTCTGAGTGTTGGCCTCTTCCTGCTTTCTCACCTGTGGGTCTGTACCCACAAGCCTCCTTTCTTGCCTCAGGCTGGGCTGCTCACTTCCCACCTGGACCTTCTTCAGCTCTGATCCTCAATCATCCTGACGGTGCTGTGAATCCTCTCTGCCACATTCATGACTGGTTAACCTTTTTCTCTGACTTTCCCCCTCCAAGTCTCCATCCAGGTAATAAAAAGAATGGAAAATCTCCTTTGGCAACATTATACCTTCCACTGTTCCCTATCATGGTGAGGTACAAGGAGTGTAGAAGATCTGGGATGTGGAGCAAGGATTTGGGATACAGGGGTGTGGCTGAAACAAGATGGTAAAGTTGTACAGCTATCATAACTCCCAAAACAAAAAGCAAACAAAATGAGAAGAGCATGCTGCACTGTTTCGTGCAGAAGCCATGTATATGCTTATTAAAGACATATAAATACACCTGCCGGTCCAAGCGGCGCAACCGTTTCAAGACATTTTGTGTATTTTACTTCTGAGTCACCCGAACAGCTACAAAGTGAGAAGTGGAGAAACACTGTCATCCTGTTATAATAAGGAAACTTAAAATCAAAGAGGTTATAACCTGTCTCCTTTTCCCTCTCCCGAAAAAAATGACTGGGACAGGGGAAAGGGGGAAGACAGAAATGGGACTGTAGACTTGCCTTTTTTTCCCCTCCTAACTCGGAGATTTGGAAGAAGGCAGAGAGCAGAGATGAGAGCCTAGAGCAATGGGGTAAGCTATGCACTGGTAACAGCAGAAAGAGATGGGAAAGGTAGATTGGTAAGGGAGGGGGATCTTAAGAAAGAAAGAAAAGAATCACACTCAGAACTGGGAATAAAGCTCAGTGGTAGAGCACTTTTTTGTGTGTATTTAAAGCCTTGGGTTTAATATCCGACATCGTGAAAAAAAATAACCTAATGGCACGGTCAGCTTCCCGGTCCCACCTTACCCCACCCCACCCCCACCCCCGTGCCAAAAACAAAAACCAAGAAAGGAGAAGGGGGGATAACGGAAGTCTGGGACATGGCCTTGCCAGCACCCATCCCCCACCCGCAGCGTCCACCTAGCAAAGCTTAGAAATCTGTGAATGCACTAAGAAAACACTCAACTCAATGACCACATACCTCTGGTCCATTTCTTTCAATATAGGCTTTAATTCATAATGTAGTCAGGGGAGGACACGAGGGAGCTGTTTGAAGGGGGTGAGGGGTAATGATATTAAACACACTGACCTTGGCTGGCCTGAGGTGAGACAGGTGGCTACAAAAGCTGTCTTACTCTTGATCCCTTCCACCATCCCACCCACATCCTGTCTCTCTCGGGCTTTTAAAACTGGTCTGGTCCAAGTAAGAACCTATGAGTCACTTAGAAAGAAAGAAAAGAAAAGAAAGTCTGAGGCTGTGATTAAAGCAATCCCCAACTCCTCTTCATCTGTTTTCCTGAAGATTCTTTTATTAAATGGATTGCGGAGAGTTTTTAATCCCATGTCGTCTTCACTTGCGTTCTCCCATCGTTCTCTCCACTCAGAAGAGATCCACAGTGGCACGCAGCCCACAGTAGTCATAAGGGAAGGAAAGGGTTCCTCGCAGTCAGTCTGGATGCGCTCCCTCCTCCCCAGAAGCCCCTTCCCAGACCCCGTCCGGTCTCCAGAGGCTGGGGTAAACCGCACGGCTGTAGCCCGCGCTGTAATCATAGGACACCTGATGGGGCGGCGGCAGCGCACAATCTGGGAAGAAGGGGGTGAAAGAGGCCAAGGCTGGTGCGTCCTCCCCACCCGGAGAGTCCAAGGCTGTGGGGTACAGGAGGCGCACAGGCTCGTTCAAGGTCACGCCACCGCGAACGCTAGCCAGAGGTGGCTTCTTGGTCTGAGGACAGCTCGGGGTGTTCCAGGGCTCGGGGTATAGTAGGTTCCCCACCATTGCCGGCTGCTCGAAGGGGCCGGACTCCAGCTCCAGGGGTCCCCGTAGGACCGTAGCTCCGGCGGGGAAAGGGTCGAGAGGGTCCGCGGCCAGCAAGACACCCGAATCGTTGCCAGTGCCGAAGTCCGGCGCCAGCAACTCAAAGAACTCAACGGCCTCCGCCCCTTTCTCCAGGTCACCCAGGCTCACGCCTTGGCCCGAGGGGCCGCCGCCGCTGCTGCCGCAGCCCACCCGGGATGGCTCAGTGAAGAAAGACGGGGGCAGGTTTCGGGCGCGCAGCGGGACCTTCCTAGTGCCGGGGGCCACCGAGCTTGACGCGGGACCCGCCCCGTCTCCCGCAGCGCTTGCTGCCCCGAGGCCCGGGACCGACGCGGCCAACGTACCGCCTGCGGTCTCTGCGCCCCCGGGGACGTGGCGCAGAGAGTCGAAAAGGGCAGCCAGGCTCCGGCTCTGCAGGCTGGCGGCGGCTGCAGCCTGGGTCGCCTCCCTCCGCGGGGCGGCCTTACAGTGTGCCGGGGTTGCGACGGTCGGGGCTCCCGGGGCTCCCGGCGGCCGTTTGGCTGGAGCGTCTGCGGCGCTCGGGGATGGCGGTCTCGGAGGTGCGGTCCCCATGAGGCCACTGCAGCGTTTGATCTGCTTCTGCAAGTACTTGCGGTGGTTCACTTTGCGCTTAGACTTGCCTGGCTTGTCCAACGCCAGCTTGATGTTGCTGGACGCCGAGTCTATGAAGCTGAGCAGGTCGCGGGTGGCCTTGCGCACGTCCCCACCCTCGGACCCCGACAGCAGCGCTCCGGCGGACGCCCCGCTCTCCTCGTCTTCGAAACAGCAGCCCTTGTCCAGACTTCCGAAGGCGCTCACCAGCCCGTCTGCGGAGCCTCCGAAACCGAAGGGTATGAAGGGGTGCGAGCTGAGCAGCGCAGCCTGCACCGCCATCGCCGCGGCTCCCAGGACGTCCGTAGCGCGGCCCGTGCCCACCCGGCCCGCTCCCGCCCAGGCGCGGCGCTGTCTGCTCGCTCCGACCCGGGCTCTCCGCTCAGCCTCCCGGGGGAGCTCATTAGATCTTGTAAGCTAGAGGCGGAGGGAGGGAGCGCAGGGCGACCGCCCCGGTAGCAAGAGGAGGGGCTTACTTAGGGTTTGGTGGTGGGTATAAAGGGGGCGGGAAACTTTTCTTGTTTTCTGAGCTTTCTCAAGCCTTAACCCTTTCCTTTCCCTGTGCCCCAGGGCATTTGTTTTGACTGGCCTCAATCGCTAGAGGTGAGGAGAAAGCCTGTGTTCCAACCCCAGCTCCTGTAAAACCACACCCTGACTCTGGACACTGTCCCTAAGCGAGTTCACAGATCTGGGTTTCAATTCCAGTTCTGGATGCAGTAAGGTCCACCAGCTTCCAGCTTCTGGATGCTTGCCCTGTACCAGTCATTGCCCATACTTTATGGCATTTAATCCTGTCCAACAGCCTCAAGAACTGCATGTTTTGTTACCATTCAACAAAAGAAATTGTACTTCTGAGAAGTTCAGAGAATTGGCCGTAGCCACCACATCTAGCCCAGTCAGACAAGAACACCATTCCCAAGTTGATTTATCTGTATTTTCTAGGCCCTGTCTTTCTGAATACAGAAGGAAAATATGTTTCTTCAAACTCCTGATCCTAAGATTCTGATCAGTTTTCCCGGGACCCTCAAGTTCTATCTCCTACTGCTTGATTGGTAGAAGTTACTACTAGCTTAAAGTTAATCTGAAACCAGCTCTTGGCCCAAAGGTCAAATAAAAAAGAAGTCAATCTCCCTTGATGCAGAGAGCCCCAGGTGTATGAACAGCTCTCAGCCTCTTAGGTTTTCCTCTGTCCTATTTCTGAAGCCACGTAGATTGTCCTCCCCACAGTTCCGCCGAATCTGAATGAACATCTTGAAGTTTTTCCTAGGACACTTTTAACCAGACATTCATCTCTTTTGGGACGGAGAAAATTAACAACACGGTCCATCGTTAAAAGTCACCGAGAAAAGACTCGGTCCTGGTTTAATTTAAGCCTTACCTGTAAACAGCCTAGAACTGAAAGCCTTGCTCTGTTTGGTACATGGCTTTGGATAAACCAGCTTTGCTTTGGTTAGCTTTTTCATGTTACACACAGGTGAGGCTGCCCACCTCACTGAGCACAGAGAGCATTTACTATAAAAGAAGAGACGTGTGGAGATGGCTGCACTCCTTGATATGTCTTCTCCATCACAGTATTCATGAGGATTAACTGATGCCACAATAGAAAAGTCCCATGCACAGACAGAGTTATCATGGTGCAGTTATCATGCGGCAGGTCACTAAAGAGGTATAGACCATGTCTTCTAAAAGTCTTCTCTTCAAGACCCATTTTCCTGCAGCTATAGCAGAACCATGTTGGAGCACGCATCCCTACCAAAGAAGACAGGTTTTATTTAAGTAATGGGAATAGGGACTTTCTCAAACCCATAAAGCTGAATCGAACTTTGTTTTAACTCAAGTTGGCTCAATTGCCATGTACCTTTCATTCAGGTTCAAAGATGTCCAGTATCATTTGGTCTCCTAGAGTCCAATAGAGATGCCAAGAGTTTAATTAGAAATGTCCAGAGGCCAACTACACAAGATTTCTACACTTGAAATTTTAACATAATCATATTTTTAAAAATTAACTATAAAGATTCATCTATAAAAATCCATTTTCATTTCTAGATAGTTGGGCTTCTACCCGTCAAAGTTAATTTACTGATTAATATTTGTTTTGGAAGTTGGAAGTGTCCTTGGGCTAGTCAGCTCATTTTCTGTATCATTTCATTCCTGGTCTGAGAAATGAGAATAGTCATAAGTATTCTCTTGGATTTTGAGATGGTTATTTATATTACACAGTAGGCAAATGTTACCGGCAAGTCTTATTTTTCTCCCAGTACAGTGAAGACTAACTCACCCCCTTATCTGGTATAAAATAGTGGCCCAATGAACTCCTTGTTTTTGACTTGTGCCCAACCCATTCTATTACAACATAGCAAACTATAATATCAGCATCCTTTATCCTTTGTCCTCGACCTATTTGCAAGTACAAGAAAGCAGCTGTTCTTGGGGCTGGACAAACTTTAAAAGAACAGTGGACAATAATGGAGAAAGTGCTGAGATTGTAGCCAGAATAAACTGGAGTCCAATTTTGCCTTTATTATCTGACAGTACAAAATTTCTCCTGTGGACTCTGACCTATAAAATAGAAAGAACATGAGAACTGTTTGGTGAAAAATTAGCAAGATAATAGAAGTGAAAGGCATTTGACAGCTATATGCGTAGAAAAGAAAAATATTTCTAACTTTTCATGATTCACAAAACTGACCCTTATATGCCTATATATGCCCATCCAGTCATTTATTCATTAGGCAGACAAATATTGACACTCACCCTTGGATGTGCATGTACTGGGGATGCAGAGATAAAAAGCAATGGATTCCACTTTTGCTAGTGGAAAGGCAGACAGACGTTACACACAAGTCACTGTAATATATGACCTTAGTAAATTAAAGGTACCAGAGTTGACGGGATAAATGGGCCAAATAGCTGCACATTTGCTACAGATGTGTGAAAGTGGAATGAAGGGGGGGGGGGCTGTCTTGGTCTCTGTTCCCTGACATTGGATCCCCTTCCCCTCTACTTGGACTGCCTGGATGGGCCTCAGTGGGAGAAGATGTGTCTAGTCCTGCTGGGACTAGATACCCCCCAGGGTCGGGTGGTACTCAAGGGGGGAGGGGCTCCCTTTCTCTGAGTAGAAGAGGTGGGGATTTGTAAGGGTGGGACTGGGAAGAAAGGAGGGAGGGGGCTGTGATCTAGATGTAAAATGAATAAAAAATAATAAAAATTAAAAATTAAAAAAAAAAAAGACAAAAAGGGACCATTAAGGCTGTCCAAAGAAGACAAGGCATTTACAAAGTAGTATTGGAGCAAAGATTTAAACAATATGTCTGAATATTTCAAGCAAATTTGTATTATCTCTCTGAGAGAACAGCCCAGACAAAGGCATGAGTAAATGAAAACAGTGGTATTTGTGGAAAATAAGCTACAAATGATAACTTTTCCTTGAAATGATTCCATTTCTGAAACAGAGGAACTTCCTAGGAGTTCACCTACCCAGTTAAGTTATCTGCACCCAGTCTAACTCAGGGTCTCACTTGCTTTTCCCTTCATATGCCCTCCTTTTCTGGAAGAATCGCATCTGGGATGAAATTGGTTTTCGTTGAGCCAGTGGCTCACTCCTGCCAGGCCCTTCTGCCCCTCCCCCCCTTCCCCCCCCCCCCCCGAGTGAGAACATTCACTTGAGTGGCTTTGACATCAATACATTTCACTTCCTATAGAGCAAAGGGACTCAACTCCCGCCTGCACTGGGGGCTCTGCAGATCTCCAAACTAGAGCTCTTTCCTCCTGGTGATGCCCAGTGCTGAGCAAGTGGGATTAGTCTCCTTGGGAACCAAGCCCCCTAGGGGCTCAAGAGCTGAACTCACCCCAAACCATTTGGGAGAATTGAGATTTCATATTGTTCTTTTACACAAGGATTTCAGGACATTATTCGAACAAAAGCCCACCTGAGAGCTGTCTCCTTTTTGTGGGTAAATATAGCAGCAGGATCAAAAGCTGACTTACTTATTTTGTTTTCCTTCTTTTTAACTTTAATCATATTCCCTGCAGGACAATCTTAGTCCTCAGAGATGTCAGGAATGCACATTTATAATGAAAGAAATAATTATGCATCTTTTTTTCTCTTCCCAAACCAATTTCCTGTCACTGGTTAGTTGGGAAATCTTAGATAAAGCAACTTAATTTCTTACACAATTTATAAGGTGTCATTATCATCATAATACAATGTGTCTTTTGGCTTGTTTCTCACCCACTCACCCTATCACCCCTGCAAACCTGCCGACACTACATCTCAACTTCTGGCTTAAAATATAAAATGTTGATCAAGGGAAATGGTTCTGGGGGTAAAACAGGTTCTTGCCACAAGTCTGGACCTGAGATCTATCCCTAAGACCCCCATCATGAAAAGAAAGCACAAGCTCTTGCAAGTTGTCTTGTAACCTCTACACAGATGTCATGGCACATACACATGCACACACACACATACACACACACACTTTATAAAATACTTTCCCCATGTATCATTATGTAATAGGTCACTCTGAAATTTAGCAGCTAAAAACAATAGGCATGTTATCATAGCTTGAATGTTACAGATCAGTAATTTGACTAGGAGAAATATCTGGTCTTTCAGACCCTGAAAACAGCTGACCTAGAGGATCCAAACTGGCATCACTCATAGAATGGCTCCTGTACCAACCCATGCTAATGTCTCAGGCATTCTGACCTAAAAGGACTTCTAAGAAGGAAATATAAGAAGACCTAGAGAAGATACTCAGAGAGGCGCTTAGGGCATCTGCCAGGTCTCTAGTCCTGGAATCCTCAGGATGTCACTCTCACTATTTTTTATTGGTTAAGCAAGTGATTGAGGCCAGCATTAATTTAAGGGATGAGATATTAACAACCACCCTGCAGTAAAGAAATAACAAAGAATTCGTATATCTCTCTGGTCTTTTTCAGCCCCCATTGCCACTTCGTTTGCTTGTTAAAGAAACTGACTTGCTGCGTTGTCTACTGTCTCACATTCTATACTTGTCACTGTCTCTATGATGTCCTTCGCATGTGCCTTTGGTCTCTGTGCTTACATGGAAGGTAAATGCTGAGATTTGATGAGACTGTGGTCCTTTCTTCTCTCCCCAAGTGTGCCACATCACATACAATAGTTTTAGAATAACAATATCAGTATTCTTACTTACAAGCACTACACGCTGGCTTCTCGCTCTTACTTTTTTGCTTTGCTTTTATTCTCAAAATATCTTCCAAAATTTGTTCTCTTTTTTAATTCTACCCTTTTTGGCTATGCCAAAACCAATTCAAGGCATACATGCATTTGTTTATTTTGCTTTAAAAAAATCCTTAATTTTTATTGGGAAATTTATACATAACATATAGCATGATTTGGTAAAATCCATCCCTCATTTCCTCTCCAACTCCCCCCTTACACAGCTCCACTTTTCCTTTCCAACTTCTTGTGTTCATGTTTTTTGCTTTATTTTAAAGACCCACTTAGTGCTGCCTGCATGTGTGAGGCTATAGGACTATATGAGAGTATGGGTAGCCTTTAGTTAAATCATTAACAACACAGAAAAAAGAGGGGATATTAAAAGCTATAAGAGAAAAAGACCAAGTTCTTTTTAAAGGCAGGCCCAACAGATTAACATTTGATTATTTGACAGAAATGTTTTAAAGCCCGAAGAGCCCTGAAAAGATGGACCCAAGTTCTAACAGAGGAAACTTGTCAAGTCACACCATGACACCCAAAAAAGCTGTGTATTCAATTTAAGGAGAAATTTCAAATGCAGATGGATGACATTTTCAGTTGAGTAACTCTTGACCTTGGAGACCGTAAGGCCATTTGTAAAGTAGAGGAAGGGTGCCTTTGCTGACAGACAGCACTGACTGCCAGGAATGCCAGGGAGACCACACTGTCCCCAGAACTCCTATCAAGCCAACAAATAGTAGAAGCCATATGAACAGTCCCAAACAAGACAAACAGAAGAACCACTCAGACAGACAAACCACAGAATCCTATAAAATTAGACATTTTGGTTTTAGGCTAGAAAGTTTTTTTTAATACCATATCATTTTTTCATAGACGAATATCCCTCCATTCTGGTATGCCCGTCAAAGGCAACTGGGGGAAACCTATTCATTCTAAGTGAATACCTTGGAACAAACTCTTCATCAAGATAATCCCTGCCATGCCCACTTGTTATGCTTGTAAAATGGACATATGAGTTAGAGATATTTCTATAATTGCCATGTCTGTGATTTGTCTGCTGACTGTAGAAAGCCAGATTGATGAGGAGAGGAATAGGGGGATTTAGATGATGTAATGTGAGCACATTCTACATTGGTTCAGCCACTCATTAAAATCACCATGAACTCATGCTGTATTTCTCTGTTCCATTTTCCTTACTGTTATAGTTTTCACACTTATGCCGGGGTCCGATGCCCACTGATTTTCTATCTCAGAAGGCTTTATATGGTCTTATTAAAAAAGGGAGACTCTTCACTGAAAACCAACCATAAACTTAAAGTGTCCCTGCATACCACTCAATGACTATAGAAAATAAGACTTTGATGATTTATTTAGATTAATAATAATTACTTCATGGAACTGGGCAGGTATTAGCAGTTACTGAGAAGGAGGGAATCTCTGCCCAACACTTAGTTGTCTTTGTACTCTGCTCACTGTAAGAAGATTGCCTATGAAGTTCTCTGTGTAACACACATGATGACTGCTTTGATCTACATTCCCTGCGCACTAACAGAACCAAACAATTTCTGTCATCTCTAGGAACCGATAACACAAGAGTTAAAACATCCAGCTTAGTTTAAATAAGAATGTCTTAGCTTTGTGTGACCAGGACAACATACTTGAGAGAAATCAAAGAGAAATTCTTTGTCGGGGATCCTATTATTCTAAAGGTTTCAGTCTCCGGCTGCTTGGCCCCATTACTATTGGCCTTTGGTGACGACAACCTCATAACTGTGAACACCTGGTAAAGCACACCTGTTCACTTCAGATGGCCAAAGAGCAGGGTCAGGCTGGGAGACAGAGACAAAGAGAGAATGAGTCACTTCTACCCCAAGGCCTCTCTATCCAAATCAATTAAGGTGAGAATCTATAAATACACACCATCTCATTATTCTGTGATTTTAAAAAATTTTATCTACCTAAAAATTTAAAACATCTATTAATGGCATGGGGGAAAGAATAAGGAGGAGAAAGAGAAAGGAAAAGGATGAGGTGGAAAAGATGTTAAGAAAAGGGGAAGCTTTGTACAATATTAGTGACGTTAGTAATCTATGGAGACTTCTTTTAAAAAAATCAATATAACTACCACAGTCTCACTGCATTGGATCACTCTGAAGAGAATGAAATCTGTATTCCTAGTTACTCAACAAACAGAATCAATGCTAAGTATCCACTGACAAATGAATGGATAAAGAAACACACACACACATATGTATGTACAATTTGAATTTGATTTGATTTGAATGCTATTTATCCTCAGGAAATAACATTCTGTCATCATAAATGAACCTGAAGAACACTGTGCTTAGTGAAATAATCCAGGCATGAAACCTACTGTATAATCTCACTTCCCATTTCATTTAATTTGATTTGGTTTTACAGAGCTGAGGGTTGAAGCTTGGAGCTTGGCACTGATCCGTATCACAAGCCTTCAGTTTTGTGGGTTACAAGCTAGCGATTGGAAGCGTGAACCACCATGGCCAGCTTGGTCTCACTTGCATGTAATCTTACAAGAAAAAAAGAAAAATCCAACTCAGATGCATACAGTAGAATGGCTGTTGTCAGAGAGCTCAACAGGCTATGTTGGAGTTCAACAAATGGTATCAAGCTGTGGGCCTAGGGGCACATGCATATAGTTCTAACACTTGTAAGGCTGAGACGAAGAGGACCTCAAGTTTTGAAGCTAGCCTCTGCTACAAATGAATTCTAGGCCAGCTGAGTCTACAGATTAAGACTCTGTCGTTAAAAACTACAAACAAACAAATACAATGTCAGACAAGTAAATTCATGAACATCTACTTTATACCATGATGACTATAGTAAGTAATAAAACATTATATATTTCAAAATGAGTAAATTTCAAATATTTCCCCATAAAAATTAAGCATGAAATGATATACTAGTTAGCTTGGGTTAGTCATTCCACAGTGCCTACCTATACCAAAACACAGCATTAGTACTTTATAACATGTAATTATTATTTGTCAAATAAAATATGAAAATGAAATAATTTCAACTATAGAGAACTGTGATAGTGAACCTTAGAATATATATTATCTGTGTGCACATTTGTGTATATGCATATGTGTATATACGTGTATATGTATATATGTTTCTGTCTATGTGTATGTATGTTTATTTGTGATTATCTTTATATATCTGTATGTGTATATGTTTCTGAAAAATTAGAGAGAAAACTCCCTACATGATCAGCAATAGAGACGAGATTCCTAAAAATAGGGCAGCAACTGAGAACCCGCTCTTCAATGGTTACAGTTCCAAACCAGTTTAACTGATTGTCAAAACACTAATGCACATGAGGCTCGAGCTGTTTGGCAAATACTGATCACCTCAAATGTTAACACAATTGAATTTTCCATTTTCTAGCTTAAAATCCTTTAGAACACACAAACTGGTTACCCAATACCTCCTGGGGGCCAGCCAGGTCCCCCTGAGGAGGTAGAGAGTCAGCGAGGTAGAAGTGAGTCAGGCAGAGGGGTCCGGGGAATCTTGCATCCTGACTGACTGACAGTCCAAGTGCTTCTATTTATATACAGAACTCAGTAGGCAAGGATGAATTCATGTTGTTCCAAAAGATAGATCACATCATTTTTGTCCCCAGACACATGTTTTAACTTCCTCTTGGCCATAAGTTTTGTTATCATTGATTAACTATCACAGAGCAAAGTTATCTTTTACAATAATTTTCCACCATCAACCCCATAACCCAGCTTTTAAGTATCTTGCAATTTCAAGGGCACTAGACAGAAAGGAGATCTCCAAGCCAGCCTGGGCAGATTGCCATGTCCTGAACAGTGTATTATCAACTTTCAATAGACAGATGCCAATTATTATTAGGCCCAAGAGAAATCTTCAGGCAAAAACTGCTATAGTTATTATTCAATTTCTGCCATGATACAATGTTTATATTTTATATATTTGCAGAATTTATTTATATGTCTAATCTTGGTATTATTCTGTTCCTTGGTCATATGACATTACAGTGGCCCTGTACACGCCAACTTTTCTAAGAAAAGGGTTTAATACTTCATTCTCTTATCATTTATCCATCATTCTTTGTCCATCAGTATAAGACCCTGTGTACAGCAGAGATAAGTCCAGACAATCTAACCTCGTAACAACCTCCAGGGCACAAGGAAGACCTTCAAATAGGGCCGGTTAAGGATTATCTGCCTAAAAGTGGGAGGGGTAGTATCCTCAGGACTTTCCTGGGGAAGCTTAGAAGCAGTGCTCCTGGAAGAAGGCATAAATTCCCCATAAGAAATTTCCCATCAGTCCCATATCCCCGAGTTGTACAAATATTAAAGCCCCCAACCATGCAGCACGTGGGGATGAAGACCAAAAGTGAAAGACAGCCCAGTGGCCATTGCATTGTGCTGCTCCTTGTCGATCTTTGTGAGTGGCTGTGCTGGCTTTATGGCTTCCACCAGTCCCATCAGATACATCTGTGCCACAATACCTAATGGTCAGTCTTGAAAACACCACACAAGTAACATTGCACGGACTGAGTCGGTTGGATTTATATATTGGTGAATGTATATGTATATACATATGTCTATAACAACGATTAATTTAAAAGGCTATGAATTTGAAAGAGAGCAAGGAGGGGGTACATGAGAGCAAAGAGAGCATTTTGGGGGAGAAAGGCAAAGGAGGAAGTAATATGATACTATAATCCCTAAAAGTAAAAGAAACATTTTTTAAACTTTTTTTACTCATAGAGTTCAGCACTGTTCTGACACTAGTGTGGCTACAAGAGTGCCATTAGCCACCTTCCCATTCTCAGATCACAAAATGAAATCTAAAATAGAGAAGAACTTCAGAAGAATCAAAAGAAGTAACTATATAACCAAAGCCAGAAGCCTTCCTACAGATCTGGAGACTGAGGAAAGTCTACCTAGGATGGGGGTGGGAAAGGGCGTTCCAGGTGAGAACAAAGACCATCAGCACGCACTGCACAGAGGAAAGACACAACTGTGTTGAAAGGGCAAGTAGATGCTTGTGTGGAAAATGACTGCGTGGGTAGGTGTGTCAGGAGAGGAGGTCACAGCTGGATTGTGGAGTTTGAATATCATAATACAAATCTATGTCCCTACTGTATAAACAGTAAGGAGACAACAGGGGATTTTATGAACAGAGAACGGCTACTGAGTTATTTTAGACATTATTTTGTGTAGTATGATGAAATATGATTTATTATTTAAAAGTGCAATAACATAAACTAATCTCAAATACATTAAATGGGACAAGCATAGTGCATGAAACCAGAATAGCAGTTGCCTATAGGATTTTATCACAAGGATCGCAGAAGAAACTTTATGTCAGGAGAAGAGTTTTGTGTCCTCATGGAGTATGCAGATGTATATTGTTATTACTAAGCTACTTTATAAAAAGAATTATTTTAGCTCACAGTATTAGAGACCCAAGGTCTGGGGAACACATCTGATCATGGTCATTAAAAAAATATTTTATTGTAATGTGTGTGTCTGTATGAGATGTATGTGTGTGCATATGTCTTGTTGTATGTTCTTATGCATACGTGTAGGCCACAAGAGAGAGGGCATCAGGTCCCTCGGGGCTAAAGGTGGTTGCCAGATGCCCATACTTGTAACTCCAGTCCTTACCTCATGACTGCACAGTAAGTACCCTGAACTGATAAGTCATCTCTCCAGGCCTGAGGATAGCCTTCTTTTTGTCAAAGCCCCAAAGTGGTGCAGGGCAGGGCATTGCATGGCTAGAGACAAGGAAGATAAAAATTATATATATTTTATATATGTGTGATTATATATATAACATATATGTATATATGTACTATATGTATACATACATATAGGTACATGATACCTCTCTCTATGTGTATGTCTGTGTCGGTGTCTGTGTGTGTGTGTGTGTGTGTGTGTGTGTATATGTGTGTGTGTGTGTGTGGTTTCTGGTCTTTCTCTCTTTTCTTATAAAGCTACCAGGATTCAATTATGAGACTCCACCCTAATGACCTTCTCTAATCCTAATCACTTCCTATGCTCCCATCCCTGCCTCTAAACAGCATAGTCAGACTACTTCCACCCTCACAATAGGGACTGCATTTCAACGTAGAAAGCCATGGAGGGCTCACAAGCCATAGCCAAAAGTCAAGTCTGTGCACTTAAGATCCATCATTCTGGTCTTTATAACTTATACATTAAAAAAAAAGATCAGTAAAAAAAATCTCATCAGTGTAAACTGGGTTGACAGGAAAAGGGGGTGAAAGTCAACCTGCCCTCACTTTTTCATTCCCTTCTGCTCTAACCTGTCAGGTATTGCTCCATAGAGTGAGTAGCTCTTCTGCTGCAGACTCAAGCAGATGAGGCCAAGATAGAGGAGAAGGCTTTGGTTTCTCAATAATGATTCTGCCTCTGACTGGAGAGAGGGACTTCATACAAGTCTTTCTGCATGGAATCCTCTTTCTGCTGCTCAGGCTTTATGCAAATTCTTGGGAACACAAGACTCCAGTTGCGTTGATGTGGAGTGGTGTCTGTCAGAACAAAAGCGCAAGTCTGCTGTAAGATCACAGAGGGTTTGCAGCAAAATGTAAGAATGTGAGATGGAAGCACCCAGTGCTGAGGTAAGGCCTGGCCACAGGAGCAGCCCAACAGCTCAATATCCGGAGCACCAGACGGAAGTGCTTAAAGACCTCCATCCTATTATACGAGGTTGAATTCATTCAATTAAACAGCTTAAGCAGCTCCGATCAGCCACTGGAACATATCTCTGCAGAGTACTAAAACAATGGCTCGAGGGACGTCTGAGGTTTATTTTCTGTTGTGGGAGGCCAGCTGGAGTTGCCCAGCACACAGCCACACTGGGGAGGGCGGGCACTGCGTAATTGTATTAAGCTTGCCTGTTCTCTGAGGAGAATGCTTCCTGACTACATCAAGGGAGGAAATGAGTTAAAAGGGGGGCACTTTAAAGTCTTAGGACACTACACTTATGTTTTAAGCCCTCTCCCTTAACCCTTAAAATCACTTCGGAGAGGAGAAATCTGAGAGTAGACTCTCCTGTCGATGGCTAATTTTGCTGTATTGTCAATGATCTTTCTTCCTGATTATTAAATTGTCTTTCATGTAGCGAGCATAACATTTAAGACAGAAAATGTGCATTCTGGTTCATTTCTAGAAAACTGAACCCAAGAATCACAATTCCATTTCACTTCCTAAGACTCCTATCCTACTCTTAAAACCCACACTAAATCCTAAACTCTTTCCAAAGCCGCCCACATCCTCCTACTCACAAGCCATTGAATCCCTGCCCCCACCGCCTTGTACTTCTTTGCTGCTTCACCTTTATCTCCTCTGTAGCCTTGCTTTATTCTCTCATGCATTCACTCCCCAAGCATGGATCAAGCGCTTAGCTTACATTTGAAGCAGTTTTGAACACTTGCAAGCATTTATTTCCCCTTTAATAAGAGGCAGTGTCACGTAGGTCATTTCTCTACTCACTGGAGAAACCTAGCCTCACAGAGACTGGCAGCTTACCGGGGGTCTGATAGCTGGTAGAGGCAGTGTTTAGCTTCAACCTCCAACCCTCCATTTCCAGACCTTTGCTACCTTCAATTGTGCCTTCTGTGCTACTTAACTATTTCTAGCACTTTTTTCTACTGGGACCTGTGATGCTCCAGGCCCCACCTTAAGCACCCATATTCAAGCATCACTCAGTATTAGTCCTAAGGAGATGGAATTATTTCAGTTAGCCATTTGTTGCGTCACTCGTTCGGCAGACATTTGCTGCAGACCTACTGCATTCTAAAGTACCATTCACGGCACAAAGACAAATAACATCCACAGCTTCTCATCCTCAGGACAGTGAGCTGTAGACACACAAGCAGAGAGAGAGTGGTTCACTATGTCTGGGAAATTTCTAGAGGACTTTGTAAAAGAAAGAGGAGGAGGAGAGAGAGGGAGAGGAGCTTTAAATGTATTAAATTGTACTTTTAAAATTAAAATATACTGAAAGTTTAGATAAAGAGTGTTTCCCTTATAGCATCATCATGAGCAATGGCATGAAAGCATAAAATTACAGAAGTGCCACAGAATCTTAAAGGTGGAGACAGAGTTGGAATGACATTCTCTAATTTCAACAATTTATCTTAGGTACAATAACTAAGATAGTATGATATTGGTGAATGAAATGGATCAAGTTAACATAATAGAGTCCATAAATAGTTGTGTGTGTGTGCGTGTGTGTGTGTGTGTGTGTGTGAGAGAGAGAGAGAGAGAGAGAGAGAGAGAGAGAGAGAGAGAGAGAGAGAGAGAGAGAGATGAAAGTGTCCCGTAGCCTCATGTGTTTGAGTACTTAGTCTCTAGTTGGTGCTGCTGTCTTGGAAGGTTGTGGAGCCCCTGGGAGGTGGAGCCCTATGGAGGAAGTAGATCACTGAAGGTGGGCCTCAGGTTTTATAGCCCAAGTCCACTTCTTGTTCACTCTATGTTTCCTGTCTGTCACAGAAATGTGGCCACTATTCTCTTGTTTCTGTTGTCATGCCTTTCTCACCATGGTACACTGTGTGCCCCTGACACTGTTAGCCAACATGAACCCTACTCCTGTAAGTAGCTTCTGTCAAGTCATTTTATAACAGCAACAAACCAAAAAAAGTCTTTTACAAAGAAACTAAGGCAACACAGTGGAGCAAGGATGGTCTATTTAATAAGTGGTACTAGAGGAGCTGAGCATTGACATGCAGGAAAATGAACCGAGACATAAGCCTTTCACTCTAAAATATTAACTCATAGTGGATCAAACACTTTAATGTAAAACGCAAAAGACTTGCAGGAAGTAGGACTTAACATAGGGTATGGATATCGAGGTAGTTTAAATAGGAACGGTCCCCATAGACTCATGTGTTTGAATGCTTGGCCCATAGGGAGTGGGGCACTATTAGGTATGGCCTTGTTGGAGTGGGTGTGGCCTGGTTCAAGGCAGTATGCCACTATGGGGGTAGGCTTTATGGCCTCATATGCTCAAGCTACACACAGTGTTGTCACACTCTCTTGATGCCTGAGGATCAAAATGGAGAACTCTCAGCTCTTTCTCCAGCATCTCAACCTGATGCTATATTCTGTTTATATAGGAAAAGTAAACACATACACACACACACACACACACACACACACACACACACGCACACACACACCCTTGTATGTAGCAGTTTTCTTCCTGGCCCCTGTGCGAAAGCATCTTAGATCTACTAGCAGCCTTTCTCTTTTAGCTGAAGCCAACATCTTCTTCCATGTTATGTTGTTGTGCTGCAGATCCTGCTGGCTCCTCTTGGGTAAACAGAAGACAAACAAGGTCTGGTTCCATGGAAGAAGATCTAGACCAGAAGAGTTATAAACCAGGGCTCTAATCCCCACTCTAAGCACCTAGAGTATAACCTTGACAACAGCCCCAACTATGAAACAGATAGACGCTCTTTCCCTTCTCTTTCAGCCTTAAGCATGTCTAATTGCACGGGCAAGATCATCGTGCCTTTTTGGAAGTCTGAAATCCTGCCTTATCATGTGGCTGTTAGATGTTTGGTTCTCCCTATCTGCCTCACATTCTGCCTTCTCCTTGCCTGTGCTAAGAGGTTGGCCACAACTGTTTGCCCTTCCAACTTTGTAGAGTTTTGTTTTGCTTAGCTAGAACCAGAAACCACTTAAGCAAACCCTTTCTGCTTTGGAAATCCTGAATGTGCTGAGAACACTAGGCTACCTTTTTCACCTGGCATCCAGAGAAAAGGGAGCAAGGATTTTTCAGAAAACAAAAAGAAGTTAGGAATGGACACCTTCTTTCTTAGAACAACAATGCAATCAATCTTCTGAAAGAAACCATTTTAAGAATAAATGTAACATTAGTAAGAGCTACCTGTAACACACGGATATGAATAGGGATGACTGCCAGCAAACCACGTGGCATAGCCACCCTATGCCACCATAAAATCCAGGAAGCATGCAGCCTCACTTACCTCTACTTCTAACAGAGATCCCTTACACGGATCCTGATAACTGCGCAGAGCCCAGTGTCAGTAAGACAGCAGAGCTGAGCTTTCCTTGGGCTTTGCCACTTACTCACTGGGATAGAGACAAATCATTTCTTTTTTTCTAAGCATATACAAGTTTACATATAAAACATGGGGATTATCAGAAAATTACCCCAAACCCGGAAGACAAAAAAGTATACCCCACACTCTTTTAATATTATACTGACAATAAGCCATTGAGACTGTCTGCAGGAATAGAATTTAATTTGTCTTACATTTGCTGTTATTGAAAGTCTCCAACTTAGTGAAATAATTCCTCATCTGATAGCTTGGTTCAGTACTTATGTAAATAGTTTCTTCCCAGGGAGCAATAAGCACAAAAATATATAGCTGGGTTTTATGTAACCCAATAAACTTATAGTAACATGGCATATGTGTGTATTTGGTGTTTTTATGTATATACATATGTGTCTGTGAGGGCACACATATATAAACATACACATATACTGGCTACTTTTCACTGATGGGTTTCAGAGAGTGAAGAAAGTAAGAATAACCTCTTACCTGAAATCACACATCACACACACACACACACACACACACACACACACACACACACCAGTCATATGTATGTATTATTAAATGCTTTTTGAACAAATCCCATGATTGTGTTACTACATAACAACTAGAATAGGATCTCTTACATGTAGTTTATATTTGCTTATGAGTCATACTTTTTTGCCTTCTTGAAAATCATACTTCAACAATTCATCCTTGTTGTGAGACTGGAAGAAAACCAATCCACACGCCCATCAGGAGGATTCAGGACCTCCAGGGATGAATGATTTATGACTGTCCTGAGAAGTCATTTACATGGAGATCCTTTGACCATTTCGACCAACGTAATCATAGCCCACCTTTGTGAGAACTTTCCCAAGGTCTCCTACAGGAAGTTATGTACTCTCTGATCCGTCTACACTTCCTTCATCAACGCGCAGCACTCATCGCATAGCAAGGTATCATCTCTTCTGCCTGCACTTCAGCACATATTACATGTGGCCAGCACAGAAGGCTCAACATATACTCCAAGAAATTAAGTTTTCACTATTCCCAGAAACTAAAATTTAGATATTTTCCTAAGGATCAAATCTATTTAGTGAACTTCACTTAAGAGCCCTGAAAAGGACTGACGCGTCACAGCCAGAGAAATCCATACTCCATCCCATCGTTGCTATTTAGTGGCTAATTAGCCTTGTAACCTTGAACCAGAGAGGAAAGCACACAAGCTTCTGTTCCTCCTCCATCATATGCAAATAACCCTTGTAGGCCCATTATAAGGATTAAAGTTTAAAAAGTGTGCATAGGCTATTAGCAGAGGGCCTAGCCCAACTGCCACCCCCACTGGCAAATGTCTTTCCTCCCCCCACCCCCACAAGGACTTGGAGAGCTTTGAGTCTTGGCTATGCTGCTGTTTCACCCCACCCCCACAACAGTTGCAGTGATCGAGGGATGGGAAAATAACTCTGTCCAAGCAGGTGTCACTGTTCTAAACCTACAGTCTCATTTCCTGATCGTGTCTTAATCTGCTCGTCGGTGGTGAGAGTTGATTTCTTGCACATTCTTATATCAGTGGGAATTTCTGCCCTTGGCTGACAGGCATTATGGGTTGGCTTTGACATACAGCCCTACAGGGCCTGAACAGTGCCTATTCTTTCCTGGTCCTGAAAGGGAGCTTTGTGCCAAGGATTCATTAAACTGCACCGCACAGCCCCTTCATAAATGGGGCTCAATAATGAACAGTCGATTTAACTGGAAAAGCTGCTGGAGCTGCTAAATTAAAGGAAAATAAAGTGCACTTTAGGCGCAGTCTGCCAGAAAAAAAACGGTGACCTAAAAGGAAAAGCTTCATTTTTATTGAATTGCAGATTTAAAAAAAAAAAAAAAAAAAAGAAGTATAAAATGTCCAGGAAGCTTCCTTGTGACAAGCAGCATGACACAGAAGAGTGCAGCCTAAGATGGTGCTTGCTTTTGTTCATCCCAGAGTGAGTCTTAGGCTCTTACAGGGTTCAGGGGAATGATCTAATTTTGAGTCTGTGAAGGAACTCTGCAATATCCCACAAAGAAAATTTTACACATATAATATTGTGTGTGTGTGTGTGTGTGTATATATATATATACATGTTATAATATGTTTCTTATATATATATATTTTTTTCTTCTTAACTGTACAGCTCCAAGGTCGACTTGATTTCAGACTTTTGCTCTGAAATCTAACTCTGTCCCTGCATTTTGGATTTGAGGGGGGGTTTTTTGTTTTTTGTTTTTGTTGTTGTTAGAAACAACGAATCTGCTCTTCAACTTTTCAACTTATTCTAGACTATGTAACCATGGCAGGGAAAGGTAGAATTTCTACTAACAGATGGTAAAATCATGGTTTCAAATAACAATTTTGTGGAAGGAGCAGAATTCACTGGGCTTTGGTAGTTAAAATAGACCTGTGATGATTCTTGGGTTTTCTCTGGGAAGGACCATGAGCTAGGAGTTCCGTTTAACACACATCTGTATCCTTTGTAATTTTCAAATCATCAAATGGATTTCCATTCTGATTATGCTACAGATTTTACTGTCCCATTGAGGTCCTCTCCTGATTGCCTTCTTTAAGCCTCTCTTTGTGTGTGTGTGTGTGTGTGTGTGTGTGTGTGTGTGTGTGTGTGTGTGTGTGGCGCAAGCTTTCATCACAGGGAATTTAAGCAGAAATCTGAGGGACGGTATGAAAAATAAATAAATCCCACTTCCCATCTCATTGCTCAAAGTCACCACAATCCAAACACAAGTTTTTTCAGTTGCAAATCTTCACAGAAAAGTCCAAACCTTCCTTTCAACAAGTTTTAGGCTCTCCTTAAAGGAACAGCTTCATTTTATTTTTACTTTCAGCCATTGACTTAATTTTTAACATGCAGGGTCAGGTAAATCAAATTCACCACAAATACATTGTAAAGTTGAGCAAAATAAATCTGCACAAATCCTGTTTTTATTTTCAGAGTCACTACAGTGACTCGCTAACTGCATTGTCCGCTCCATTCTTTACCATTAATGAGTCACAGCTGACCAGTATAAATCATGAGCTCCCCATACCATGAAATCCTGGGTTCATAATAAAATGGCTCAGCTTCTGGGAGACCTTGTCTGATGTCAGCCTTGATGGTTGTCAAAATCCGGATCTACATCAGAGCAATAGATAATGTTATATTCACCTTCCGTTGAAAATGGGCAGCCCAGAATGGTTATACCATCCTGTGTGACTTCTACATACCTGATTACAGTGTGGCATTTAGCTTCCAGAGTTTCTATTCATTATGAAATATATACATGACTGAACCAGGCTCTGTGATACTCACCAGCCACCTCATGACTTCTCCCTTCATAAATAATCATTAACCTGTTTGGAAGACTGTTAGCTTTATACAATGCAACAGAAGAGAAATTTCCAGATCTGCACTAAGTGGCCCACAGTCTTGGTAGTGAAAGACCAAAAATTAAGGAACGACAATATGTTGAAGCCTATGTGGAAGAAAATGACTAGGAGGGTGATGATGGTTAAAATTAAGCCACATGGTACTGGAGAGATGGCTAAGCGGTAAAGAGAACTGGTTGCTCTCCCATAGGACCCAAGTTCAATTCCCAGCACCCACATGGCAGCTCACAGCTGTCTGTAACTCCATTTCAGAGGATCAGACACCCTCAAACAGACATACATGCAGGCAAAATACCAGTGCATTGAAAAGTAAATATATTTTTTAAAACTTGAATAAAATGAAAAACATTGAATCACAGGAGGAAGGATGCTGTCCCTAAATGAATGGATGGGTACCTTTTCCTGCAGTTTGTAATTTTACTGGGTGGCGGGGGGTCTGGCAAAGTATGGCAGACAGTTAATAGATGGTTGAAGTAAACATGAAGGGAACAGAAAGGAAACCAAAGAGAGGAAAGGAAGAATATGGGACTAGGAAGTAATGAGTTTAACCCAGGAAAATTCAGCAATGGTGTGATGGTTTTCTTCAAGTAATCAAAAAACTTGAGGAAAGATTGAGAATGGGATAGGCTTATTCAATTAGAAATCGAATACTTTAACTGGATGTTGTAAACAAGAGAAGGAGAGAAATCTTACATCAGCATCATAAAGAAGTCACTCAGAGCTATCTAGAGGAGATGGGCCATCTTGAAGACAGTATTTTCTTCCAATTGAAGGTGACCTGACATTCGTTAGGAAACCACACTCCAGATATTTTTGTAGAAATGACATAAGCATCAGAGAACAAATCAATGTTATTTCTTTGCTGCCTGACATGTGAGACATATTTTTCAGGTACACGGCGTTGTCTCTGCTCGTTCTTTTTCATTGCGTCCTCATAGTGATGCAATCCTGACATTTCCAAGGGTGGAGGAGGAGTCCACATGAAGTCCTCCTACAGCTTATGTGGAAGTTCTTTATAGAGGTCTGTGTCACACTAACACACTTTAGACAAACTGTGCTCGCTCTGAGGTTTCAGTTCCAGGAAAGACAGAGTAAACAATTTCCACCCCGTTTCTCCCACTATTAAACCATGAGAAACCATCAAGGTGGGAAAGAATACATAGCAGTAGGTGGGGTAGAGGAGAAAGACCACCAAGCCAGCAGTTAACTTGCATGCCATTCACATCTAACAGCTCCAGCCTGGATCCAGGAACATCATGCCCTTCCTTGCCGGGAGCCAAACCCATGAAATTACCCGCTGTTCTGGAAAGCCTAGTCAGTTAAGTGCAAGGTTAAGAACAAGCTGTTCAGTGTAAACTGCTGAATGACATTATTTGAGCTATTTAAAGCTTACTTTATTTTAGTATGAACTAAATGAAGGTTAAAACATGCTTTAGAAAAATGCACTGATCTCCGCACTGTGTGTACAGTATTGGACAAAAGGATTTATTCATTTTTGTTGCATTATTTTGAATATTGTTTTTTTCATTTTAATAAAGTTATATTACTTATTTATGACACCATTAAAAAAAAAAAAAAAAAAGAAAGAAAGGATGTTTGCGGTCTCAGGTTCCAGGAACTGAAAGAATGTCTGGTATTTCCTGAAGCCGGTTATGATAGTGGGTTAGCCCTGGGCCATGTGTAACCTTCCCGTTTGCTTGCCTTTATAAACTACTGCCCTGAAATAAACTTCTGAGAGCTTGATCAGAATACAGGACTTGCTCTCCGTCTTCGCATCTCTTGTCCCCCATTCTTTTGCCCCCTCTCCAGGTTCCCACTGAACCCCCGCAGGCCGAGGCACTTCCTGAATTTTCCCAAGTCATTAATTCATGGTCCCATTTCTTCCTTTTTTCTCTTTGTTTTCCTTTCTGCTCCCTTTACTTTTAGAAGCAAGCAGTGACAGCACTTGGAGAGCTGTGTCCTGCTGTGGCTTGAGGACCATATCATAGAGGGAGGAGGGAAGAGGGAAACCCCACTTCCATTCTTGTTCTCCTACGCTTTAGCATGTATATCATTATCAAAGCAAGAGTTAAAGAGTGAGTGATAGAGGATGTGCAGACAATCGCCTAGATAGTGTTGATAGAAATATAAATTAGTGCAGCCATCATGGAAAATAATGGGTTTTCTTCAGAAAGAAAAAATAGAGCCACATGTGCCTGTGATCTCACTGCTTGATACATATTATGTCCACTGTAGTAGCATTCTGGAATCAACCCAAAGAGCAAATGGATGAATATATAAAGAAAATGTGTAATACTTTTCAAATTTTTTTTTTTAAGAAAATTCCATCATTTGAGAGAATAGAAATCTACCTGGAAGACATTTATTCTAAGAGAAGAAAGCCAGGAAAAAAATGCCAAATATTGACAGATCTTACTTTCCTATGAAATCTATATTGAATTCTTTAAAACACAGGATGGAATGGTGATTATCAAGGTTTGTGAAAGTACAGAGAGAGGTGGGAAACCTTGATCTAAGGGCTGAAAACCGTATGTAGAGCAGATACAATGTTCCCAGGCCTATTATGTTTCATACTGGTTCTTAATAGTTATTCTCCCTTTTGTTGAACATAGATCTTTTCTCATACAATGTCATTTGAATAGCTTTCCCTCCTTCTACTCCTCCCACTTTCTCTCCACCCCATTTCCCATCCAAATCTGCTCTTTTTCTGTCTCTCATTAGAAAAGAACAAGCTTCCAGGAAACAAGAACAAAATATAACAAGATAAAATGTAAGATAAAATGAAAACTGTTATATCGAAGTTGAACAAGACAAGCCAATAGGAAAATAAAAGAGCCCCAAGAGAATCAGTGACTCTCTTGTTTACACACTCAGGAGTTCCATAAATGTATGAGACAAAAGGTATAGTATATATACAGAGGACCTGTGTAGGCCCTATGCATGCTGCTGCTTCAGTCTCTGAGTTTCTATGAGCTTTTATCAGTTGTTCCCCTAGTATCCTCTGCCCCTCGGTCTCCCCTACTCCTATGTTCCTGTCCACAGAGTTCCCTGATCTCTGAGGGGAGGAATTTGGTGGAGACATCTCATGTAGAGCTGTGTATTCCAAGCTTGCTCTCTCTCTCTCTCTCTCTCTCTCTCTCTCTCTCTCTCTCTCCATAATGTCTTGCTGTGGGCAACATAGGAAGCCTCTCTGGTGTTGCTAAGTAAAGCACTGATCTATGAGTGTTGCAGAATGTGATTAGGAGTCATTTTATTGATATTTTTTAGACCAGTAGTATTTGGCTTTACCCTAGGGTTCTTGACTATCCAGATCCCAGGTCATGGTCACCAAGCAGTGTCATTATGGGTTCCATCCCTGGAGGGAGCCTTAAGCCAGTTAGTTATCCCCAGAGAGTTTGTGCCATCATTGCCTTAGTATATTTTGCAGGCAAGGCAGATTATAGTAGATCAAAGGTTTTGTGTTTGGGTTGGTGTTTGTTTTTTCTTTTTTTTTTTTCTTTCTTTTTTTTTTGTAGGATGCAGAGTACCTTTCTATGTCATAGACACTAAAATATGGGGTTGAAGAAGTTTCTGTGTGGCACATGGTATCTAGAACTTTTCTTACAGGGTAGTTTCCATTCTCACCACAGAAAAAGTTCTGAGGTGATGCAGGTGATAATTAGCTTGATGTAATCTTTCGTGACGCAGTATACATATGCAGAACATCACCTTAGAGCATTAATTCCAAATATAGACTTTAGATGATAGGTGATACATATGAATTTAAGTTAATCAATTGTAAGCTGGCACCACTACATTGGAGGATGCTAATACTGAGAAAGGCTTATGTCTGGGCAGAGGGTCTGAAGTCTTAAGGTAGCTTCTGCTCAGCTGTGCTAGGAACCACAAACACTTCTCTAAAAGTTAAAGTAATACATGATGAGGATTCTTGTGCCTGGCTTGCTTCTCCTAGAATAAACATCTTTCAGATAGATTCACATTGTCTCAAATATGAAGTTTTCTTTAAAAAAAATCTGAAAGCATTTTGAAAGATTTTTTAAGCATGTGAAAAAGTCAGAGATCCGTATACTAAAAAAGTTAGTTTTACACCATAATATAAAATAAATATTATATTATTTATATAAATATCATATATTTATATTATAATAATATAAAATAGGCTCCATGTATAAGGTAAATATGCATGCATATATGTATATATATTATGTATATGTAATACGTACGTATGTGTACATATAATTTCTTAAAGCTATTTTTGATACACAACTGAAACTCAGGTTTCTCACCTGATTAGCCACTGAGATGACTGTACTAAATGAGTAGCAAATGTAAGGAGAGACATGGAGTAACCTCTGATTGGCTATGTGGCTATGCATTCTGCTTGACCAAGGATCGTTTTCATCTTTATTAGCCAACTACTCTGTGTACCTCCTCTGCCTGTCAAGGGAAAGGAACCCATAGACTTCCTGGAAAAGTTCAAGGTATGGGCATCTAAAGATCCCAAATATGGAGATAAGATGGCCAAGGAAACCAGACAAATTTGGCTTAAATTAGCATATCCAAAACTCTGTTGTCACATATACATTTTTGTCAATATGTATAGTTCTGTCAACAACTTCTCAAGGCATAGACCAAATGCTGACACATTATTTGTACAATGTAAAAGTAGCACCCTCAAGCTCAGTGATCAATAACATCTGGACCCTCGTCAATACAGCCTTTACTCCCAAGTTTCTGTCAGCATTCTAGTTTTTAAAGATCTCACCAGAGGTAACCATTAAGTTATGCCACAGCATTCTAGGTTTTCCTGGGCCTTTCCAAACTCTTTCCATGAGATCATTCCAAAGACCTCTAAATCCATTATTTAGATGTACTCACAGAAATGACCAGCTTCTTAGCACCAATTTTTCTGTTAGCTTTCCATGTTGTAACAAAATACTCTGGGTAAGCAACTTATAAGGTGAAATATGTATTTTTGTCTTACAATTTTAGTGATTTTGTTGCAGACTATTGTGCTTTGTAAGACACAGTATATTATGGTATGGAATATGCAGCAAAAAAGAATGCTTGGCTCATCATGGCAAGAAATAAAGGAGGCAAAGAAAGAGCCAGAGCCTCAACATCTCTTCAAAGTAATGTCCTCGGTAACTTGATTTTCTTCCACTAGATCACAATTTCAAAAAGTTCCGTCACGTCCTGTTGGAAGAACAAAGCACCAAGCCTTTAACAAAGGCATCTCTGATGTGTTCAAAACTCCAAACCACAGTAAAATGGTTGTGAGAAACCACCAAGAAAAACTCCAAAAAGAGAAAAGGGATTCAGGAGTCATCCCTGGGAGTAGCTGCTGAATTTAAAATGTGGAGTTGGAAAGAATAATTGGGGAAGGAGAAAGAGGAGTAGAAAGAGCTAGATGTGTGAGGACATGTTTGGGAAACTTATAGGTACCAGACCTTGGTGGAGAAGGAGCAAGGAGCCCATACTGTTCCTAGCATCAACACCAGGCAGAACGTGCCTCTCTGACCTGGGAGCGATATTTCTGTGCTCCTTCCTGCCTTTCCTTTGTCTCCCTACTTATGAAAATCCCTTCTACTGTATCGCCAGCACACAGTCCTGAGGTCGCCCTGTCTATACCACCTGTGAAGCAGTGGCCCCTCTAGCTTCCCGTGAGGCTTCCTCTCACTCCATCTCTATCTCCAGACACCTCCAATGGTGACAGGTATGAATCACTGTTTCCCGTCTCAATTCTTTACATCTCTGGCTCTCTAACATATAACAGAGGGATAAAGAGTGAGAACCTAGACAAAATGGCACAAATAAATTATTTGAGACTCTGGGTAAAGTTTGTAATTTAACATTTTTATTGCGACTGTTGGCCCAGGACTACATATGTGTAGGGGATGTATGCACATGTATGTACACACACATGAGTGCAAAAGTATATGTGATGAGAGTAGGAGACTCCCTTGGGCGATGATAACAAAACACAAGACTTAAAATCTTGAGAAAGTATACAAGAATGTCAAAAGTCGATGTAAGCCCTCATTTTCCATCCCTTGGTGATGACAATATTTCTAATCCTATTCCTTCATCCTTCCCATCCTACCGCCTTGGACTTGTCTCTGCAGAGTTGTCTGTCTCTCTAATTTCAAACTGTCTGAGATCCTGTGTGAACCATTCCTCCTAACAAAAAAGACAGAGTTTAGCCTGAAAAAAGTGTCCTGTGTTTTCCAAATCTTGCAGTTAACACTTTCCAAGTGCTCCGTTAATTCTTATTAGAAACTAGCTACTGAAGTGATCTGTCAAAGGCAAACATTAGAAATCTCCCCTCCCCCCCCCGTGTGTGTGTGTGTGTGTGTGTGTGTGTGTGTGTGTGTGTGTGTGTGTGTCTGCCTGTCTGTCTCCCACCCTCCCTCCCTCTCTCTCCACTCCATCGTGTTCACAGCCCTAGGCTTGAATGGCTCCTTAAGTCTTGCTCAAAAAGACCCTGTTTGCTTCTAGTCCTGCTTGCTGCTAATACAGGTCTACCCCTCCCCATATTTCCAAAATCTTTATTTTTATTCTATGTGAATAAAATTCTCAAGTCAGAGAATAAGGATCCATCATTTAATTCACTTACAGACATTGGAAAGGCAAAATAACTGGCCTTTTGTCTCCACACACCTGCCTTTGGTCCTTCCTGGGCTCATATTTTTTCTCTTTTTCTTTTTGGAGGAGTGTCTCAAATCATAGGTCCACATGAACCTGTGGTCACTCTGCTGGATGATGAAGCAGATCTACTCCACTTCCTGTATCCAGTCTAGTACATGTGGAGAAGCTGGGCCCATCTACTGTCCTCCTAGATGGTACAGCCTGAACAAGCATGGGGAAGACAAACTTGAAGTCATGCAGGAATATGCAGGGAGAGTAAAGCTGCTTGTGAAGATGTTATCTACAAAGATACTGTGGTTCTAAAGATGCTCAATGGCCAGTCACCCTCTGATAATGGCCTATATCACTTTGGATTCCAGTATGGCTCCTTCTATAAAGACACACTGGTTGAGCCGAAGGAGGCAAGTAAGGGCCCAGTCTTTTGCCTAATGTGGAGTGTTAGATTAGTTACTTCTCTATTGCTGAGATAAAACACAATAACCAAGGAAACTTATTTAATTGGGCTTTAATATGAGAACAATTATTACTTGGTAAGCAAAAACAGTTTCCTTTTGAACATGGAAAATTAAGATAACACTAAAGATGAGAAAGTAGGAAGACTGGCTGCCAACTTGAAATTTCATAGTAGAGAGGAAAATTAAGAGAATGTCTGTTAACTGATGGCTGGAAACTTATTAATAAGTCAAAGAGACACAGGGACCGAGGTAGGCGGGCCTAGAAACCCCCCAGGATCCCAAAAG
>CM052703.1:100144988-100178631 GCA_028551405.1 Uromys caudimaculatus | reverse complement strand
ACATATGAGGCAGAAGAATCACCTCGATGGCCACCAGGGAGAAAGGAGAGGACTCTGGGCCTGAGGGTGCTAGTGGCCCCAGTAAAAGGGAATGTCAAGGTGGGAATATGGGAATGGGTGGGCGGGTGGGCGGGAGGAGGAATTCCCTCACAGAGGCGGGGAGGGGGAGGGGACACGGGGTTTCCAAAGAAAAGGGAATCATCGGAAATGTAAATAAAAAAAAAATTATATAAAAAAAAATAAGTCAAAGAAATTTTAATAATGAAGGATATAGACTTTTATCTGGAGACAGGATCTTGGGAGGCTGAGGCTGGGCTCCCATTCACTAAGCTGCTATGACTGACAATCAACTTCTGATCCTTCTTCTACCTCCCGGGTACTAGGACTACAGGCCTGTACTACCATGGAGTGCTGAGAATTAAAGCTCACAGAGATCCACCTGCCTCTGAGTCCCGAGTGCTTAAAATAAAAGTGGGCATAACACTCCTCGTTAGCAACTTTTTTTGTATTTAAATAAGTGAACTCATGAGCAAGAAGGCAGAAGACAAAGAAATATACAGAGAGCCAAAAATCTTTGCATATTAAGCCTGCAACTGAAATTTTAGATACAGTAGTGTTGGCATAATGTCATTGTGCATTGTGTAAAGATTACCCTTGTATTATTCAAATGCTTGCAGATGACCAGCCCAGCATTTAGGTAAACTAAGGCAGGCAGCAATGGGTGGCTGTGGGGCAAAAATTGCAATTGCAGGAGCAAAGGTAGCTTCCTTTTGGTAAATTTTCTCTTTCTTTGACTTTTGCTATTCTATGGCCAAAAGCCACTGGCTTCTGGTAATTTGACTCCTACTGTTAGCAGCAGGGGATTAAGAAAAGAAGTTAGTTGCTTGGGCTGTTTTCTCTTTGAATCTCTGTCCCCTCACTGATCAGGCAAGAGGCTCAGAGTTAACTCTTTGTGAGCCATAGAGAAACGAAAAGAAAAGAAAAAAGAAAGAAAAAAAACAGAGACACACATACTAGATGAAACTGAAGAAAGCTGAGCCAGAATTTTATTGTGGTTCTTAGTATAAAAACTAATTATCCCAGGATAATTGGCCACGTGGTTCTCCAAACATCTCTACATAGCAAGTTCAAGGCAGCAAGTAGTTCATGTCATAAATCAGCAAGACTTACAAAATAACAGCAGAATTGTTTACATGTCTTTTCCATTAAGACTAGTATCTCATTAAGCATTCATTATCTATCTTTTAGACCCACCCATAAGTTCATTATAAGTTTAAAGCAATAATTTTTATGTCACAAGTTAACACGATTTTGTCAAGAGACAAATCATCTACCTTGTGTCTTATTAGTTTTGATGTTTTGTATAGATAAACAGGAATTATGAAATCATCAGTTTGTCTACACAGCATTACTCTTCATATTGATTCTGCAGGAAATCTGCCCAATAGGGTGGGCTAATGCCCAGGAATCATTAGGCTGTCTAATAGTGACAAGAAAGATATATCAGTAGCAAGAGGAAATCCTGGGATGAAGTCTATAAGAACCCTGCATCTCAGAGCTGCCTCATTGAAGGCCATACAAAACAAATGGGTCATCTCTAGAAAACTCATTTGCATGCCTTAGTCTTTCCTAAATAGCTTCTGACAAATGCTGATTTCTCTGCCTCATATCCAGGTGCAATCTGAACGTGGCATTGTAATGCTTATTCTAAGAATCTCCTATCTCAGTGTCTTGTAAACATTGTTCCCCATTTATTATCTGATTTTTCAGTAAAAGCTGACCAGCCAATGGCTGAGCAGGGGTGAGAATAGGGCTGGACTTCCCATTCCAGTGAGGGGAGGGATAGAAAGATAGAGAAAAGGGGATTTACCATGAGGTGAGAGACTAAGAGCCACCATGAGAAGGTGCATGGAACACAGAATAGATCAATATTAAAATGCAGGTATCTCAAGCCGGGCAGTGGTGGTGCACGCCTTTAATCCCAGCACTTGGGAGGCAGAGACAGGTGAATTTCTGAGTTCGAGGCCAGCCTGGTCTACAGAGTGAGTTCCAGGACAGCCAGGGCTACACAGAGAAACCCTGTCTCAAAAACAAAAACAAAAACAAAAACAAAAACAAAAACAAAAAAATGCAGGTATCTCAGGGATATTGGCTAGGAAGTAGCTAAATTAGTTTAGAGAATTAGAATAGATTAAAAACTGTTCTGTTGTGCTATAAAGCTTGTTTAAATAAATCTAATAGACTCAGTCTCAATTATTTGGAAGCTATCTGGCTTAGAGAAAAAAACTGACACTTTTAAATTTGCACTAACACAACAGACATTTGTTCCCTCTGATGGTTTGTATATGCTTGGCCCAGAGAGTGGCACTATTAGGAAATGTGGCTTTGTTGGAATAGGTGTGTCACTGTGGGCATAGGCTTAAGACCCTCACCCTAGCTGCCTGGAAGTCAGTCTCCCACTAGTAGCTTTCAGATGAAGATAGAACTCTCAGCTCTGCCTGTACCATGCCTGCCTAGATGCTGTCATGCTCCCACTTTGATGATAATGGACTGAACCTCTGAACCTGTAAGCCAATCCCAGTTAAATGTTGTCCTTTATAAGACTTTCTTTGGTCACGGTGTCTGCTCACAGCAGTAAAACCCTAACTAAGACATTCCCCTTGTTTTTCTATCAGTTGACACATGAGGTCAGCTTGCTACGGGGTGAGGCTTTTATCATCATCCCTCATTCATGAACCACCTTATCACCAATCCCATACTCTTTCACTGCCTATAATGGTCATACCTTCAAAACAGAAATGGCATCTCATAGCCCCTGCCAAGTATACCAGTTATGTTCTGAATGGAGAATGCTCTATGATAGCTGGGCCTTTGGTTTTGAATGAGTAAGTTTCTACTAAGCAAATAGTATGTAAAAGGCTGAAGGATAATTAGCAGATGGTAGACACATAGAAACAACATATGGAAAAACATTATCAAATCAGTTGTTTACAACATCCAGCAGCAATGACTGAGGACATCTTGCTATAACTGCCTTGGAGTTCCCAACAGATTCCTGGGAAGACCCTCTCTAGGAATGAGCTACCACCTTCCATTCCCACTAAAGGTATTTTGTTATTGTGGGATGACCAACCATAACCTCTGTTGAAGATGGTTTGTTTTCTAGCTGTCCTGGAGGATGGGATGCAGTGTTTCACTCTTGAGCTGTTTTGCTGTTCTCCTTTCTCCCTGACAACAACTATGGGATCATTTTGTCCCAGTGCAGGCAGTTTTGGAGGATACTTGAAATAAACACACTGACGTCTTAGACAAGAGAGCCCTCTTCACTCTCAGGGCCCACATTCAAAAAGTTTAAAGAGCACAAGACAATTTTCCTACATTCACATACAAAGTACTTTATGAACTGAGATAATTCCCCAGCTTTCTTTCAGTTCTTCTCCCCGTTTTGAAGAACAGAAGTTGTTCATTGTTTTTATTTTTTATTTTTATTGGTTTTGTTTTTTTGTTTGTTTGTTTGTTTGTTTTTTAAGACAGGGTTTCATTGTGTAGCTATGACTATCCTGGAACTATCTCTGTAGACTAGGCTGGCCTTGAATTCACAGAGATCCACCTGCCTCCGCCTCACTGCTGGGATTAAAGGCATGTACCATTACCACCCTGCCTAAAGTTGTTATTTGTTAATGAAGTCTAAATTGACTATTTGTTCTACACAGCATATATCATGTTTTTAGTACTATATTTTAAATTTCATTATCAGGATCTGTGAAGATGGCTCAGCAATTGAGAGCGTTGGCTGCTTTTCTACAGAACTAGGTTTGATTCCAGCGTTCATAAGGTGACTCACAGTAGTCTATAACTCCACTTACTAAGAATCTGATATCCATTTCTGGCCTCTGAGGGTGACAAGCATACAAGTACTGTACAGACATGCATGCAGACAATAAGCCCATATACATAATTTTTAAAAAAAACTCATCAATCAAAGATCACTTTTTTCTGTCATGTTATCTTTTAGAAATTGTATAGTTATGGATATCATATTTATCTCTATTATACAACTTGAGTTAAATACTGTGAAATATTTAGGATCTATAAACAAATAAGTTTTTGCATATCAAAACCCTGCTATCCTAACACCATTTATTGAAAATAAAATTCTGTTTTTGCATTGAATTGCAAATACACTGGTCTCTTGATACCCATGGAAACGTGATTCTTGGCTCTCCCACCTTATATAAAAATCCATAAATATACGAATCTTTCAGATAAAATAATATTTTAGAGAAAATATAGGGGAAAGTCTAAGTATGTTCAGTAAAGCTGCAGAGAGTTTGGGTTTTTTGTTTGTTTGTTTATTTGCTTGTTTGGGTTGGTTTTTTGTTGTTTTCTGAGAAAAAAAATAGTTTTGAAACAGGTTCTTACTATGTTGCCATGGCTGGTCTAGAACTGTCTACATAGACCCGGATGGCTGTGAACTAGTAGATATTTGTCTGCCTCTGCCACCAGATTCCTGAAATTAAACGTGTACACCACTACATTTAACTTTTTCTGAACATTTTGGTATTCATACTTGTTCAAATCTACACATTTAGAACTTGTAGTATGAGTGGCCAGTTGTATATGTTTATTTTTTATTGGTTATTTTATTTATTTACATTTCAAATGTTATCCCCCTTCCTGGTTTCTCCTCCACAACCCCTATTCCATGCCCCCTCCCCTGCTTCTATGAGGGAGCTTCCCCCACACTCCTACCCACCCACTTCTGCCTCACTGCCCTAGCATTCCCTTAGGTTGTGGCATTGAGTCTCCACAGGACCAAGGGCCTCACTTCTCACTGATGACAGATAAGGCCATCCTCTGATACATAAGCAGCTGGAGCCATGGGTCCCTCCATGTGTACTCTTTGGTTGGTGGTTTAGTCCCTGGGAGCTCTGGGTTGGGGGGGTCTGGTTGGTTGATAATGTTGTTCTTCCTATGGGGTTGCAAACCCCTTCAGCTCCTTCAGTCCTTCCCCTAACTCCTCCATTGGGGTCCCCATGCTCAGACCGATGGTTGGCTGCAAGCATCCATATCTGTATTGGTCAGGCTCTGGCAGCGCCTTTCAGGGGACAGCCTTACCAGGCTCATGTCAGCAAGCGCTTCTTGACATCAGCAATAGTGTCTGGGTTTGGTGTCTGCAGATGGGATGAATCCCTAGGTGTTTAGTAACAACTGAATAAATTTTCCTACAGAACATAGTTAAAGGTCTTTTACGTCATGAGATATTTTTGAAAAGACAGTTTGGGAAACAGATGGCTTAGCTGAACATTCAGTACTTAAAAGCTCCTTAAAGACAGCTCACTCACAAGTTGACTTGGGACTCTATGTGGATGGCTTGCCATCATATAACCCAGGAAGGACCTGAACTTTATTAATGGGAAAGGAATATTCACTTCTATTTTCATGCAAATCGTCCCAGCCGAATCAAAAGGAGGAACAGTATAAGTGACAGCACTGATCTAATTATCTGCAGGCCAATATCACCTCATCCTTGAAAGGAGCCTATAGAATGGCCTGCCAGAGCCTGACACAGTCAGGAAACAATTGGGACCTTAGCAACAAAACAAAACCCTGCTCCCCCTGCATAAATGGGTGCTTTATAAGCATTCCTTGTAATTTCCGATCGGACTCCACTACCCCCTCTAAAGAGCATTTCAGCTCATTTTTAAGAGAGGACCCATTGCCTCTAGCTTGACCAATGGCTTCCCAGCATATCCTTCTTGTACACAGTTCAAGCCCTGGTTGAATAGAAGGCAGAGTGCAAGAACAAGACAGCAATAGCTGTGAGCTCAGCATCTGGTAGAGCACTTCACAGACTCTCCTGCAATCCTCTGAGAGAGGTCAGTATTAGAATCTCAGTGTTTTACAATGAAGCAAGCAACATCCATACACTCACATGCATCAGTTAAAGTATTGAAGTATAAGTAACTTTTTAATGATACGGAAAATAAAATTTATGGAGCTGAAGCAACTGTACTGTCTAGAAGACAATAAAGAGGGGTTAAGATTCCTTAGATTCTCGAGTCTAAGATTCTTTACGCTGTACCACCTTCAGCTGTGACACATATCACCAAAAGGAAGCCAGGGGCATGCCGGCACACCTGTAATCCCAGCACTCTAGAGGTGGACACTGGAGCTGAGCCATCTCAGCTACATAAGTGAGTTCGCAGCCAAGCTAGGTAACATAAAACCTCGTCTCAAAAAATAAAAACATATCAACAAATTGTTGAAGTTAGAGGTATTCTTTAGTGCAACATTCAGGAGTTCAGAGAGAGTGGGAGACAGGAGAGTGTAATAGAAGTGAATGTGATCAAGATACATTATGAAATAATGTTATATAAAATTGTCAGAGAATAATATTTTTATTTTTTAGATGTAACACACAAGGCAATTCAGCACTTCTGTGGCTGCCTCTCTTTACTTTGGAGTTTCATTTCCCAATGGCATGGGATCCACTCCACCTGTGGAACCACCACCTGACAGTCTGTCGCTAGCTCTAGACCTGCTCCAAACCCTTCCCTGTCTTATCCTACGTCCTATTGTTTAAGTATCCTCACTGGCCTTGCTGCTGTGCCAGGCTCCAGCCTCCCCTCTCAGGTGAGTTCCTTGATCACAGGCCCTCCCCAGCAACTGCTCCATTCACTTCTCCACAGTCTGACTTTCCCCCAGACTAGCCAGATGGCCTTGTAGTAAAGACAGTTCCTACTAAGTCTGGCAACCAGAGTTTGATCCCCTGAACCTACACAGTGGAAAGAGAACACATTCCCTCAAGTTGTCCTATAGTCTCTATACATGTGCTGTGGCACACACATGTCTACACACAAGCATGCACAAAATAATAAACCAATATAAAATTCTGCACCCTCTAGCAGAGGCAGTGACAGATAGATTCATGCAGAGATCTAAATCAGAATCTATTGGATGAGTTTGGGAAGTTATGTCAGCTCTGTTAACTCCTATTTTCTATCTTTATAAGGGAGAGAATACTATGATCCCTCTGAGGAAGAGGGTGCATTATATGTGTGGGGAAATGGGTAGGTGTTCTCATTGCTTTTTCCATCTCCCACCAACTACTCAGAGTCGTAATTCTTTTACTTGCATTTAATAAAAACTTATTTCAATGATCACTGAGGAGAAATTTTACATTTAAATTAAGTGATTCCTAGCCAGGCAGTGGTGGTGCGAGCCTTTAATCCCAGCACTTGGGAGGCAGAGGCAGGCGGATTTCTGAGTTCAAGGCCAGCCTGGTCTACAGAGTGAGTTCCAGGACAGCCAGGACTACACCGAGAAACCCTGTCTCTGAAAAACCAAAAAAAATTAAGTGATTCCTATAGATGTGTAATAGTATTTTAAAAATGAATAAATGACTAAGCTAATGATTGAATAAACGAATAAGTGCACGTGTCTTTTTATTTATTTATTTTTTTAGACAGGTTCTTGTATAACCAGGCTACCCTGAAACATGCTATGTAGCTAAGGATAACCCAGAGCTTCTAACCTCATTGCCTTCCCTTCTGAAGTGCTGGAATTACAGGTGTGCAGCAACATACCTAGTTTATGAGGTGCCGGGCGTTGTGCCTGGGCCTTTGGGCACATGAGGCAAACACTCTTCCAACTGAGCTTCAGCCCCAACCCAATTAAGAGACTGGGCCAAAACATTGGATATACCTGGCATAAAACCAAATGAAGGAAGCATGCATTACATGCATGCTGCTAAGGTCTCGAGGTGCGCAGCAGTGAACATAATAGTATCCGTTTCCTTGTTGAACTTGTAGTCTGCTAACCTTACCTCTTCTTATGGATTTTGATGTGCAACATACTAAGAAAATGGTGTGGAAATGAGTCAATTCATTCTGCTGCTGCTTCTGTAGACACTCAACATGGATATATGAGTGAGGAGTCTCAATTAGTTTTAAAAAGTAAAATCACAAAGTCATGACCACAGCTATTTGGTGAAATGTCAAACATTCCCCAGAAACCATCAGAAAATTTTTTTTAAAAAAAGACAGCACTGGTCCTAAATAAATAAATCTCAGAGAGATCATCCCTTACTCAACATGAGAATGAAGAGACCTCCAGGGATTCACTGTTGATAAAAAGAATGCAGCTTACCAGGGTCAAACACCTGGACAAACGATGTTCCAGGATGCTTCACCTTTCTTCTGGCACCTTCCTTTCTGAGAGTCAGGGAAAAGTCAGAGGAGCATCAACAATCATTCAAGCCTGCTTACACAATGGCTAGAGAACAGGAGCCATGAATCCACTCACCTCTTGAAGCTGGGGGTGTGAACATCTGACAGTATACTTTCCAACTCTCATGCAGGGATCCCGCAGGGTGAATGGTGCTCAGCAGGTGACACCACAACAGGTAGAAGGGGAGCTCCCTCTTGACAGGGGGCAGGGGTGGAGGCAGGTGGGTAAGCATGGGAACAGAAGGGAGAGGAAGAGGAGGCTGTGGTTCATAAACAGAAGGCACAACACTGAAGAGCTGGTAGTTTGATTTTCTTTCAGGATTTTATACGAGAAAACAATGGTGTGAAAGAACGGACAGGGATGAATAATGACTGTCAGCCAAGATCCTTGCTAACCATGGTGATTATCTCCCAGCCAGATTCAACAGGCAGCAGACTGATAAGAGACGTGTCAGTTCTTCTCTTCAGAATTCATTTGGAGCCTTCCTGCCAGTGTCCCCCTATTTGTATAGAATCCAATTCATTCAAGGTTCCAAGCTGAGAAGTGGTCTCTTCAATGACCACGGAAGCAGGGATCTGCTATTGCAGCAGCCTGCATCCAAACAGGTTCTGGAAGGCCCCTCTCCCGTCACATCCTGGCTCTGGGCAGCTGGTTCCCAGAAGTGCTGGTTGCCATCCCTCTGACGGGAAGCAAGGAAACGAAACCACGCCATTTATCACTTGTCAAAAATCCAGACTCCTCTTGTCCTGAACAACACAGCCAGACACACAAAGACAACTACCAACCCAAAGATAAGTGGGACATGAAACAAAACTGAGGGGCCTACACCCCAGTTGAAGGGAGAAGACAAGAATACAGAGTTTGTTAATATCCTTCCATTTTTTAACTAAATGGGAAGCCAGCATCTACAAGCATAGATCTCTATAAATAATAAAAGGATTTGGCTGAGGGTTTCCATTCTACACTGACTTGTGCTTTCTGGAAACCTAGCAGGTGGTCTCCCTGTTCCCTAATGTGTAGAAGCAGAATGAAAGGGCTTCTGTGAAGACGAATGAAGAAATGGGACAAACTTTCCAACTGTAATGCACTAAGTACATGACCACTATCCATATCTATAGTCAGTTAGAGTGTGTGCTTATTTTCTTGCCGTCTTCTGTATCCATTCCATTCTTTGGAGGTATGTTTGCACAATGTAACTGAAAATCAGAAATGGCCATGCTGTCTGAGACAACAGCCTGACCATCCCAGGAGAGGGAGGAACAAGGAGAAACATAGACCTGAAAGCAGATAAGCTAGGGTTCAAATAAACCTCTAGACAACTAAATCAACCTTGCAGTTATTTAGTGACTATATCTGTGTGTCTTTATCTCCACCTTCTAACTTCTAGATAGCAACATGTAAGATACCTGTTCTTAGGTACAAACAAACATCAACTTGCTTTTATAGACTCTAAGATATATCATCTACTACTTGTACTGCTGTGTATAAAGGATACAAATTTAAGAAATCAACATCTCATGTTGTATTTCGTGTTGTTCAAAAGTTGAGGCAGATGAGACCTTAACATTTTCAAACAATGGTATCTCGATTCTGAATTGTCTGCTTTCCTCATTGTAGTGTCTTTAGGGTAAGGGTCCAGGCTTCTGGCTTTCACTTTATTTTTCTGATCCACCCATTTGAGTTGGGTTGGTGAGGAATAACTTACATGGCCTCGTAGTTGTTTACTAATCTAGTTTATTCAGGGTGCTAAGCTGGGAAGTGAGCACTCCCTTATCCCTCAACAAACAAAGAAAACAAGGTGGCAAACCATGATACGAAATCTCTGCGTTCATAGAGGATCTTTGTTCAAATATTGTGGATGTTGAAACTATTCAATAAGTGATAAACATTTTTTTTTGTTTTTGTTTTTTTTTCTTCAAGACAGGGTTTCTCTGTGTAGCCCTGGCTGTCCTGGAACTCACTCTGTAGACCAGGCTGGCCTCGGACTCAGAAATCCACCTGCCTCTGCCTCCCAAGTGCTGGGATTAAAGGAGTGCGCCATTTTTTAAAAGAGTGAAATCCCATCGTTTCCCAAAACACGGATGTAACTGGAGACCAGCATGTTAGATAAAATAACATTGACACAGAAAGACCGGAAAGATAACTATTTCCTAATTCCACTCATACACGGAATATTTTTAAAAGTAGCGTAGGGGTTACTGAGGCCCGAGAGCATAAGAGAAAAGCAGAATGTTCAAGGCAACAAGATGCATAATGTATTAAAACTTTCTTCGGTTGGAGAGCTGGTTCAGCAGTGGAGAGCCCTGGTTGCTCTTCCAGAGGACCCAAGTTCAAATGCTAGGATCCATACCACTTGTAACTCCAGTTATAGAGGATCTAAAACCCTTCTTGGGCCTCTGAGGGCACTAAACACATGTGACGCACAGACTTACACACAGGCAAAACACTCATACACATAAAATAAAAAAATAAAGAATAACATTTCATCTGGATAGTCCAAAAGTGTGTTCATCAGCAGTCCTTACAGAAAAGCACGCAGACCACTAGCACGGTCAGTGCGAGCAACACTCCAAGACCCAAGAACTGTCGCACCCTAGCGGTCGCCAGTTATAAAGATGGCCTGACTCTTTCTTTTTCCTATCAACTCTGCATTACCTCGCCTGAGAGCTAAAGTTCCAATAGATTTCATCAAAATAGACCGTGTAGGGGAAGCTATAATGATAATATTTTGATAGTCTGCCTCATAAAGATTTCTTAATAAAGAATGAGAGAGATGAGGAGGACCTACCTGCTCCATCCCTAGAATACTCAGGAGCTGTTAGCTTTGTTGAAGCGTTGTTAAAATCACTGGTTTGTTTTTGTTTTTGTTTTTGTTTTTTCAGTTTAATGTTTTTGTGTGTAAGTGTGTGTATGGATATTTATTTTATTTACATTTCAAATGTCTTCCCCTTTCCAGGTCTCCCCTTCAGAAACTCCCTATCCCATTCCCCTCCTCCTGCCTCTATGAGGGTGCCCCCCACCCACTCCCATCTTCCCTCCCTGGCATTCCCCTACACTGGGACATCTAACCCCCTCAGGCCCAAGGGCCTCTCCTCCCACTGTCGGCCAAGGCCCTCCTCTGCCACAGACTCAGGAGGCTGCAAGCCTTGATGTCAGAGGAGGCCAGCTGCATGACAGCCGAAGAGACAGCTGAACAATGCAAGAAAACCAGTCAGGACAGGCGCAACTGGGACAAAGGAAGTGACAGACAAGGAGCTAAGGCTAAAGAAGGAGAAAAAGCCGAAGACCCTATTTGCTGGAAGAGTCCCAGATAGCGGTCACACCTCTGGTATCAAGGCTTGCAGACGCCTGAGTCTGGGAACTGAAACAGGCACAACCGTTAAGCTTGAGGAATCCAAGACCTACATGCACTAGCTGTAGGCCAGGAATTCTATAGGCTACGGAGTCTCAAGGTCCTAGACCTTTACTAGAGCAGTAAGCTAAGATTCCTGCTGCTCACAGGCTGCATGAGAGCTATATAACAAGGGGCTCTGCAGCTCTGACTGCCGCTGCTCCCTCCTACCGGCTACTTACTGCCGCTGAACACTGTGGCTCCATTAGCCGCCAAAGACAAGCACCCAAGGAGCCTTTTCTTGTCTACCCACAATTCCTATCTTGGTAGAGCAATAGCATCCCAGCCACGGAGCGATAGACAGTAGAGAGCCTAAGAACACTCACTGGTATGTGTCATGTTTATGTATCACGTAGCAAATTCAGAAGATCTGGCTGGGGACTAAGTAACAAAGGTCCTGGACAATGCCAACATAGGGTGGCCTTCCAGGACTTCTTTCCTCTGACTCTGGGCTTTGCCACCCATATGATGGTGTATACCATCGTGTTATGTACTTCCATTACAGTATGAAATAGAAGTAGGTAGAATCAAGCAATTACTCCCATCCGAACAAGAGTGCTCCCAAAGAGGAATCCAAGACCTACATGCACTAGCTATAGGCTAAGAATTCCATAGGCTAAGGAGTCTCAACGCCCTAGACCTTTAGTAGAGCAGTAAGCTAAGATTCCTGCTGCTCACAGTCCGTGTGAGAGCTATAACCAAGGCTTCCCTTTGTGTGAAGATTTATGAGCAGGTAAGGACTCTTTAAAAGTACAGCTAAAACACAGCTCTTGTTGACAAGCAGAGAAAGAGATTAATTACCTTTTGATTTATGTATTGTAAACTTTTGATTTACATATTGTTGTATCTTCTTGCTCTGAATACATACTCTTTTCTAGTTAAAAAAAAAGATTTTCCAACTTATTTATCTCCTATGGTCTAACTGTAAACAAATAATTATAGCCGAATTGAGTTATTTGGTAGCCTTGGAAATAAATTAGTGATAGGCTACTGCCCAAGACTCTGATTTTAAAAGAAACTATAGCAAATCTGGATCACACCGTGTTAATTTAAAACATGACAGCAGCCGGGCAGTGGTGGCGCACGCCTTTAATCCCAGCACTTGGGAGGCAGAGGCAGGTGGATCTCTGAGTTCAAGGCCAGCCTGGTCTACAGAGTGAGTTCCAGGACAGCCAGGGCTACACAGAGAAACCCTGTCTCGAAAAACCCACAAAAAAAAAAAAAATAAATAAAACATGACAGCAGCCTATTTTGATCTGAAAAAAAAATTACCAGTGGGCTAGAGAATGCCACTATGTACCCTGCGCCACAGGAGAGATGTTTTCCTCTGAGTCCTAGTGATTCCAGGAAGGCTGCCTACTTCTTTCTCTTCTGTTTTCTGTGTACTGCAAGTGGCTGTCGCATGCCATTAGTATGCACAGAGTTAGTGCAAGAAGAGTACTGTAATCCCCCTTTGCCATGTTTGTACTGGTCCAGGTCCTTTGTCCATGCCCAGAGCTTCAAGAATTCACTGACTTTATTAAGTCTTTGCCTGTCCCAGCCCTCGTCAACTTCCAAGCATCTACAGCCTCACACCACTATCTGCTGTGAGATCACCAGGGTTATTCTCACATGCCCTGTATTCCTACTGAGGTCAGACACAAACAGGCGTCTGGGGCATCCTCAGTCTCTGAGTCCTCATCCCCATGCACTCTATATCTACTTTCTAATGCCCTCTATCTCAACAGATATCTGAAGTTTTTCCCGTAGCATTCCTATTCCTGGATGGATTCCAGTCTTCAACAAAGCCAGTATCCACCCAGTCTTGTACTTCCCCTGGGTCTCTGTGTTCGGAGAGGAATCTCACGCTCCCTAGAGGATGCTACACTCTGCTGCAGCTTTCTCAAGTGACTGTTGTTATATCTGCAAACTGCTTATACCATAGAGCTTAGATTAAAAGTAAAGGCTCTTCCTGCCTGTGTCGGGACTCCCTACTGCTCTCACCCCTCCTCACTAGCACCCAGACTTTCATCCTGTCCTCTGCCGACCTCTCACAGGCTCCTTCATTTCTCTTTGTGTTGTCCCTCGCTTTTCCTTCGTCCAGGTATAATAATTTTACTGAGGTATTTCAGTAGCTCCTCTACAGCCTGCCTTCTATGTCCCTTCACCTCCCTCCCTCTAATAATTTCCCACACTCCAGTCCACTGGTCATGCTAAAAACATCCTGTGGCCAATAATCTAAACCTTCACTCTCAGTTTCAAGCACACCCCTTTGTGATCACCGTCATCTCTTATCTTTCTAGGTCAATTATCCACATCTCAACAAGTTTGACCCACACAAAGATCCTCACTGCTTTTCGCCACCCCAACACTGCTTGGATGACCAAGAACGTGCCTGACTTATTTTCACTATGGTGGTCTTGGTATCTGTACATTAATGACTTGTGTTTTCCTGGTGGTTAAAGAACTTGAACATCTTACATGCTTGTTAACTACTTTTTCTATCTTTTATTGTGGACAAATATATCCAAACCCTTTGCCCTTCCCCTAAATTTTTTTTTTAGTTTTCATAGTTGCAAATACTAGATAGATAGATGATAGATAAATAGATAGATAGATAGATAGATAGATAGATAGCACCCCAACCTCAGCACTCCAATAACATAGTTATTTGTTTTCAGCTTCATTATATATTTTTCTTTAATTCTAATTTTAAAACTCTAAAAACTTATAAGTAACAGAAGAATTTGTGTCACTTTAACTGCTATTTAGTTACAACTCAATAACCTTCCTGATACATAATTTTAATTATATAGATGCTGCTACAGGTGTATTTTTCCACTAATGAATAAGAAAACACAAGAACTCAAAGCCCCACACCTCGAACTGATTTCCTCCCAGATCCACTTTCTGTACTCTGAGTGAGGGTGAGAGCTAGCTCCTTTCATCAGAATGGAACTGGCAGAGAGGAATTGCTTGCCTACTTCCTGGGTTCGGTTGGCTGGACTCCTAGCCCTATGGCTGGCCCTGGGCTGAGAAAGAGAAGGGCAGCTATAGATCACTGCTTGTGTGAAGTAAGCAACACTTTCTTCCGCAGAGAAATGTCTTCTTTATTCACCTTCACCCCAAACAAGATCTCCAGACCAGCTGGCTTTGTGCCCAGGCCTTTCTTCTTCTCCTCACTCTCAGGGAGCAGGGGGCAGAGCTCGCAATCTCTCTCTCTCTCTCTCTCTCTCTCTCTCTCTCTCTCTCTCTCTCTCTCTCTCTCTCTTCTGGTGTGTGGTCTCTGTCTCAGTTCTGTCTGGCAGACAGTATGGAAGACCCAGGTCAGTGGGGTCATCAGAATGCTAAGAGGAAATCTGATTGATGAGCAAGTGTCAGGAGGAATGAATGGGGGTCTTAATTAATGACTTCTGCCTTGTTTCAAAGGAAGGTTCCCTTACACCCAGCTTTCTTTTCTTTGGGGGAAAAAGAGAGAGAAAGAAAAAATTGGGGTGGGGTGTGGAACTGAGGGGGAAAAGCAGGAAAACACTCCTATAATCCAAAGTTTTCTAAATGACAGAAAGGAGACTTCAAAGACAGACATTCTGGTTGGTTTTTTATGTGTGAGACTGTTCAGTGACTCTCTCCTCTCTTTGTTTCCATGGACAGCTAGGCTCCATTCCAAAGCTAAAAAATAAAAGGCCACATTGTTCTGACGGGAGCATGCCTTTGCAAGAAGTTTCCTCCTCAGCCCTGGGGCATATTAACTGCCGAGGTCCTGGATTCTCTGGGGGGCATTTCTTCCAGAGCTAGCCACAGAGCCTGGCTTCCCATCCCTTCCTACACACTTCTGCTGAAAAACATGTATAAGAGCCCAGAGTCCGCCACATAAAGTGGCCCGAGCCAGTGGTAATCAGGTGCATTTCACAGGGAGGCAATGTGGGCAGGAATGGCTGGTGTCTAACACAGAGGTTCACATTAAGCAACTTAAAGTGTTAGCTCATCATTGAATATGAGTTATCTGACTGGTTCTGGAGCTGGGTGATCCAACAGAATATAAAAAGAAAAGATTCAGATTACCATTTAACAAGCCTCTTCGACTTTGCTCTTTTGTGCTTTTTTAAAAGGTATGTGCAAGTGTAAGAGAGAGATTGAGTGTGTGTGTGTGTGAATGTATGTCACATATGTTTATGTGTTCCTAGGAAAGGAAGTTGGACCCCCGGAACTGGAATTACTTATGGTTATAAGCTACTTGACTTGGGTTGTGTGCTAGGAATCAAACCTGGGTCCTCTGGGAGAACAATAAGTGCCCTTAGCTGCTTAGACATCTCTCCAGCCATCTCTCTTTGCTAACTGAATCTTCACTGGAAGCCACAATGCTTGCTTCTAGAGCTTGCCAGGGTGTTGGTGAAATGAGGTAACACGGGCAACATTCTTGTGCGGTACCTAGCGTGTAAAAGGGAATCAGCAAATAATAGTTTATAAAGGGACTAATGGGATAGTGCTTGCCTTGGAGGCCCTCCCTCCATAGTAGAGAATATAGATATAAAAATATAATTTCATTGAAATGTCACAAAGGCTATAAGAAGCCTGAGCAAAGAACAGAAAACAAAATATATGTGTAAAGACACGTATGCAAAGTGAAATGCATATGGACCATCAGCAGTCTGATGATCAAATCCAAATTGGAACCTAATGCTCCAAGTGAAAACATTCTCACTGTAACTGTTTCATCCCTAAAATTATATTCTTATTTATGCTTCTTATTTATATTTGGATTCCATTCTCACGATACCTCATTATGTACATGTAATTTTCTCCAAATCTCAAATTCATGAGATCTTAAAGGCTTCTGGTTCCAAATGCTTTAGATAAGAAATAATCGACCTATAACCCTCAAAAGGAAGTGTCACTGCAAATGTCATAGAAAGAAAATGTAATCAGAGTATTGAAAATCAATCAAACAAGTAGAACAAGATGGAAAGACAGTCTGACAGAGGGACCAGGAAGGTAGACCAAGTGGCCACCATGTGAGCACAGAATGAGTAGAGTCAGTGACAGATAGAAAAACAGTAGGGTGACATAAAAAAAAAAAAGCAAATGGCCTTGACAATAGATTGAATTAAGGGTAGGAACAGAAGGGGGGGGCAGAGGAAGAAGAGGAGGCAGGATGACTTTGGTGATAGGAAACTGGCAATATTCCAAGTTAATATCACAGAAAATAAGAGTTCTCCACTCAGGACAAAAAGTAAAAGTCAAACACCAAACAGACTGGATTCAGAAATAAATATCTGTTAGGTAATTTAGAGGCCCATAAACAAGTAAAAACTAAAGGGAAGCTTTTTAGCTGCCTTTGGCCTAGTGGCCTCAAGATGTAAAAGACGCCATTACTGTAATTCTATGAACTTTATGAACTGCTGCTGATTCCCTCTCTGAAATGCCCCTGGCAGCCTACTAAAGCAGGTGAGAACATTAGCCTTTAATTCAAAGGCAAGAAATATTGATGAATAAGTAAACTTTAAATCAATCAATACAAATCTATTCACTGAAACTGACTTAACAGACGGTGTTCAGCTCAAAATCTAGAGACTGAGTTTGCTGAATTTTACAAAAGTGCCTGAAACAATAAGCCAAATTATTTTTCATTATAAGTTAAGTATAAATAAGGTTAAATTAAGTTTTAAGTTTTGTAGAAGATTTATTTCATTTTTGTCGTGTGTGTGTATGTGTGTGTGTGTGTGTGTGTGTGTGTGTGTGTGTACCTACAGAAGACAGAAAAATTGGAGTTGGAAACAGTACTCTGAAAGAGCAGCAAGTTCTTTTAATTGCTAAACCATCTTTCCAGAGTTCTAAATTAAGTGTATAGGTGGTTTTTATCAGATGTTATTTTTTTCTCTAAAACATACATACACATAGTAAACCATTCTAGAGACAGGAAAGATTAGAATGGAAAGTTGTCTCTACATTCTTCATAAGTCTTATCTCCCAATTTCTTGAGTGTTTCTTTTTTATTTTTAAAACTTTTATTACCAGTGTGTGTGTGTGTGTGTGTGTGTGTGTGTGTGTGTCCATGCGGGCTTGTGCACGTGCATGTTGCATGCATACATGTTCACTGTATGAAGTCAGCTCTGAGAAGTCAGCTTTTTCTTCTGCCTTGGTGAGACAGTGTCTCTTATTATTTCTACTCTGGCATTCAGGTTAGCTGGCCTGGAAGCCCCTAGCTGATTCTCAGCTCTCTCCCTCCCATCTCTCTGGGGAAGTGTCACACCACCACACCCAGCTGCTTTATCTGGGTTTCAGGGATCAAATTCAGGTCATCGGGCTTGCAGGACAAGAAGTTTTATTCAATGAGCCATCTCTCTAGTCCTCCTTTCTTGAGTATTTTTACATGAAAATATATATTACACTTATAAAATTATAGCAATTTAAAGGTATTTAATTTTGATCATTTTCTTTTTAGTGTTTTGTCATTAGAAAAAAACCTACTTTAATGAATATTCTGATATAGTTGATAGCTTCTAGTATAAAGTTCAAGAGGCGTAATTGCAAAAGAAAGGGATATGTGTACTTTATTTTATTTTATAGCTGATGCCAAGTTGCTCTGTGGTTAACTGTGCCAACAGCAATTTTAAAATGTCTAATTTCCTTTGCTCTCAGCAATGCAATGTGCGCTATCAAATGCTTCCTTCTTCTCCTCTCTGATAAGTAAAAATAATTTTGTATTACAAATGAGACGTTTTATTTTCTATGAGTGATGAAGCATGCATGTTTTGAATTTTTCACATGCATTTACTGTGCTTGTAAATGTGTGTGTGTGTGTGTGTGTGTGTGTGTGTGTGTGTGTGTGTGTGTGTGTGTGTGTACCATGGCTTGTATATGTAGGACAGCTTGCTAGAATCATTTTTCTCTTTCCCCCACATGGATGCTGGACATCAAAGTTGGGTTATCATCTTGTCATTCTGAAATGCAGAATTTAAAAATGTGTTTATATTCCAGGCACAGTGCAGAGTTATGTTACATAAATTAATTGTCTTTGTTCCCATAATAGCTCAGTGTGGCTGTAGAAACCAAGGATTGTCTGTCCATTATGTAGTGTAACATTTTAGCATTGTATTCTCTCTACATTGTTGCATTTTCTCCACTTATTTTGAGGCACTAGAATAAGAAAAGCATAAATAAATATTTGCTGCAGTAAAGAGACCAATAAAGATATAATGAGGCTACTAAAATAAGACAGATGTTCCTTTGGTTATTTTTCTTGCTGTGACAAAATACCAGATAAGAACAACCCAAAGAAGGAAGTATTCATCTTAGCTTGTAGTTTCAGTGATGTACGATCACAGACCTCAGCTACATTGTATCTTTGTATCTGAGGCAGGGGTGAGGTAGAATATACAGTAGCAAGAACAGGAAGAAAAATAAGCTATTCACTGCATGATGAACAGGAAGCACAGAGAACAGAGAGGGATCTGGAACAAGACACAGCACACACACACACACACACACACACACACACACACACACACACACACACATGTCATATACATGTATATATAACTGTGGATACAAGATAGGCTCCATTTCCAAAAGTTTTCAGAATTTTCCAAAATAGTACCACCAGCTAGGAACCAAGTGTTAAACTCATGTGCACCTGTAGGGAACTCAAAGCATAACCTTCTGTTCCTACCCCTCACCACAGCCCTGCAGATGCTCATCTCACAATCTAAAACACATCCAGTACATCTCCAAAAGTTCCCAAAGCCTTAATTGTTCTACACTTGATCTTAGCCAAAAGGCCGAGAAGCGATGCCTTAATTGTTCTAACAGCTTCAAGTTTAAGTTGAAAGTCTACTGAGACTCAAAGTCGTCTCTTAACTGTGTCTCCCTAAAATAAAATCAAAGTTATAGTGATAAAATGGCACAAATGAAATATCCCTCACTACAAAACAGTGGGAAATTAAAAGAAAAAAAATCAAGAACCCAGCAGAAAAAAACCTTAAATCTGATAGTTTCATGTCTGATATCTAAGGTGTGTGGTAACACAATATGAGCACCAGTGGGCCTGGATAACCCTGCCACTATGGTCACGGACTGGCTCCACTCACTGCCTTTAGCTTCTTTAGCAGATATTCCGTGTCCTAACATCTTGAGCATCCTGGAACCTCTATCGTACCTGTGCCTTCACCACAACAGTTTCTACATTGTCTTCTCAAGAACCACCTGCAAGGGACTCAACCTGCTGTGCATTGCCTAGCCTCCCCAACACTCGTTTGAAATTTGGATGGAAGCTGAGAGGCCTCATAACTCTTACAATCTGCGTGCCCATGGTACCAGCATCACATGCATGAAGTCAGAGTCTGCCATCATCTTAAGAAGTAACAGAATCAACTTGGAGCATGTCTCTGTATCCTATAAGGGCTTGGAGAGCTGAACACGGTTAAAATAATCCTAGGAAACACTCTCCAGTTAATTTTTTCTCATGGTAAAATTTTTCAAATGTGTCTACTCTTTTATATTCTTGAGACTACAAGGGATAGAATTTGACAAAATTTTTGGATACCTTAAAGGCATTTTTTCCTATTGTCCCATGGGAAAATAGTTGATTTATTCTTAAAGATACTAACCCCTTTAACAATTATGCCCTTAAACTGGGCATGGTGACACATACCTTTAATCCAAGCACTTGGGAGGCAGAGGCAGGAGCATCTCTGTGAGTTCAAAGCCAGCCTGATCTACATAGTGAGTTCCAGATCAGCCAGAACTACACAAAGAGATCTTGTCAAAAAAAAAAATTGAAGACAATAAAATCTTGCCCATGGGGCTGGAGAGATAGCTTAGCAATTAAGAATACTGGCTGCTCTTCCAGAGGAGATGTGTTTAACACCCAGCATCCACATCAAGCCTCACAATCTCTGTGACTCCAATGCCAGGGGAATCCAAAGCCTATTTCTGAGACCTGTAGGCTCATGCACGAACATGACATATAAACATACACTCAGACACAAACATAAAATACGTTTAAGATTATGTGTCTGTGCTTGTGCCTGTGTGTGTGTTTGTGCATGCGTGTGTGTGTTTCTGTGTGTGTTTGTGCACAAATGCATGTGTGTGTGTGTGTGTGTGTGTATGCTATATCAACAACCTTAGTGCATTCCTTTTCTGGCCAAACTATCCATATTTCAAATCTTCCCATTCTGCTCTTCATACCTAATTTTTATTATAAACCTAACTAAATGCAGCAAGCAACAATGAGGCCACAGGCTGAATGCTGTACTGTACTGAAGTTTCTGTCACCAAATTAGTTCTTTTAAATTCAGTCTCATTAAAGTCTTGGGAGATAGACAAATATAGACAAATTATTTATTGGAACACCCTCTAGTTAAGTATCAAAATGAGGTCATTGCCCATATTCTTATAGTCATTCTTGTCTTTGGACTTCCCACAAAAATCACCATTACATTACAATTACTTCGAATGCATCTTCAAATTTTTCTAAATTTTTCACATAAAACAGTTACAAACGCTTCTGAACCATAACATAAGAGAGAGTCATAGTAACAAACCTATTTCTCTGATAGCAACTTTCTTTATTAGCTTTATTTTTTCTTTATTCTTTTTCATAAGTATAACCAAACTAACCAAGAAAATGACGTAGAGGAGGAAAGATTTCTTTTGGTTTGTGGTTTCAGGGGATTCAGTTCATGATCATTTGACTCCTTTATGTTTAGTAGAACACCGTGATATTAGAAGGATATGGTGAAGCTGATCTTTGTCTTTACTTCATGCAAGCTAGAGAACACTGAGAGGGAACACACAGATGCTCAGAACAAGAAGCAGCTTCCTGTGGCCCACGCTAATGGCCTGCTTCCTCCATCTTAGTCCCATGTTTTTGAAATTTCCAGAGCCTGTAGAATTAGTTCACTGAGGTTGTGACCAAGAACTCAGGAACATTGCATATTCAATCCATAAAACCTCCTCTTCATGCTCTGTCAAAAAGCAATGACAGAAACAGAAGATAATAGATTAGAGGACATAGCCTGTTCCATCTCTTCTAGGTAGTGAGTTATTGGACCCTGGCTATCCACACATGCCTTTCAGCTCCGTGGAACTACCTTCTAGCTTGTCTAGCCATCAATTTAGCATAATTATAGGATGAAGAGATCATCTCAAGTCATCCCAAGGAATTTAAATAGGAAAACCTGAAGTATAGAAAAATGGTTCTAATTCTTTCTAAAAATATATTTTATACACATATAAGGTTTGCATTCATTATCTTCTTGAATTTGACCACCAGTGACTTTGCAGGAGAGATTCATAAAAAGAACAGATGCTTTGAATTCTGATGAAGTCTGATTTATTCTTTTCGGTTATAAGTATTGCCTTTTGGTTCCTATCTCTTTTTGCCTATCTTTAGGTCAGAAAGATTGTCTTCTATGTTTTCTTCATTGCTATACTGTTCACAAAAGCCAGAAAATGTAATTATTCTAGTTGACTATGATCTGATGGAAGAATAATGAAAATGTGGGATCAAATACACAATGGAATTTTATTAACCTATAAAGAAAAAATTGTAGATAAGTGGATGAAACTGAATATATATATTCACACACACACACACACACACACACACACACACACACACACACACACACACACACCATGAAAGGTTATCCAACCCTACAAAGATAAATGTTGCATATTCTCTCATATGCCTATTCTACTTGTGAATTCTTAGTGTTTTTAACTTGGAGTGCAAAAAGACCAAGTTGGAAAAGGGCCATTAGAGGGAAAGGACAAGGAAATACCTTAAGGCAGAGGGGACAGTAAAATATGCAGGGGACAGGAAAGTGGAAAGTGGGCAGTGCAGGGGAAAGGTGTAAGTGAGGAGGAGAGGGGGGTCTATGAAAGAGGAGAGAGGAGGCAAATAGTCAGCATTGGGGAATATGAAAAAATGGAAACCCATCTTAAAAGCCTAGTAAGTGTATTTTTATAAAGTTCTAAAAAGGTGGAACCTAAACAGAGGATAACACTTCTACGAGAAGCCATCTGCTACTGAACAAAAATCTCAGTGCTGGATGTGGGACACTTCCCTCTAAACTGTCCATGCGGGAGGCCACAGAGGCTCCTAAACCAATACACGCTATTGCCAGTTCTCTTTGTTACCTGCCAGGACTTTCCCATCAGGCACTTGTCCTAGTCGGGCATCTCTATTGCTGTGAAACACACCATAACCAAAACCAACTTAGAAATGAAAGAATTTATTTCAGCATACAGTCCCACATCATTGAAGGAAGTCAGAACAGGAAGCTGGAGGCAGGAACTGACGCAGAATTCATGAAGCAGTGCTGGTTACAGGCTTGCTTCCTGTGGCTCGCTTAGCCTGCTGGCTTTAACCATTAATCGAGAAAATGCCCACAGGCTTGCCCAAAAGCCTGTTTGGTGGAGGCATTTTCTAAATCGACGTTCCCACTTCCCAGATGACTCCAGCTTGGGTCAAGTTGACAAAAACTAACCAGGACGAGCCTGTGTCCGAAGAAACCACACACTTTGCCCACAGGTGTTGAAAAGGCAAGCTGAAACTGAACCGTATGGAAACTTCCTTTTACTGGCTAGCTTTCATAGTACCAAAGGATATTATACAGACTTCAGGGAGAGAAAGGTTGTCAACAGTCAGTCTCAGCTCAGAAGCCTGAAACCTACAATAGAGACTGGCCTGGCAAGACGTGCCCATTGCTGCAACTGTGGCACGAGTATTATGAGAAGAGCAAACCTCCTTCCGATTAGATTTGAGGACCGTTCCCTAAGAGGGAACCCACCCTGCACAAAAAAACCTGGTCAAAAGATGGTGGCCAAAGAGATCGTACATACTAATGGGGAACCTACCACTATAGTTTAGTTAAATGGTCGGGTGGTCAAGCTACCTTACAAATACACATTTTTCCTTTCACAAATTATTGCTGTTCTTAGCCTTTGTCGGTGAAGATTCTTATTGCTGTGAGCAGTAGTTAACACAGGCCCATAGCTCGTCAAACTGACGAGAGCAATGGACAGTGGGCTGCTCGCTGCCAAGTGGGCCATCTATGTCACCACTCCAAGAGAGAGTGGGGAGCATGAATACATGAAAATGAGTACGTATTTTCACAGCAGAACTCACTGGCACAATATCTGCACCAGACTGGGTCTGTCAGCATTTCATCATGGAATGGGGAAGGCTTATAAATGCCACCCTCCCTGATGAACTATTGATAATGAATGGCAGCTATGGCAGGGACTGTCACTTTCTTCGATTGTATACTCTCTGATAAGAGGCCCATGCCCCAGTAAATGACTTCCCATCTATGCTCATGCAAACAACCCTAACTAAACCCAAACTCAGTGTGCTACACACATACATACAAAGGGCAGAGAGGAAGAAGGTTTGTTGTAAAGAAAGAAGGCTTGTTTCATGGGCTGGGCAGGGAATAGGGAACAAAATATAAAATAAAAATATCAAAAATTCATTACATATATGTGTGAAGATGTCAAAGAATAAAAATTTATTTTAAAGGAAGGGAAAAGGATAGTGTATATACTCAAAATACATTGTATGTGTGTATGAAACCTTCAAAGAATACATAAAATTAAAACTACATTTTTAAAAAGATGAAAAAGCATGGCTAAAAAAATAGGGGTATGGAATAATTGTCCCATTTCAATGACCTGTTGAAACACTCTCAAGTTTCCTAAGGTCATGCTCTTAAATGATTTAAGCTCTAAAGGAGACATCCCCACTATCCCTGGCCCCACTTGTGGGCGATGAAGTCCGGTTCCCACGCCGTGTCAAAGACAAGTGTTTGACATTGTTTCGTGAATATTAATTTGACTTATCTGAGGAGACATCAAAATACCTTTCCTGTTAGCTCAAGGGAGAACGGAGCAAATGTTTTTGACAGAACCTGGTGAAACTCCAGAGCTTAGATCTCTATTTCATTTGCCTAATCTATCGACCTTCCTTGAGAGATTCTCCTTCAGGACCATGCAATGGCTAGACCAAGAACTGAAAAGTGAGGCTGGTCTGTTTTGCTAGTAAGGTCTAGCCCATAGGGCCCAGCACATTGTCTGATCCGCCTGGAGATCTGGTCTGCTCCCACCAACACATGCTGCTTGCTACCAGTATTAATAACAGGAGCAGCGGGAGGCTTCACACCAGAATGGGGGCTGCCTGGATAATTATCCAGTGGCCTAGGATCAGCCAGTAAATTACTCTGTGACTAGGGAATTCAGCAGGTCACCAGCGTCACTCTGGCCCTCTCATTTTATTGCGCTCCCCTCCTGCTGCACTGATATTCATTTGTCTGGTTTGCGTTCAGGTCATTGCTCTGGTGACTTTTTTTTTTTTTTTTTTTTTTTTTTTTTTTTTTTTTTTTTATGTCTAAGGGGTGAACAGTAGCCCCTTTGGGGAGTCTGCTAGCCAGGCCAATAGGATGGCTTTAGAAAGTAGAGAAGAGAAACATTTGCTTAATGAAATCATTCCATGTCCCTAGGCATGCTGTCACTTGCTTTCTGATGCACTCATAACCACATTTTGATCTTTTTTTCACACAGCTGTGACTCTTTCCTAACATGCCTGGTCATGTAACCTGGAATAGTGTGGAAGGGAAAGACAGAAAAGTCTGTGCGCTCCGAACTCACCCACTCTGCTCCAGCCATCCCAGAATGAGAGTAGGACGTGCAGATTTTTCACGTTTTCTCAACCGCTATGGTCTCTCTGAGTCATGTGCACAAGTTATTCCCTTTATCTTACTCATTCTTTGCCCTCCTCTTTCCCACACTCCTTCTCTTATTTCTGATTTTCCCTTGGACAGCACAGCCCCCAGACACCCTCTATGAACCCATGCAGAGCACAGCCATGTTCTCACCCCTCCATAGAATCCATTCCACGGTACCCAGCCAACCAACTGTTCCCATTGTTTCTCCTCCTCTGCCCTTCACATTGTCAGCCTGATAGAAACAAGAATGAGCCACATCCTTCCCAGACTCTACTTAGAGTAACCAATGAAAACTAAAGAGTAGGCCAGGAACCATATCTCTAAGTTTTACCTCCTGGGCGAGCTTGATTTCTAGTTTGCCCTCAGCTGATAGACACAATACCCAGCACCATTAAAGAGACTTGCTGTGACTGTTCCCAGCGCTTGAACAAAGGACTCCATTCCCATTTCCTGGAACTGCCAATTGCATCTCTCCCTCCTTTCAAGTCACCAACTTCTATAAATGCATCTCAAGATGATCGTGTAAATCTCATTAAATATTCATGCCAACTCTACAGTTCATCCCCTTGAAAGGAGATCATCAAAGGTTTTGGATTTTATAATTTGGAGCATACTCTGGGGTTCTGTACCATAAAGGTGGCAACAGTTCCCACTTTGCTGTAAATGTCTTTTTGAAAAATGGGCTGTCAATATGATAACTCAGATAATTTCCCACAAAGATCGATCCATCCAGCCCCGGCTAACTCTCCACCCTCCCCATTTCACTGCGGAAGTTCCTCCCTACACAATGCAGTGTGCTCTGAGTTCCTCCCTACACAAGGCATGCTGTTGGAGATTTGCCTTTACTTTTGCTGTTCTCTCAGCTTGGAATGCCCTTTCTTCTGCAAGAACATGCTACACTTCTCCATATGTTTTTGATCATCTCTAAGGAGTCTTTATTAACTTAGAATACACCGTGAAGAAGAGTTCAGACTGCAGTATCAAACAATCCTACCATTTGGCTATGACACTATGGGAAAGTTATTTACTTATCTAGCTGGGCCTCAGTCTCCTCATCTGTGAAATGGAAACATAAGAGTTTCTACCTGCCATGACTGTGGAGATTGAAGGCTTTTATCTTATTATTCATGATCCAAATTGAAATTAATCACTGATAATATTTACTTTTTAAGATGCATTTTATAGTTCTCCCTCCCTGCAAGACTGTGACCCTCTTTAAGCTAGAGGTTTATCCTTATCTGTATTCCAAAACTATACACAGAACATGAATAGTCAATAAATGCCTTTCTTTGGTGAGTTAAACCATGAATCTAAAAAAGAATATTTTTAAAAGAACAAGAATTTTAAATTTTAAAGAAAAAATGGCAAGGACATGTTCGACATGTGTGAAACCCTTCAGATCCATTCAGACACTTCCATGTCTGTATTTCCACCTTTACCTTTAATCCTTGAAATTAATTCCTGCAGCAGGTGTTACTGTCTCTAGTTTAAACATGAGAGAATATTAACTTCAACACGGAGTCCCAGAGCAGTTTTCCAGATCCAACTTCCTGTTACTTCTCTCCCTGATTGCGCTTCCTGTGCCCACTGACCCACCCTAATGGGGAGTAGTGGTCATGCCTATCTTACGGCTCAGTTGTCACTGGGAACAGTGGCTGTCTTCATAATGCCATTCCACATGGCGTCTACTGTACTTGCTTCTAAGGATGCCAGGGAGAAAGCACACAGTGTTCCATGTGCTGTGCATTTCTGATGATGCTTTGAGCACCTCCGGGCTTCTCCTGTGTTTTTTGTGCAGCTGAGAAGGTGAAGGGGAAGGCTATCAAAAGCTGCAAACAGTCCCTACCTCTGGAGACAGGCATTTACCAGAAGAAAGAAGGCCCAATAGCTTCCCAGAGCATTGTTCAACCACATTAGAGGGAGGATTAAGCAGATACATTCAGCTATTCTAACAGATTTTCTTTAAGCCTTGAATACGCCTCTCACACTCACTCAGATAATCACATTAGTTTTGTCATTAAAAGATTCCTTTTATAGAAAGTACCTAAACCGCTTACACCACCCAGAGAGGGTGCATACATTATCAAGCTCTAAGACAAACAAAAGGGATTTTTTTTTTTTTTTTTTTTGGTCCCACATCTGTTTTCCTTATTCTTCATATTTTGGAGGAAATCAAGGTAGAAATTATTTTTGTAAATGGCCAGTGGCTAGAATGCAAATCCTCACCCTGACAGTTCCCTGCAAGGAGAACAGGGAACACCAAATGCCTTCAAGGTAAAGGCCAAAAAAAAAAAAAAAAAAAAAAAAATCAGAACAGTAAGATGGCAGGGTAGGAGGTGGATAGAAATTGGTGCACTTCCCTCTCTGCCCCAGGGAATTTCACTTGGAAATAAGGAAACATAGCAAAGTGTCTAGATGAGAATCAACAGCAGCCACTTCCTACATCTGCAGCCATGCTTTAGGACAGAAAGGAGTCACTTCACGCCCACTGGCCTCAGCATCCTCTTTCCTCCTGCCAGAGCTGTGGAGGACCTCCATGGACAAAACCAATAGAAAAGACAGGAAGAAGAGTTCTAAGAACTGCAAAGAATGACCATGTGGTCAGGAGGAGCTTCCTAGGCTCTCCTTTGATCAGCCCCATAATAATAGTAGTAAGGGTTGTATCTGGATTCGTTCTTCACAACAATGTGGTTAGTACCTAACTATAGGTACAGAATAAACATTTAATCATTTTTCTCGATATGGGCTTCCCACTACCCCTAGTCAGCAACCTTCCGCAAACTCCCACCCCTCAAGTCCAAGTTTAAATGTTATTCTCAGTCCCTCAAGATAAATTCATCGCTGTCATGTTCTTGCTTTCCAAGTTCTTAACGCAATAATAATTCTGATTCCAATTCTGATTAATTACTTGCCATTCAATGATCTCTTCCCATTACCTTTGAAGCCCGTGAGAATATTGGGCTTTATCCTTATTTCTTCATTTTAATTTTTGCTTAGCACAAATTTGCTATTAGATATATGTCTTTACTGACTAATCATAAGGGAAGAAACAACCCAAAAACTTGATGTTAATTGGTTGGATTAGGGAAGAAGTTACTTAAACTTCAATGCAAAGGGCATTAAACGGTAGAGTAGGAGTCACACTAAACCCTAAGGTGCTGATTTGCTGTTTAGAGTACAGTGTAAGTGTGTTGAATGATTTGAATTACGTGTCAGATTCTCACCTCCTAGCCAAGTAAAGCAAGGAGGACCCTTAAATTATGATGGAGACAATTTAGATTAGAGTCCCTTAACATCAATGTGCTTGTCGTCTAAAGCCAGATAATTCTTTGTTATTTCAAATGTGACAACCAAAAATGACTCAAGCATTGTCCAAAGAACACTCTCGGTTGGGAGTGAGTTGCTGCCATGAATTGAGGACCAGTGATTTAGATCTAAAGAGCAGACTCAGGCTGGAAAGATGGCTCAGTGATTAAGTACCCTTGCTGTTCTTGTGGAGGACCTGGGTTCAATTCTCACTACCACACGGCAGCTCACAATGTCTGTAACTCCAGTTCCAGAGATTCTGACACCCTTTTCTGACCTCCTAAGGCTCTGAAAACATATGGTGCTCTTATATACAAGTAGGAAAAACATTCATGCACATCAAATAATAAAAAAAAAAAAAAAACAACTTTGTTTTAAAAGAGCGGACTCTTACAGGGTGGAGTTTTATGGTATCAGTAAGGGAGACAAGGACCAGGTGGCTCTAAAGGCAAGGATTCCTCCCTGAACCATTCAGTCTCTGAACCTAGAGCCAGTATCAAAGGACTCTGAGATCTAGCCTATGGATTACCTTTAACTAAAAGGCAGCAATTTAGAATGGTCATGCTTCATAATTAAAGGAGAAACAGGCTTTGCATGATAAACACAAACTAAAAGAATTCATGAGCACCAAGAAGATTCTACAAAAGATATCTGAAGGACTCAAGAGAGAGAGAAATATGATTTTAAAAGAAAATTTTGAGTAAATAATTTAATGATGCACCTCAAGGTCTTATGAATCAATCTGGAAATGAATAGCCGTATATACCTTGTTGAGGATGTTAGTTGTGTGAAACACACACACACACACACACACACACACACACACACACACACACACACGGGGGAGAGGGGGGAGGGCTTGTTTTCCACCTCAGCTTGGTTAGCTTCTCATGCTCACTAATAAAGTTAGTAAAATATTTAGGAAGCAACTTCCTTGGCCCCTGGTCACATTCTATATCAAGTTTCTTAGGGGGTCAGGATGGTACATGCCCATTAACCCAGCATTTTGGGGTGCTGAAACAGAAGAACACATGGTGAAACATTATCTAAAAAAGATAAAATTAACGTTTTCTGACAAGAGTGCCAGACTGTTGGAACAGGAAAAAAAAGAGCTTGGACCAGGTTCCAAGGCCCTGAAAATGTAATTCCCTTTGTCCATCCACGATGACCAAAAGCAAAGGTCACGGGCGCATATTAGAGCTGGGAAATGTGCCCATCTATAAAATGTTTGCTTGTCTCACTCTGAAGTTGATTAATTCAATGGATTTTTTGGCAGCCCTATGGAGACCCAGCTGCCAACGCCCATGATAAATGCTGGTGACTAGAAAGTAGTAAGATATGATACTTGCCATCTGAGAATTTGCTTTTCTTAAAGCAACTGACCACACTGAGAAAAATACGGCAATGTGTTGTTGAGCCAAGTTCCACCCTACTACAGGGTACAGCCACTGGGGAGGCAGGATGCTGAGAGTTGGACTGTGCTTATCCCATGCTGGCGCTGGGTGGGTGCTGGGCTTCAGAAAGCTCTGAGACACTACTCAGAGTGGGGTGGAAAGGCACAGTTTGAGATGTGGGAAAGCCAGAGCTTTCAGGGATCCCCAGGTTTGCGACAAGACCCCAGGCCAAGGGGTTCTCTGACTCTTGGATATCCAGCCACCACTAGATGGGCCTTCTATGGGATATTTAGCTGAGGATCAGTAGGCAAAGGCTTTTTCTATGTTCCCCATGGCAATGGTAGACGAAAGAGACAGTCCATGTTTATATCATTTATTGGCTGTTCATCATAGAAAATGGGTACATACCATACTATACCAACTTCTCAGGGTAGACCCAAGATTAAACACCTTTTGCAGGGAGGAATGTCTGGGAAGGGAAGCTTATTGGCTAAGCCCTTAGGGAAGAACTCTGAAGAACTCTGTTCTGGGCCTACATGACCACAGGTCATGTTTCCTTATGTGGGGAGTGTGACATGTGTTCCAGACCAAGAATCTGGCAGAGAGCAGGAAGTCGCCTAAGTCTCAGGTATGTGCCCACCGAGTCTCCAAGTCTCAACCCACTCTACCCACCAAGCTTCCTGGCATGGTTTTACCGTTCCACAATGTATGTGCTGAATACTAAATTAGAAGTGGTCAAGTACTACTCAAAGTACTACAGATGAAAGCAAGCAACACCCACCTGATAGAGCTTCCATTCTCACTGACCGACTAGTTAACCTGGTTCTGTTATTTTTAAGGATTGACTCTCCACAGGAAAACAGACAAAGACTTCACTACAGGAGTAGCCAAACTGATATGAGCTTTAGAAGAAGCATAGTACAATACAAAGATAGCAGTGGCCAGCTGCACACACCAAGGAGCTAAGAGGAGTCAGGGAGACCCATAGAAGCTCAGAAGGGTGATGCGGTGGCAGAAAAAGAGTATGCAGAGCCCACAGTAGCTCCAAAATAACTAAGGAAACAAAGCAAGTCTTGTCTTGTGGGAAGATGCTCTTTAAAAGCGGACGCGAAAAATTGGAAAGAAAGAAGGCAGAACAAAATCACCTGCTGTGGAAACTGACTAATCTATACCTAGACTGCAAGCACAAAGGTCATGCTAATGAGCCCTGGGACAAGGAGCATCATCCTAGAGAGCTCCTGCAGAAACAGATCATTACTGAATAGCTGGTCCAGCCCCCAGCATGGAGCTGCTGCAGCTGAGCTGGTGCCGCTTGCCCTGCTGGGAGACAGAAATTGCAGGACAGTAGCACTGCCCATAGACTACAAGCACAACAGCCAGTCAGAACCAAGGACAGGATGGTGTGCAGCAGCCTGAAGCTCCCATTGAAACATGTCATTACTGAAAAGGATAAGCCCAGGATAGAGCTATGGCTGTTTGCCCTACTGGGAGAGCTCAGGACAGAGGTGTTACCCCCACCAAGGTGACAGACATCAAGGCAGCTCTCTCAGAACCTGTCCTGGAATGCCCTAGGGCCTAGCCACAACATTGCCCTAACTCTAGGCAACAGCAAGATATCCGAGACAAGTCTTTAAGGTGCTTCAGAAACTAGAAACCTTGAATCAGACCAACAACTCACGGAAAGGAATATTTGCATGTAAAACTGTTTGGACAAAGGGGAAAAAATACTGTGTGACATACTGTAGTTTCCAATGCCACTACCACAAATGAGTATGTGATGGAGAAGTGGATAGATAGAGGAATGGAGCGATAAGCACATGGTTGAGATGGAACTAGAGACAGGAAGGCAGTGACTGGTGTTGAGAGAAGGCTATGGTGGGCAGAGAAAGGTATGGTTGCCAAGTGGGGCAGACAGGATGGTGTGCAACAGCCTGGGGCTTGGGCACACTCTGCCCCAAAACACACTGTCCAGCTATACAATCACCTGCTTCTGAGCAACAACAGTCATTTACTGGATTGGACCTACTCAAAAGACTTCTATGATCTGTGCTGCTCCTGGAAGCCATGTTGGTTTCCGAGTTCCACTACCATGTTGAAGCAGCCCTTAGGTTCATGTGGATGCCCATAGTCTAGCTTGCCATTGGAAGCCTTGGGGATGTCTGAGACCTGTGGGAAACCAAGTAGACATCCATAATATGTACTACCACAGGAGGCCATATTAGTGTCTGTGGCCTAGGTTGCCACAGGAAGCCATGTTGATATGAGTTGCCTACCCTGCTGCCTTAGGCCGTGTTGATGTCCATGGTCCAGGCTTCTGCCAAGAACCATGTTGGGGTCTGTGGTCCTTCTGCAGGCAGAGGTCATGCAATATGAAGTGGGAATTTCTTATTTCATTGGAGACTCAGTTGTGTCATGTGATGTTTTTCTGGAAACTGTCTTATGAGAGGGATGGTTTACTGAAGCAGACACATGAGAGGAATGTTTTGCTGAGAACAAGTGTGTGGTATTTTTCTGGAAGCTGCCTGGTGAAAGGGCATGCGGTGAGGACACATGATATTTGGAAAGTCTTTAAGTATAACTCAACACAGTGGACGACACTTTTGCATTGGTTTCCCTTGCTTTCTTCACTGATTGCTTATCATGACTCCGTAGAGAGAAATTCACCAAATTCACCAAAGAACTTCTGGTGGTATTCCAGCTGCTTCTTGCTGCTTCCACAGCCTCAGCGTGCCAATCGGCAGATCCTCACAGTTTCTTCTGGATCAAGCAGATGCTACTAATTCATGTTTGGCGTTTTGCTAGTGAACTGGACTGCTGACAATGAAGATTTCTAAAAATAGTTCTAACAAAGAACTATTTCTAAATAGGTCCCCCACCCTCATTTCCTATTAACCTTTCTTTCTCCCCACCTCTGATGGGTAGTGAGCTAGAAGGGGTGTTGAACATTTTTTAAAATAATAATAATAATAATTAAAGTAGATTTTGAAAAATCTAAGCCTACAGTGATGTCTGTGACCTGTATTAAAATCAAAGGCAATGTGAATGTCTATTGTCTGTGCCACCTCCTGAATCCATGTTGATGTCCATGCGCTGGGGACCATATTAGTGTCAGTGGCCCATATTGCCCAGGAGACTATTTTGATGTCTATGGTCTATACTGTGACCAGAAACCATGCTGAGGCCAGTGGCTCATGCTGTCACCAGAAACCATATGGAAGTCCATGATCTGTACTCTTGGAGACTGTAAAGAGCAAGGAAACTACTTTTGTGGTGATATCCATGACTGCAGACTCACAGTTGAGAAAGACGGATATAGAAGGCTTCTGTGACAACTCCTACTTCTACCCACCTACCCGACCCCTCAATAAAAGTAATAGCTTAGACAGAAAGCCATTAAAGAAAACCCTTAAAAACTGTGATAAGGATGCTGAAGTGTTGTTCTCCACAATTGATAGCTTCCGGAAGGGCACACACAGGGAAGGACTCAGTTTTCTTTAAGGTGTTGGCTACTGGGAGTTTGATCATTCGCCAGTAAGTATATGGGCAACAGAAATTGTACTTCTCTCCTCCTCCTCCTCCTCCTCCTCCTCCTCCTCCTCCTCCTCCTCCTC
>CM052703.1:100129200-100144488 GCA_028551405.1 Uromys caudimaculatus | reverse complement strand
ACTACCTGAGGACCCAGCTATACCACTCCTGGGCATATACCCAGAAGATGCTCCAACATGTAACGAGGACACATGCTCCACTATGTTCATAGCAGCCATATTTATAATAGCCAGAAGCTGGAAACAACCCACATGTCCCTCATCAGAAGAATGGATACAGAAAATGTGGTACATCTACACAATGGAGTACTACTCAGCTATTAAAACAATGACTTAATGAAATTTGCAGGCAAATGGATGGAACTTGAAAATATCATCCTGAGCAAGGTAACTCAGTCACAAAAGAAGGAACAGGGTATGTACTCACTGATAAGCGGATATTAGCCCAAAAGTTCAGAATGCCCAAATTTCACTTAGCAGTAACCGCTGGACTGAGAGTGAGGTCCCAGATGGAGGAGTTGGAGGAAGGACTGAAGGAGTTGAGGGAGTTCTCAGCCCCATGGAGGGAACAACAGCGCCAATGGGCCTGACCCCCTCCCCCCCGTCATCCTGAAATTTGGACCACCAACCAAATAATACACATGGAGGGACCCATGTTTCGGACCACATATGAGGCAGAGGACGACCTCGATGGCCATCAGAGAGAGAGGAGAGGCCCTTGGGCCTGAGGGCGTTAGAGGCCCCAGTAAAAGGGAATGTCAAGGTGGGAATAGGGGGATGCGTGGGTGGGTGGGTGGGAGGTGGAATTCCCCCATAGAAGTAGGGATGGGGAGGGGATAGGGGGCTTCCAAAGAGGAGACCCAGAAATGGGGAAACATTGGAAATGTAAATAACGTATCAAAACAAAAAAATGGGGTATAGAGCTAAACAAAGAATTCGCAACTGAGGAAACTCAAAGGGCCAGGAAGCAACTAAAGAAATGTTCAACATCCTTAGTCATCAGGGAAATGAAAATCAAAACAAGTCTGAGATTCCACCTCACACCAGTCAGATTGGCTAAGATCAAAAACTCAGGTGACAGCAGATGCTGGCAAGGATGTGGAGAAAGAGGAACACTCCTCCACTGTTGTTGGGATTGCAAGCAGGTACAACCTGCTGGAAATCAATCTGGCAGTTCCTCAGAAAATTAGACAAAATATTACCTGAGGACCCAGCTATACCACTCCTGGGCATATACCCAGAAGATACTCCAACATATAACAAGGACACATGCTCCACTATGTTCATATCAACCTTATTTATAATAGTCAGAAGCTGGAAAGAACCCAGATGACCTTCAACAGAGAAATGGATACAGAAAATGTGGGACATTTACACAACAGAGTACTACTCAGATATCAAAAACAATGACTTTATGAAATTCTTAGGCAAAGAATGGAGCTAGAAAATATCATCCTAAGTGAGGTAACTCAGTCACAAAAGAACACACATGGTATGTACTCACTGAAAAGTGGATATTAGCCCCAAAAGCTCAGAATGCCGAAGATACAATTCACACACCACATGAAGCTCAAGAAGAAGGAAGACCAAAGTGTGGATGCTTCGGTCCTTCTTAGAAGGGGGAACAAAATACTCATGGGAGGAAATATGGAGACAAAGTGTGGAGCAGAGACTGAAGGAAAGGTCACCCAGAGACTGCCCCTCCTGGGTATTCATTCCATGTACAGACACCAAACCCAGAAACTATTGTGAATGCCAAGAAGTGCTTGCTGATAGTAGCCTGATATAGGTGTCTCCTGAGAGGCTCTGCCAGAGCCTGATAGATACAGAGGCCAATGCTCACAGCAAACCATTGGATTGAGCACAGGGTCCCCAATGGAGGAGTTAGAGAAAGGACTGAAGGAGTTGAAGGGGTTTGCAACCCCATAGGAAGAACAACAATATCAACCAACCAGACTCCCCTGAGCTCCCAGGGACTAAACCACCAACCAAAGAGTACACATGGAGGGATCCATGGCTCCAGCTACATATATAGCAGAGGGTGGCCTTGTTGGATATCATTGGGAGGAGAGGCCCTTGGTCCTGTGAAGGCTGGATGCCTCCGTGTAGGGGAATGCAAGGGTGGGGAGGTGGGGGTGGGTGGGTGGGGGCATGTTTTTCATATTGTCTTGTCCATGCTCTCTGTCCTCACAGTAAATCTGACTAAAAACAGCTACCAATAACCATGCCAACCCCCAAAATTATATTGTCTTGAAATTTCCTTCACCAAATTAATTAGTAATTTATTTTTAAATTTAGCTTTACTTAAAATTTCAAGATACATGGAAACTATAGACAATTTTTCCCTCAAGAATAACATGACTGGCCCCTAGTTTAGTTCCCAATAGTATCCAGGTTCTCATCTAAAACCTCACGAGTATAGTGAGTCTAGTTAAGGGTCTCTACCCAGCCTGAGCATGGGAAACATGGCTCTCGCAGGCCTTGCCCTTCTCCTCCATTTCCTCTGCCAAGCTAAAACCCAACAGATTACATTCCTAAAGCTAGCCACCAAGATCTATCCCCTTATTTGGCCATTTTCTCTTCCCAAGACTGCCAACCATGGTTCAGCTATCAATGTATTGAAGTCAATAAGACAGATACAGACACCCACAGCTAAACAATGGATGGAACTTAGGGATTCTTACAAAGGAAGAGGGGGAAGGATTGTGGGTCCTTAAGGGTATAGGAACTCCACAGGAAGACCAATAGAATCAACTAACCTGGACCCTTGGTGTTCTCAGAGTCTGAACTACCAACCAAAGAATATACACAGGCTGGACCTAGACCTCCCTGCACATATGTAGCAGATGTGCAGCTTGACCTTCATGTGATCCTGAACAACTGGAACAAGGACTATCTCAAAGCTGCTGCGTATATGTGGGATATGTCCTACTAGCTGTACTGCCTTGTCTAGCCTCAGTGGGAGAGGAAGTGCCTAGCCTTGCAGAGACTTGAAGTGCTAGGTTTGGGGGAAGCAGGGGGCAGGAGGAGAAGGAGAGGGGTGAGGGGGAAAAGATTGTGGGAGGAGGTGACCCGGAGGGGGTCAGTGGTGTAACGTGAATAAGATAAGAAAATAAAATTAAATAAAAAATATTGAAGTCTGGCAATCAAAAGCCCCCATTGGCTCACCTAATTAACACGCCCAATTAAAATGAAACCCCTCATCCTAACATGGGGTGTCCCCTTTTACCTTTATAAACTATTTACCTATCTGTCTCCTCTCTATCTGGAGGCAGTCCTTTGTTCCTTCTCTGGGACAAATACTCCTGTCCCCAATCCCTTGTTCTCTTTTCTATTAAACTCTGTTTATAGAATTCTATAGTCTCTACAACCTATGTCAAATCTCTCCTACAAAAATGTTCAAAGGCCTAAGAACCACCTGATCAGATTTGGCAAAACAGTGATCCTACATTTTGTACCATTTTCTTGGATAGGTTAGTTATTGCATCACTGTGACTACAGTATCTGATTGATATAGTTGAAGGGAGGGGACATTCTTTTGACTCATGCAGAGAATTTCCATCCATCACGGCAGGAAAGGCATGGCGGCATGAGGATGTGGGACAACCTGTTCATATTATAGAAGACCAGGAAGCAAGGATAGAAACCATGACCTACTTTCATTACCTGGGCCTTATCTACCAAATGTCCCACAGCCTCTCAAAATAGTACCATCAGCCGAAGAATTAGTAGTCAAACACGAGCCTGTAAAGGATATTTCTATTTCATATTTAAAATATATCTTATAAAATTTTCTGAGTCTTGCCTGTCTTAGCCCACATTCATGTTATCCCTCCAAGGTCAGATAACTACTTTGCCTCTTGTGCATTCTCTAGATGTAGCATGTCCCAGCATTTGTAAGTGTATGCTCTGTATGTAATTTTTAGGGAGATGACTGATACATGCAAAATGCTTAATACAGTGCTTACTTGGCACATAGGCAATGTTAAGTAAATAACAGGGTTTCAAAATTATTTTAAAACATCTGACAATCTTTTCTTGGCTTGAGTACTCCACCCTAAAACTTCAAGGCAGAAAATCCTTGCCTAGCTTTCTGAGGGTTGTGAGTCTGACCTTTGCATTTTTTCTTTTGGGTGCAACCAGGCTCACAGGGACCAGATGATTCATATAGCCAATGGGATATAGAACTTGGGGTGAATGGATTCTTGGCCTCTCAGTTCTGAGACTAGTTTTCTGTATTTTGGTAGGAATTAGAAAGAATGGGAAATCACTTTTTATAGCAAATTCTTAGTTGTCTCAAAGCCCAGCTAATGTGTTAATCAAATAAGCAAAGTGCTGATGTGCACAGGTGTCAAGATAGTGTCAATAGTTTAATTCCTGCCTCATTTATCTATGTTACCACGGATGAAAGCAGATCTGTAAATACAGGGACACTGAACCCAATGACAAAAATCAATTACAAGAACTTTCCCACACAGTGGATTAAAAAAACAACAACATGATTTTCCAAGGAGATTGTAAATGCTTCGTCCTTTTCTGTTATTTGGATAAAAGAAAGCAATTTAGAGTAATACAAATCTCTCTTTTTTAAGTTTTTAATTTGAAAATAGGTTTTTTTCATACATTATACCTTATAATTCCCTCTGTCTACTCCTCCCAGTTCTTCCCCGTGCCACCTCCCATCCAGATCAATCCTATTCTGTCTCTCATTAGAAAACAGTCACCTGGGGCTGGAGATTTGGCTCAGTGGTTAAGAGCACTGACTGCTCTTCCAAAGGTCCTGAGCTCAATTCTCAGCAACCACATAGTAGTTCACAACCATCTGTAATGGGATCCGATGCCTTCTTCTGGTGTGTGTCTGATGACAGTTACAGTGTACTCATAAAAATAAATAAACATTTTAAAAAAGAAAACAGTCACCTAAGGGATAATAATAATAATAATAATAATAATAATAACATAATAATAAAAACAAAAGCAAGCACATTGGGACAGAACAAAACAAATAAGAGGAAAAGAGTTCAAAAAAGGCATAAGAAACCAGTATAGACACAGACTCACTGGCTTGCGTACCCAGGAATCCCATCACACACAAAACTGGAAGCCGTAACATGCATACCGAAGACCTGGAGTATAAAAATAAAGAGACAAAAAAAAAAAAAAAAAAAAAAAAGATTAAAGAAGGAGGAGGAGGAGAAGGAGGAGAAAATTCAAAACAAAACAAAACAAAACAAGGAAAACCGTGTCTGCAATTCTGCTACCTGGTCACATCAATGATTACCAACTTAATGTTCTTTCCAGAGTTTTTTAATATTCATATATTACTTTTGCAAGATATAGAACTTTTAAAAATGTACAATAAGCTTTATAGGTTAATATATCTAGTGCTTAAAGTCATTTTACCTTAAAAATTACATAAATATTGTCTAATTAGTATATCACACTTTATGTAGCAATTTTCATACTGTTGGATTTGTAGGTTATTTCCAGCACTTCGCTGTTTAAACGGCATTACAGTGAATATTTTTGCACATACAACTTTCCCATTAGGGACTTCTTGTCTTTTTAAAAAAGAAAAAATTTCCCCAAATATCATCACTAGATAAACAAAACAAAACAAAACAAAAACACAACCTTTAATGGTCCAATGAATATACTTGCTTCCTGTTTGTGGACTAATGGCCTGTGACATCAAATGGCTAATACTTATTTTACAGATGGGAAATTAGAAAACCATAGGTAATTATTTCTTCTTATCTCATCATGATATTAGCTTTTATGAGGGGTCTCTCCTGGGTTTGATGAACTGGAATATTTCCTTAGCTTGTTATTGGTTCTTTGTAATCTTACATCATGTACCCCTATCCCACTCATCTCTCTCCCCTCATACCCGCCCTCCACCATTGCAACCTCTTCCCCAACAGGGAAACATTAAAAATCTCACTGTGGAGTTGTAGCATGTCACATTGTCCCACAGATTACTCTCTTGTCCATTTTTCTTTGCTTGCAAATGTTCATTGCAGTGACTGGAGGCTTCTGGCTTCTCCTACTCTATCAATACTGGAACTGCGTTGGGACTCCTCTCAGGTGTCCTGTTGTTGCCATGTGTCATGGAGATCCTGTAGTTTTGGATCTATAGGACCAGCCCTGTATGCACTCCAGCAGTTCATTGATGGGGGTAGATGTTGGATCCAGCCAATTCAAAGCTTTGGATCTGGGCCTGAGAGGTATCTGAACTGGTCAGCCTGCTGGCTTTTCTTGCCCAGGTGAGATGCAGGATCTGCTCTCCCACCTGCTGTAGATGGAGGAGGGAGGGGAGAAGCGTGTCTCTCCCTTGTCTGTGCACTCCCAGCATCAAGAGGCAGGGCTGGCTCTCTTGTTTCTCATGTGCTCACACCCTAGGGGCCAGTTCTCCTGTCTACTATAGGTGGCAAGGGGTGGGGGATCTCTCAATTAGTCAGGGTTCTCTAGAGTCACAGAACTTATGGAATATCTCTCTCTATTAAGGGAATTTATTGTGATGACTCACAGTCTGTAGTCCAACTAACCCAACCATGAGAAGCTGTGGATGGGAAGTCCAAGAATCTAGTAGTTGCTCAGTCCCACGAGGCTAGTTGTTTCAGCGGGTCTTCTCTAGAAGTAGGTTTCAACAGATGTGCTGGCAAGTAAGTACAAGCAGTGGAAGAAGGGTGAATCTTCCTTCTTCCAATATTCTTATGTAGGCCTCCAGCAGAAGGTGTGGCAGTTGTGAGGGGTGAGGAGGGAAGGAGGGAATTTGTCTTGTCTCCTGTGAGGAGGGTCCCTTGTCCATGTTACCTCACAGGAGACAAGTGGTAGGGCCACCTCTTTCACTATAGTATTCTCGTGGTGTCTCACCTGCAACTCCTGTATTGTGCAGAGCCAGCTCTCCCATGATGCCCAGGTGGGGGGTGGAGACAGTTCTGCCTAGCCCTCAGATATTAACATGTCCCCAGGTGGCAGCCCAGGCCAGGGACGTCTACCCGGCTTTTGGTGGTAACAGACCCCTACAGCCGTGGACCTAAATGTGGTCCTTAGCGGCAGCACAGGCCAGGACCTTACCATGGTTTTGGTTACTCACATCAGGCTATTCCTCACTACCCTCAAGTTTCCAGTTCTGCCTCTCTTCACTGTGCCCATATCTTTGCATTTCTCATTCATTTCTTCACTACTTACTTGCTCCTCGTAGGGCTGCCCGGAGTCTCTGAGTGTCTGGAGTTGTCTCAGGAGTGGTCTTAGGAGTGCTATGCCCCATCGAGTATTATGGAGCCAGGCAGGGGTCTGCCGCCCCAGGCTTCAGAGAGGTGGTCATCACAGGGTGCTCACAGTCTGGTGGTAGTCTCAGGTTTGATTCTCTTCTGGCTCCCTGGATCCCTCTAGTAATCCCTTGTGACTATTATATGTCTTGGGCTCATTCCTGCCCTGCAGTCTTAGGCAAGATTCTTCTAGTCTCCAGCTTTATCCCAGTCCTAGGAGCCCATCTGGGTCCACCTGGCTCCAGATTAGCGGCCATCTCAGCTAGCTCCTTATCGGGGGAGCCCCCTGGCACTGGACTGCTGTTCGGCTCAGGCTTGTTCTTTGCAGGGAGTAGTAGGTTACTAATCATTCAGATGTTCATAGGTCAGGACATGGAGCGTTGACATAGCCCGCCTTTTCTCTGCCACCTACTGATGCACATGTGACACAGCAGCCACACCTGCAGCGCCTCTAGGGGCAATGCAGTGGAAATGTTTTAATCTTGCTCATTAAGAAAGGAAGTTTATTCTTTTCGGAGGTACGTAGTCTGAATATTTGTGTCCCACAAAAATTTATACACTGAAATTCAAATTCCAAAGTGCTGATTTTAGTCCTTGGGACTTTTGGGAGGTAATTAGATTGTGGACCAGGAGCCCTCACTAATGGAATTAGTATCTATGCTGGGTTGAAAGAAACAATGTTTCACATAAGCGCAGGTACTTGGATACTTGGTCCCCGGCTGGTGGTGTTGAGGCAGATATGGAGCCTTTAAGAGGTAGAGCCTACTGGAGGAGGCATATCACTGGGGCTAGGCTTTGAGCTTTTATAGCCTGCCTCTACTTACTGTTCTCTGTGTATCTCGGCCACACTTCCTGTTCTCTCTGTATCTCTGCTTCCTACACATGAATGTGATTAGACAGATTCCTGTCCTTCCTGAAACCTTTCCTGTCTGTTGTCATGCCTTCCCCTCCAGGATGGATTGCATCTTCTCTGAAACTGTAAGCTAAACTATAACTTTTTCTAAGTTGCATTTTGTCATGGTATCCTGTCTTAGCAAAAGCCGGGCAATTAATACAGCATCCTCATGAAGGAAATGCAGAAGAGCTCGCTATCCTCTTCCACCGCATGGGACTGAATGAGAGGGTGCTACCATTACCCATACATTGAAGAGAAAAAGGCTCTCATCAGATATTGGCCAGTGACTTGGTACTGGGCTTATTAGTCCCCCAAACTGAGAAATAACTTTGTTATATATAAGCTATATAGTCTATTTTTTTTTGTTATAACAGATAAAAATATGGTGTTGTTACTATCCAGGTACCTGAATTCTGGTTTAGATTGTCTTGAGACAGGATTTGCTGAGATAAGAGCTCAGAAAACTTGGATTTTAATCTCAAGTATGCTATTTGTAAAAAATGTTTTTTAAAGTGTACTTTAAACACTGAAGTCTGATTAGCTTTTTATTGTAGAAAAAGAAAAACAATTCAGTTACCCCAGTTGATTCCCAGATTCTCAGAAACTGTTCTGATGAGTTGCATCTCCATTTTGGCTTTGGACTGGACTCATTCGCAAGGCACTTCCTATAGTCCATGCAAAATTGTGTGTTTTCTAATGAGGTGATTACACGCAATAGTAAGCTGAAGCTGAACTTGACTCTAAAATTATGTAGTCAGTGACTCAATGGATACTTTGTGTCTTCTCTGAAATGGAGCTATTAACAGGGCTAAGTGGAAGACTAGGAGGCAGTGCTATCCCTGCACAACTGGCTGGGGAAATGAACTTATAGGACTGGTCTCACTTTTGGGATGATCTAATTACTGCGACAAAGTAATGTCTGATAGACAAAGAAACGCCTATCAGATGTCTACCAACGTTCAGCATTAAGCCACCAAGACTGCTTATATTTCCCTTTCTCCCTAATTCAACAACCTATGTTAGGTTAATAAATATTTTCATAATTACTTTTCAGAGACTTTAAGGTAGTACGACTTTATGGTGGAATCAATGTATTATAGTTTGATTTCTATGAAATATTTAGCAGTATTTTAGACAGTCTTATTATTTCTAAGACATTTTCTGGAGATAGGTTGGCTCAGTTGGATATATACAGAGGCAATAGCTGTTATGTAGGCTATTTATTTCAGTATATTTACTATATCTAAAGTGTATTTTCTGCTAGTCTAGGTAGAATGGATTTATTTTCAAGCTCCAATGAATGCATATATCCAGGGCTTACATTCTGGATGCAGAGGTACATGTACTTTAAGAACATAAATATTGCCACAAATTGTCCACTGGGTGGAAAATAATAACGTCTTTTATCCATTGCAATCTTATCTGAAAGGCCTTTATTTTGATACTGAAAGACAAAGCAGACACATTTCCCCATCACTCATTTTCTATAATATGTTGATATGAGTCACTTTAAGCAAATCTAATTCACTGTTCTGAGGAGTGAGATTTGAAAGTATTTATCATTGGGTTCACTATGTGTACATTTTAGTTATTTACACTTTCATATATGAATTCCATGCATTGTTTTACATGTGATAAAGGATAAGTAATTGAAAAATATAGTATCCAGGACTCAAATGCAAGTTTTAATTCCAAGTTTAGTATCATTTCCCCCCAACAATCTTGTTCCTTAATGAAATAATATAATATAGAAATATCACCAGCCGATGTTCAGGGATAGAGATTCAAATTTCAGTAAAAGCTCATGGGGAGAACTTGGAGTAGTTCCCTTCTGACGCTCATAGATCTCATTTGTAAGATGAGGAAATTAGATGTGGCTTCCTCTGTTTTTAACAATTCACATGCCTATGGAAGATTATGAGGCAGTGTTAATCTCTGGACAACTGTCTACATTTGGAAATGAACTTCTGGGACTAGTTTCAGATTTGGAAGAATCTTATTACTGAGATATATTGGCCTCATCCCAGCAGTCTTCATTTACAATGTACACAGACATTCTAAGCAGGGCAAACCAGAAATTTGGGGCATGGACTTATGCTTTCTGTTTGGGTTCAATTTGTTCATATTTTTTAAAAAAGTTATAGTTTGGGTATCAAGTGTCCCTCCCACCAAAGTCTCAGGTGTTAAATGCTTGGTTGCTGTTGATGGATTTAATAATTGAATCATGATGAAGCTAAACTCATTAATAAGTTTAATCCATTGATAGATTCATTATTGGGTCTTCAAATTATGGGAAGGTAGTAGAAAGTAAGTGGGGGTGTCTAGTCTTAAGATAGGCACTATGCTTTTCTAGCATGATGCGCCTGCCTTACCACTGTCAGGAAAACAATGGAGCCAGCTGATGACCATGGGCTCAAATCCGTGAACCTATAAGCAAAATAAATTATTCCTCCCTTAAGTTGATTTATTGGGTATTTTGCTACAAAAGCAATGCACTCAATGGACAGTAAGGAAAAAATGAAAAAAAAGTGTGGTCTGTTTTTATAATAATCATAATGCATAGGTTGTTATATTTGGAAGGGACATTAGAAAATATTTGTTTCAATTATATAATCAAAATGTTAGGAAACGAAATTCTGGAGCAAAGGAAAAGCTCGAATCTCATAGTGAATTAGAGGCATTCAAGACCAGAATCCAGGCTTTCTGGATCCCAGGCCAGTTCATTTACTACCAACAACTGCAAACTTGGTTTTGGATTCCTGCCAACCAGGAAGCACTTAGCTATGAGCTGACACTTGCATCCTTAACTTTCCTGAATGTACGCATCAGAAATATAGTTGGAACATTGTGGAGAACTTGGGATTTGAAGTCGCTTTTGCTGGGATTATTGGGTTATGAGTTTGGGCATGCTACCTAAGGGCCCCAAGGAAAGCAGTCATAAAGCATGAGGAGAGTGGTAACAGCAGAGCCTGAAGAGGTCAGAGGGTATAGGTCATTGAGAGGTCTATGTTTATTCATATGTATCTGGGTAATTGGTCTGTTATGCCTTCAACTTTCTTTTCTGAGAAAGAAAAAACTGATCTGGCATGGGACCAGTATTTGTTTTGTTGCTCTCTTCACTGTTCAGCTTGTGTCATTTAGGCAAGACAATATTTGTAAGAAGCACTGACCTTGTGTCTATGGAAGACTTTTTATATACTTATGGCGTTGCATGTGCTGGTGCCCAGCATTATAGCAGGGTTCTGGAACTGAGGACAGACGTGTGACATCAGCGAGAATGACGACACTGACGACCAGCTGATGTCAAGCAGGTGGACCTGAGTTGCTCCAACCATCTTTATTTATACAATTGTAAGTCCGGTTGCCTGAGCAGTGTTATCATCATTCTCTTTTTATTCAGTTACATTATCAGCATTACAAAAGCCCTCTGTGCTCCCCAATAGTTTCCCCTCCACCATCCCCTTCCCTCCTCTTTGGCCTTCCCACCCCCAAACTTAATCACAATTTCAGCAAACCAAAAATAAATGTCTAGCCAGGCATGTGCTGTGGGCATGAGCACATACCCAGCTAGCAGCAAATGAGGGTACACAGTTGTGCAAGGTGAGAGATAGATTAACCATTGGTATGTATAAGTCCGTCCCCATCTATCTTTGAAATTATAATGTAAGGTTAGTTCTCTCCCCCAGTCATCAAATACCATCCCTCTGTCATAATACTTTTTCTTTTTAAATATCTTTGAGCCTCTCTGGTGGTGTGTCCACATCCGCAGCTGACTGTCTTTCTCAGACCCCTACCAGATTGTGAAATTTGGGAATCCACAACCTTCTTTTGTTTTGATATCTATTTTGAACTAGATGTTTTTTTTTTTTTTTTTTTTTTTTTTTTTTTTTTTTTTTTTTTTTTTTTTTTTTTTTTTTTTTTAATGTATGTGAGTACACTGTCGCTATCTTCAGACACAACAGAAGAGGACATCTGATATCATTACAGATGGTTGTGAGCCACTATGTGGTTGCTGGGAATTGAAATCAGGATCTCTGGAAGAGCAGTCAGTGCTTTTAACTATTGAGCTATCTCTCCAGCTCTTTTTCTGTTCATTTTATTTATTTATTTATTTATTTATTTATTTATTTATTTATTTATTTATTTATTTATTTATTTATTTATTTATACTTTAATGTTTTCCCCTTTCCAGGTCTCCCCTTCGGAAACCCCTATCCCATCTCTCTTCCCCTGCCTCTATGAGGATATTTCCCCACCCACTCCTGTCTTCCCTCCCTGGCATTCCCCTATACTGGGGCATCTAACACCCTCAGACCCAAGGGCCTCTTCTCCCACCGATGGCCAATAAGGCCCTCCTCTGCCACATATGTGGCTGGCACCATGGGTCCCTCCATGTGTATTCTTTGGTTGGTAGTCCAGTCTCCTGGAACACCGGGGGTTCAGGCCAGTTGACACTGTTGCTCCCTCCATGGGGCTGCAAACTCCCTCAGCTCCTTCAGTCCCTTTTCAAACTCCTCTATCTGGGACTCCACAGTTGCTGTGAATTGAATCATGGGTATTCTGAACTTTTAGGCTAATATCCACTTATCAGTGAGTACATACCATGTTCTGTCTTTTGTGACTGAGTTACCTCACTCAGAATGATATTTTCAAGTTCCATCCATTTGCCTGCAAATTTCATTAAGTCATTGTTTTTAATAGCTGAGTAGTACTCCATTGTGTAAATGTACCACATTTTCTGTATGCATTCCTCTGATAAGGGATATCTGGGTTGTTACCAGCTTCTGGTTATTATAAATATGGCTGCTATGAACTTAGTGGAGCATGTATTCTTATTACATGTTGGAGCATCTTCTAGGTATGCCCAGGAGTGGTATAGCTGGGTCCTCAGGTAGTATTATGTCCATTTTTCTGAGGGTCCCCCAAACTGATTTCCAGAGTGGTTGTACCAGCTTGCAATCCCACCAGCAACGGAGGAGTGTTCCTCTTTCTCCACATTCTTGCCAGCATCTGCTGTCACCTGAGTTTTTGATCTTAGCCATTCTGACTGGTGTGAGGTAGAATCTCAGGGTTGTTTTGATTTGCATTTCCCCAATGACTAAGGATGTTGAACATTTCTTTAGGTGCTTCTCAGCCCATTGAGTTTCCTCAGTTGAGAATTCTCTGTTTAGCTCTGTTCTCCATTTTTTGATAGGGTTATTTGGTTCTCTGAAGACTAACTTCTTGAGTTCTTTGTATATATTGAATATTAGCCCTCTGTTGGACTTAGGATCGGTAAAGATCTTTTCCCAATATGTTGGTTGCTGTTTTGTCCTATTGACAGTGTCCTTTGCCTTACAGAAGCTTTGAATTTTCATGAGGTCCCATTTGTTGATTCTTGATCTTAGAGCATAAGCCATTGGTGGTGTGTTCAGGAACTTTCCCCCTGTACCTATGTGTTCGAGACTTTCCCCCACTTTCTCTTCTATTAGATTCAGTGTATTTGATTTTATGTGGAGGTCCTTGATCTACTTGGACTTGAACTTTGAACAGGGAGATAGGAATGGATCAATTTGTATTCTTCTACATGCTGACCGCCAGTTGAACCAGCAGCATTTGTTGAAGATGCTGTCTTTTTTTCCACTGGATGGTTTTAGCTCCTTTGTCAAAGATCAAGTGGCCATATGTGTGTGGGTTCATTTCTGGGTCTTCAATTCTATTCCATTGATCTACTTGCCTGTCACTGTACCAATACCATGCAATTTTTATCACTACTGCTCTGTAGTACAGCTTGAGGTCAGGGGTGCTGATTCCCCCAGAAGTTCTTTTATTGTTAAGAATAGCTTTTGCTCTCCTGGGTTTTTTGTTATTCCAAATGAATTTGAGAACTGCGGTTTCTAAGTCTATGAAGAATTGAGTTGGAATTTTGATGGGGATTGCATTGAATCTGTAGATTGCTTTTGGCAGGATGGCCATTTTTTACTATATTAATCCTCCCAATCCATGAGCATGGGAGATCTTTCCATCTTCTGAGATCTTCTTCGATTTCTTTCTTCAGAGACTTGAAGTTCTTGTCATACAGATCTTTCACTTGCTTGGTTAGAATCACATCAAAATACTTTATATTATTTGTGACTATTGTGAAGGGTGTGATTTCCCTAATTTCTTTCTCAGCCTGTTTATCCTTCGAGAATAGGAAGGCTACTGATTTGTTTGAGTTAATTTTATATCTGGCCACTTTGCTGAAGTTGTTTATCAGCTGCAGCAGTTCTCTGGTGGAGTTTTTGGGTCACTTAAGTATATGATCATATCATCTGCAAATAGTTATATTATGATTTCTTCCTTTCCATTTGTATCCCTTTGACCTTTTTTTGTTGTCTAATTGCTCTAGCTAGAACTTCAAGTACTAATTGAATAGATAGGGAGATAGAGGGCAGCCTTTTCTAGTCCCTGATTTTAGTGGGAATGCTTCAAGTTTCTCTCCATTTAGTTTGATGTTGGCTACTGGTTTGCCGTATATTGCTTTTACTATGTTTAGGTATGGGCCTTGAATTCCTGATCTTTCCAAGACTTTTATCATGAAGGAATATTGAATTTTGTCAAATGTTTTTTCAGCATCTAATGAAGTGACCATGTGGTTCTTTTCTTTGAGTTTGTTCATGTAGTGGATTACATTTTTTGATTTCCGGGAATTGAACCATTCCTGCATCCCTTGGATGAAGCCTACTTGATTGTGGTTAATGATCGTTTTGTTGTCTTCTTGGATTCTCTTTGCAAGAATTTTATTGAGTATTTTTGCATTGATATTCATAAGGGAAATTGGTCTGAAGTTTTCTTTCTTTGTTGGGTCTTTGTGAGGTTTTGGTATGAGTGTAATTGTGGCCTCATAGAAGGAATTGGGTAGTGTTCCTTCTGTTTCTATTTTGTGGACTAGATTGAAGAGTATTGGTATTAGTTCTTCTTTGAAGGTCTGATAGAATTCTGCAGTGAACCCATCTGGTGCTGGGCTTTTTTTGGTTGGGAGACTTTTAATGACTGCTTTGATTTCCTTAGGCATTATGGGACTGTTTAAATGGTTTATCTGATCCTGACTTAACTTTGGTATTTGGTATCTGTCTAGAAAATTGTCCATTCCATCCAGATTTTGCAGTTTTGTTGAGTATAGGCTTTTGTAGTAAGTTCTGATGATTTTTTGAATTTCCTCAGAATCTGTTGTTATGTCTCCCTTTTCATTTCTAATTTTGTTAATTTGGATACTGT
>CM052703.1:100104823-100128700 GCA_028551405.1 Uromys caudimaculatus | reverse complement strand
GGCGGGCACTGCCTGACTATGGAACCCTGGTGGCCCAGGCAGACGTCTCCTGCCTCAGCCACTGCTGTTGGGATCCAGGGAGTTTCTATGCCCACCTACCTCAGTCCCTATGTCTCGCAGGTTCGGGACAGTTCCTGGTGAGCTGTGGAGCTTGTCTTGGGCCCAATCCCAGCTTTTCCAAGCTCCCAGGAGGATATCCCTCTCCAGGCACTCTATACCCCATTTTTAAATAGGGTTATTTGAGTCTCTGGAATCTAACTTCTTGAGTTCTTTGTATATATTGGATATTAGCCCTTTATCGGATGTGAGATTAGTAAAGATCTTTTCCCAATCTGTTGGTTGCTGTTTTGTCCTATTGACAGTGTCCTTTGCCTTACAGAAGCTTTGCCCTCATAGAAGCAGGTGGAGGGAGGATAGGCTAGGGGGTTTCCGGGGTGGTGGACAGGGAAAGGGGATAACATTTGAACTGTAAATGAAGAAAATATCCAATACAAAAAAAGAAAAGAAATTGAAAAACAAGAAAGAAAAGAAAAAAACATGCCATTCTGCTGGTTAAAGCATGGACACATTTAAAACTGTTGGGAAAGAGATTACAGGTGCTAAACAGTTATCAAAATTATAAGCAATAAGACAATAGAAAGGAAGCCACAGGGACATTTCATGAATTATCAAGACCATACTTATCACAGACTCTGGGGTGTACAATTGCAAATGCATTTGAACCACTATCCTTTAATAAAGGGATAGAGAGGCCTGACCAAATAGTGTCACCTACGAGTGTTTTTCCCAGTTCAATGACCTATGGAATTCAGAAACTATTGCAGCCATAGTATAACTGAAGCTCACCTACTACTCAACCTAAACAACATTGTGACATCCACATTGCTGTGTGACACAATGTTCTTGGGAGATGCAACACACACATCCACTCACCCCAGATAGTGATCCCATGACAGACCAAAGTATAGAAACCATCAAAATCCAGTGTGGTGAACCAATGGGTCTTATCGAGCTTACTTATAGGACTATGGGTAAAGAGTTACTTACAGAAGCAGAAATGACTCAAAGACAGCTACATCACCAAAGCCTATCCCAGCATGGATGATATCTCACAAAAGCTGGAATCCTGGAGCTCACTCTAAGGCCTGTGATAGCTCTACAGGTTGAACAGGGTCCTCTTGGCTACCTCAATTGGTCTAACCCTCTTTCAGGTAGCTCTGTGGGTTTCTGCTTCTCTCAGGTAGCTGGTCTGCTTCAGAGTCATCTTTGCACCTTTGCTTGTCTGAGACTCTTCTTTGCCCTTGGCTTCTCTGAGAGGGACTCAGCTTTTAATGCTTGCTCTGACAGGGAGGGGCTTAGTGAATCTAGTCAGTTTCCAGAACTTCCTGAAGCTGTTTTGAGTTGTTTGCCTCTCTGCTTAAGGAGGGTTGTTTGTTTGTTTGTTTGTTTGTTTGTTTCAGAGTGGAATGTTTCAATTTCAGAAATTTGCTAAGACAACACACATGGTGCTGGTTTGCAGCCACATAAAAAAAAAACTTTGGGAGCATTTTTTAAGTACAGGGATACATAATTTGACTTTTATTTGAATCATGATGGGTAACCTGTTGGAAAAGCCATATGGGCTTGGAAAAACCAGTGACCCCAGTGTAGGAGCAGCGGTGCTTAAATAAGGACTGTTGGAGGCATGGTAAGGAATGGTTGGGTTCTGTAGTTGTTTTGATAGAATTTTCCAGTGGGATGAATGTGGGGTATTATTGTGCGAAATATATTTAAAAAGGCACCCACGCTAGCGCCGGCTAATTTCTATTATTGCAGTCTCCCCCCCCCCCCCCGCCCCAGGGTTTCCATGTGGCAGCAACCCAAGCAGTTCTCTTTTTATTTTTTTCTTTTATTGGATATTTTCTTTATTTACATTTCAAATGTTTTCCCCTTTCCAGGTTTCCCCTTTGGAAACATTCTATCCCATCTCCCCTCCCCCTGCCTCTATGAGGGTTCTTCCCCACCCACCCACTCCCGCCTTCTGCCCTGGCATTCCCCTACACTGGGGCATCAAACCCCCACAGGACCAAGGGCTGCTCCTGCCACTAATGTCCAGCAAGGTCCTCCTCTGTCACATATGCTGCCTGAGCCATGGGTCCCTCCATGTGTACTCTTTGGTTGGTGGTCCAGTCCCTAAGAGTTCTGGGGTATCTGGCTGGTTGACAACATTGCTTCCCCCATGGGGGGCTGCAAACCCTCTCAGCTCCTTCTCCAACTCCTCCATCAGGGACATTACATTATTCTCTTTTTCCTCAAACAAACCTTCACAAATTCACAAATTCCTCAAGCTCTGTGACTGTGATAGTGACCTTTCTCCTTCCATTTCTATCAACACAACCTAATCATATCTGTAATCTTTTCCTGTGTTGTTATTAATAGTTTTCATTAAACATTTGCAGAATTATTATAAACAATGAAGCTAGTAGCCACTTTATTATCCTTAAAAGTATTTTTGATTGAATTTAATTCCTACCACTGTATCTATAGCTATCACATATATTAAATTTTTGCCAAGCTGTTCTCTTGAGGCAGATCCTGCTCACATTCCCAGCTATCTGGCCCCTGTGGTTAGCCATCACAAATCTCCCTAACCAGCTAAAATCAAAACCTCTAGAGACTTGTAATTTATCTGTTAGATTTATATTAGTGAATTCTCAACCCACAAAACACCTGCACAATGAACTCAAAACTAAATTGATATAAACACAAGCTACACACCTAGATGGGGCAAACACACCCTACTTATTATTTAATCATCTATCTAAGAAATCCCCAATACTTATGGCTCCCAGGACTGTGTGGTTCTGGCTCCTCTTTCTCTCCTATAGGTTCCATCTTGTCTCCTCCTCTCCATCTCCCTCTGTCCCTCTGTTTCTCTGTACTCATCTCTAAAATTCTCAGCCCGCCTTCTTTTTCCACTGCCCAATCACAGGCTCTAGCCTTATCTTTTACCTGCCTTTTCCTGCTTATAGGCAACAATCTACAGGGTATTTTTAAAACAAATAGTCAAGAATGATAGTATATATAGTGTAATATTAGTAAGCCATGAAAGGAGTGGTATCCTATAATATGTAGCAAAAAAACACCTGGAACTGGAAGATATTTATATATATATATATATATATATATATATATATATATATATATAAATTGAAACAAGCCATACAAAGGCAAATATGGCATGTTCTCTTTCATATGTGTCCATTTGAGTGTAGATTGATGGTCACTAGAAGCTGTGAGGAGGAATGGGAGGACAGAGGTGCATTAGATAACAGGTATCAAAATACAGGTAATAATCCTAGTTTCCAGTGCTCTACAACATAATAACCTATCCATTCTATATTTTTATGAATAACTAGACAAAAGGAACTCAAAGACTCCAACATAAAATAATGGTATGTTGATGGAAACATTAATTCGCCTGATTCAATCAGTACATGTCATATTGAAATATCACACACTTTAAATAAGCATGTTATGCAACAAGTGATTTGATATGTTTAAGGAGATACAAATGGTAACTGCTCACTCTAAGTTGATCATTATACAACACACATCACATTATCATACTATAGTGTATAAGTGTCTACTATTAAAATAATTTAAAAATCAACATTTAGAAGGTAAGAAAAGCCAAGGCTTAGAGGGTGATAAATAGTAACTCATAAATCGCCTATTTTTAAGAAGGAAGGTTGAAACCCAATGTTGTGTCCCCAAAGCATGTGTTCACTCCAGTGTACTACATTGGTCTAAGTGAAGAACAAATAAAAGGCTCAGCCAAATTTAGGAAACTCAATGGATAATCAAGTGAAAAACAGAATCTTCTGTCCAAGAATGTCTATACAGGGATTCAGAACAACATGTCACTAGATCAGGCTTGTTCACCCGAGCCTTAATCACATTAGTACCTGCCATTACGTTTTACAAGACAGCATGCCTGGCTACTCTCTGTCGCACACGTAGTGTGGCATCTGGCATCTGGCTGGCCCTTGAGATGAGGAAGATTGTCTTCTACATTAGGTGGGAGTCACCCCCATGCAATCTGCAGCAGTTCTAATGCTATAGTAAGTAAACTATTTCCTTAAATTCAACCATTCACCCATGTGCAGTAAACACTACCAGAACAGCTGTGAAGCATAAACCAGTGTTGTTTCAGCACTGTGGGGCTCCCTAGAATGTAGCAAGTAGAAATAATAATCATAGCAAGTTCTTGTAAAGGGCCTTTCTATCTGAAGAGCTAGAAAGCATTGGCATTTGTTGCTGTATATGACTCCAAGAGAAGCCTCAAGAGTTAAAGGTTTTACTGGCGACAAAACAGATTCATAAAGATTGATGGTTCAGCCAAGACCCACTGCTAGCAAATGACAAAGCATTTACTCAATCCTGTACCTGGAGCCTCACAATCCTTCCTTTTCCTCTTAAAGAAAAATAATCAAGCCCACGCTTTTAAATGTTATGTGCTTTCTGCATATCCCAAAACAATAAGAGTAAAATAGTCTGAGTGGACCCACAAAGCAACAAGAACCAGGAAGTCGGAACCCAACTGGAAGGAGGAGTTATTATCAGAATCTGGTCATGACTATTATGGGGTTTTTGTATTAATTCTTTGAAATCTTCTTCCAATGTATTTTGATCATATCCATACATTTCCCCCAGTTTCTCCCAGATCCATTCCACTTCCCTACCCAATGGACTTGATGTCCTCTTTAAAAAACAAAACAAAACAAAACAAAACAAAATGTAAAGTCCTATTTGTGCTGCCCATACACTCTTGGATGTGTGACTTTACACAAGAATGTAGTCAATTTACCAGGGGCTACCCTCTTAAAGAAAGCCGACTCTCCTGTCCTAGGAGCCAACTGTCAATAGCTTCTCTACTAGAGCTAGAATTTCATACCCACCTCCACTCTGTAATCTAGTATTTGGTCTGAGTTCAGCTTGCACAGGTTTTATATGTTCAATTCCTATGTGTAACTGCCCTGATGTATCCAGAAGACACTACTTCCCATTATTCACCTACTACCTCTGGCTCATATTCTTTCTGTTCCCTCATCCACAGTGATCCCTGACCTCTATTTTTTGAGAAAAGATAAACCTTGCTTTCCACTCCCCAGGAAGATCCTCCTCCCTGCCCATTCATTTCCAGAGGGTCTCACAATGAGCTAGTTCAACGAGATAGTAAAATGGACCCTCTGACAGCAAAGTTGTTTCACAAACACCCCACTAAGGAATTTTTACAGGGTTACTTCTTGTGTAACAAATTCCTTTGCCATATAGAATACTGGGTGTTCTAGTTAGTCTTCTGACATCACCTATAAATGTATAGAATAGTTAAGTTATATCAGAGTGTTTTCACTATATTGTCTAGCAGTTACAGAATAAGACATTTCACTGTACAACTATAGAGACCGAGGAAACTTGCACCCTGCTACTCTATGCATATGTCAATCTTAGAAAATCTTTCGACTAGCATCATTGTGTCATAAAGTGTGGGTTACTATGCATCATGCACAAGATGTCATTCAAAGTGAGTTCCTTCTTCCCTTTATATCTTAGTTCAGTTTGTATTCCTATAACAGAATATCTGAGATGAGGTAATTTTATAAACAAGAATTTATCTTTTATCCTCTTGGAAGCTGAAAAGTCCAAGATTAAACTTTTATTATGTTCTGTATCTGGTGGTATCCCAGTGTCTGCTTCCAAGATGGTACCTTAAGTTCTGTGCCCTTAAATAGCATAAGAGATAGAAGGGACAAAGGGGAGCTAGCTTGTTCCTCCAACTTTTGTATGGACTCAACACTCCTTTATAAAGGTCCTACCTTTATTATTTGCTGATCTTCTGAACATCTGACATCTTGATTCTATCATATTACTCATTACAGTTCAACATATGAATTCAGGGAGACCCTTTCAGATTATCACAATGGTCAAGAAACTCTCCCTGAAACCCCAAATACGAGTTTGAAATGCAAACTCACCACAATGTTAGGCATAGAACTTTCTACCAACCCCCCATCCTAAACATGGCCATAAAATCAGCTGGAATCAATAGAAAGAACATGATAAGCCAACAGCGCAGCATATAGAATAGGAAAAGGAAAATCTTGATTACCCTCAAACACACCTCCATCCTTTGCTGGGTGTTTATTCTGGCTCAGTGACTTTACAATAGCTCAGAGTGACCTCAACCTGTTGTAACTATTCTCCAAATTCCTCTAAAGCCTCCCTTTTTGTTCTAAATCACTGTTTCCTCAACCTTTCTCATTTGCATGACACATGAGAAATTCCCAAAGATAGCAACTTTGAGTTCTAAAACATAGATAGCATTTTTAGGCAAACTAGGACATCTTGTTAACCAAGGATCTTCTATTACAACAGTCACATAGATGTATCCTGGCTCCCTAAACTATTAACATAGGAGCATCTGGAAGGTAGAGGTAGGATCCCAGCCCAGTGGGAATCCAGTCATACTCTTAGTCTCATTTATACCAGACTGAGTGCAGAATTGTCCTCTCCAAATCTGTTTGCAATCTTCCCTAATACGGTAATTTTCATATGGCATGAGTGTATGTACTGGTAGCCAGCAAAGGGCTAAGATCCATCTACCATGAACCTTTACCCTTCTTCTAACAATGGCCTTCTTTTAAAGGTAGAAAGTGACTCTGTGGAAAATTATTTGAAAACAACTTGAATGCTGGATTAAAGCTGAATCCAGAGGCCTTTTATATACTAGACATAGAAGCACGCAGTGGTTTTCTTACTCCTCTTGAACATGTACCTTCTTCTTTAATGATACATGTCCTCTGAGTGTGCCCTCCCTTCAATGACTTACTAAGAATGTTATCCTCTTTAACTCCTGGTAATTCTTTAATGTCTATCTGAGGCCCATTTCCTTTCCTTGCCCCTGCTGATTAGGTTCACATCGATCCTTCTCATTAGAGAAATCATTATTGTACTTAGGTTACAATTTTAAACAGCTAGTGTTTAGTCCAGTGTGGTTAACTATCTTCTATGTGTATATTCTGAGTTTCTAAACTTTTCCAATAGCTCCTGAAAGATTGGAGTCTCATCTTACATTCTTATACATTATCTACCACATGGTATGTGCTACATACATGTGACCCGAAGTATGTGCCTATGAGACTTATAAGTCCTTTTATATTAATTTATATCTTATGGCCCTGGCCCTCCCTGAAACTGGAGAGGCATAACCCCTGTTAGGGTAAGCTATAGTGAAAAGTCTGAGTAGGCTATTTTGTAGAGCCCAACCACTGTGCAGAGTGAAGATTCGTGAATTGATCTCTTGGGAGTCTCCGTATAATTCATCAAGCCCAAGCTCACCTTACTGATTAAATTTATCTCTTTATAATAATAGCTCCTGGGTACAATGGCTCCATGGAGTCATACGTGCAATACAGCATGGCCTGATGCTAAGGTCTCAAGTGTAGGACTCATGGGTAGGGCTCTACCCAACATCGCCTCCAATACCTCACTATTCACAGTCATGCCAACATCTATATCTTCCTAGGAGCTGCACACTGGCTGACAGAACCCTCATACCCAGAACATGAGAGAGAGAGAGAGAGAGAGAGAGAGAGAGAGAGAGAGAGAGAGAACCAATAAGTACAAATATCCCAGATCACTCTGCACTGACTAGAAAAAAATGCTGGAACATTTGTTTAAAATGTTTTCCAGGACACTGTAATTAAGCAACAGTTTCCTACAGTGTAAGCTGGATTGGTGATTTGAGTTAAGGGTCTGACTTCTCTTCCTTGTACTTTTCCCCATCCACATTCTCTCCTTCTTCCAATTAACTACATTTGAATCCTTCAGTAGAGATCTAGTTCTGGGGGACCCAAACCAATATAATCATCATAACACACCTGGAAATAGTAGCATTAGATACAGATTTTGTCAATATCAATGTTTAGGGAGGTAGAGCTAAATAACACATGCCAACCTCCATTCCTATTTTTAAAATTAAAAACAAAGTACATCCAGAAGTACTTAAAATCATTATATCTGCTGTCACAGAGCTAAATAGTCTGTGAAACAATAACATATGTGTTCATCCCCCATCAGGCTGGCCTCTGTTTTCTTGCAGGTAAAGAGAGCAAAGGCACAGGAGAAAAACTCCTTGATACACCTGTAGTTCCTGGACATGTTCTCACCCAACCCTTCTCTTGGCTGATTTCAAGGCTTGTTCCAGTAGAGAAGTGAAAGATGTCCTTTCACGTAGTTTGCTACGTACATACCTCCCAGAAGCATGCTCTGCGTCTTTCCATTCTTCCCCCAAGCACCTTCCACTTCCCCTCTCATGGTGCCAACTGCCTGGTTTATAATTGTCCTTTCCTATACTACTGCTTAGTTTTGGTGGAACAAGGAACCATGTTTCATCTTTGTATTTACCCTCAAAATGTAACAAAAAGTCTGGAAAAGGGTAAATGTCCAAAGACTAACCTGTTTAAGTGAATGAATAAACTAGTGGGAGTTCCAAGTAGCCATCTTAATCCTGATAGTGGATTACGACCTAGAATTGTATTTTTTCCACATTCCAGTATGATATACCTAAATGTATAGGATATTTAAATGTATAGGACACTGAGATTATTTATCAGGTCATTTTTACCAGTAGAAAAGTTCAAATTCAATACATTCCACAGCCAGGATTCAGAAAACCTGTGTTCCATCCATTTCAGATATGTAAATTTCAACACATTGCAAATTAACAATTTCTATATTCATACTTATCACTCTGCACAAAATTCAACTCCAAATGGATCCACGATATTTATATAAACATAAAGCCAGATACACTAGGTTCTCCAAACTCCATCTAATGTTTGAGTGAGGGTCTCTGCATCTGCTCCCATCAGCTACTGGAGGAATTCTCTCTGATGCCAATGGGCTAGGCACTTATATATGAGTATAGCAGATTATCATAGGAGCCAGAGGGGTCAAAGACACCAGGAGAATGTGGCCCACAGAATCAACTAAGCAGGGCTCATAAGGGCTCACAGAGACTAATGCTACAATCATGGTACCCTCAGGCGTCTAAGCTAAGTCCTATGCGTATATGTTGTGGTTGTTTGGCTTGAGATTTTGTAGTAATCTTAACCTGAGCTTGGGACCTTTTCCTCCTACCGACTTGCCTCATCCAGTCTTGATATGAAAGTTTATGCCTAGCCTTATTGCATCTTGCTATGCTGTGTTTGCTTGATAACACTATGAAGCCTGCTCTTTTCTGAAAGCAAATGGAGGGGTAGTGGATGGATATGGGAGGGGGGAGGGGTGGAGACTGCAAGGAGTAGTGAGAGGGGAGACTGGAAAGGGGGTGAACTGGGAAGAATGGAGAGAGGGAAAGCTGTGGTTGGGATGTATTGAATGAGAGAAGAATAAATTAAAAAAAAACAAAAAACAAAAAAGCAAGAAGCAGATATACTGAACCTGATAGGAAAGGAAGTGGGGAATAGCCTTGAACTCATTGGCACAGGAAAAGGCTTTCTGAATAGAATATCATTAACACAGACACTAAAATCAACAATTAATAAATGGGGCCTCATGAAACTTAAAAGCTTCTGTCTGGCCAAAAACACTATCATTTAGTGGCAGCCTACAAAATTGAAAAATCTCTTCACCAACTATACATCTAATAAAGGGCTAATATCTAAAATGTGTTAAAAACTAAAAACAAAACAAAAAAAACTAGTCATCAAGAAAACAAATAACCCAATCAAAACTGGGCAACATATCTAAACAGGGAATTCTCAAAAAAACATAACACAGATTACTTAGAAACATGAAAGAAATGTTCAACATCCTTAGTCATCAGGAAAATATGAATCAAAACTGCTTTGATATTTCATCTTACATCAGTCAGAATGGCCAAGAATCAATAAAGTAATAACAGCCCATGCCGGCAAGAATATGGTGTAAGGGGAATACTCACCCTTTGGTATTTCTTAGTTAGGTTTTCCATTGCTGTGAAAGACATCATGACCAAGGCAACTCTTATAAAGGCAAACATTTAATTGAGGATTACATACAGTTTCAGAGGCTGTCTTAGTCAGGGTTTCTATTCCTGCACAAACATCATGACCAAGATGCAAGTTGGGGAGGAAAGGGTTTATTGGGCTTACACTTCCATGCTGCTGCTCATCACCAAAGGAAGTCAGGACTGGAACTCAAGCAGGGCAGGAAGCAGGAGCTGATGCAGAGGCCATGGAGGGATGTTCCTTACTGGCTTGCTTCTCCTGGCTTGCTCAGCTAGCTTTCTTATAGAGCCCAAGACTACCAGCCCACAGATGGTACCACCCACAAGGGGCCCTCCACCCTTGATCACTAATTGAGAAAATGCCTCCCTGAAACTCCTTTCTCTGTGAAAACTCCAGCATGTGTCAAGTTGACACAAAACCAGTCAGTACAGAGGCTTAATCCATTGTCATCATGGCAGGAACTATGACAGCATTCAGGCAGGTATTATTATTATTATTTTATTATTGTTATTATCATCATCATCATCATCATCATCATCATCTTAGATGCCTGTTTGTATTATAAGGAGAAAGAGAAAGGGTGTGGATTTGAATGGGTGCAGAAGTAGGGAGAATCTTGGAAGAGATGAGGGAAAGAAAAAAATAATCAGAATATACTGTATGAAAAAAAACTGTTTCAATTTAAAAAAAAACTCTAAATGAGCCCTATATCTATTTTCCTGTTTCTGAAAATGCAATAATAAAATAATTACTTCAACTACTTCAAAGACTGGTTTCCTTCCTTTCAATGTTCACTGACCACCTATTATATAATATATACATATATGCCAGGCTTTTTGCAAAGAACAAAATTAGACTTCCTCCATGGAGCTGTGTTACTGAGATCTATGACAAGGCGTACATCTTACAAAGAAGAAAAATGGTGTTCAGAGATGTGATATTTCTGGCTTGAATTCACACAGCCAATTAACTGGGTGACCAAGCCTCAAAGACTGCCTTCCAATAGTCGCCTTTAGGGTAAACTCTTTAACGGTCTGCCAGTGTGAAGCTAATGGGCTCCTGCCCTTACTTTAGACCTTAACATAACTTTGTATGGCTCTGTATAATCTTCTTTTGGCAAGAAGCAAGGTGGTGTGGCCAACACTAGATAAATAACAATAGAATATGAATTGCAGGCACTCAACATGTGTTGGACATATTGAGTCAAATTTGTTTCAACAAATTTGGTTTAAGAAGACTTGGAAAGCAAAGTCCAGAGTTGTACCATTTTGAGCACTCCAGCTGTATCCAATCAGTTCATTTCATCCCATCCAATAAGCTTTTAGTGCCCAACTATGGTGGCCAGGAACCATGCTAGGACAGATGCTTCTAGAATGAACCTTGATGACAAAGAATATTTACACACTGCCAGTCTTAAGTGAAAGTGGCAATTATGAAAACTCTTGACGTTTGGAGAGTAGCTGGTCAGTGCTGCTGGGTGAGTGAATGGATGCTCACATTCCAATTATTATTTACTTATATATGCCAATATATGCAAAAGAACAAGGGTTCCAAGTCACAGAGACTTTCATTTGAGTCCCAGCTGTGCTCCTTGTTGGGTATGACTCTGAATGGGTATAATCTTCCCAAGTCTCAATTATGAATCTATAACTACTCCTTTTAATAGAGGGTCTCTTGAACATTTACATGCACCAAAGTTTTGAATAACAAAGATGAATGTTGGTGAACAGTCACTACTAAATAACAGATTTTAAGCATATTCTTGGAACAGTTGGGCTCTGTCCTTCCTTCCAGGCCCATGCTCTCAGAAATAAGACTGAAACTCAAAATATACTTACAAATACCTTGGCCATATAGTGAGGCTCTTCTCTGACTAGAATTATAACTTAAGATAACCCATTTATTTTCATCTATAATCTGCTACAACCACATGGCTGGTTAACTGTGCTCAGGTACCATGTGCCCATCTCCTTACATCTTCTGAGGAGGATCTTCCCATGCCTGGCTCCATCCCAGAATTCTTTCTCCTCCCAGATGTCCAATCTTCTATTTCCTGCCTAAGCCATAGGTGATAAGCTTTTTCATTGACAGGTAATGCATCCATACAATACACAAGATATTCACTCTATATATTCTTGTTTCTTCTCCCAGAGTTTTGGGCTTCTCGTCCTAGGAGTTTGGACAATACAAATTCTTGTCTTGTGGCTTTGACAGAGACCCCGAATCTGTCCAGGCTTAGTTTACTATCTATGAAAAGGAAACAACAACAAAAGCTTGCTTACAGAATTACTGCAAAAACCAAATAAAATAATTATGTCAAAGTTCCCCTCTTAGTATCTACTACAAGCTAGGTACCCAGGAAAGGATGCTTCATTTGTGATGATTCTCCTTTGCTGCTCAACTCCAGACATCAGTGTCACCAGCTCATTATGGCCTGGCCAGCAGGGTCTTCCAGTCCACACCTATTCATACCAAAGCAAAGGCAATGAGAAAAGGACCTCTCTGACCACTAGCTTTAAACCCACCCAATTGCAAAGAAAGCACTCTGTGCTCAGTCTCAGACCACGGAAAGAACAAGGATCCCCTGAATCTTCTTTAGCCAAAAGAGACTCAACACAGACTTGCCTGGCAGAACTCCCAGTAGGCATAAGGAGAAAATTCCATCTGCTGCAAGATTCTGAATCTAAATCCAGGTCTCCACAGCCAGAGCGAGGTAGAGCAGCCCAAAGGCTGACAGCACAGCTAATCTTACAGTGCCACCTGCTGAGATGCATATGCTATCACAGCCTCTTCCATTCCAGAGCCAATGTCATCTGGTTCTGTATCCTACAAAAAGGATCCTAGAAAATGCTATTTTATGTTTCAACTGTCTACCAAGAGAGATAAATGCATTATCTTCTTCTAAAGATAATCAGTAAGATATTTAATGACCAATATGTTTACCTTGAGGAAACTGGAAGGTGAAAAGGTTATCCAATGCAAAGGTTTTGTCTGCACTTTAATTGAAATCCTAGAAGGCAAAACCCACTGACATTTTGGGTGACCAGAGCAAGTGGCTGTTTACATCTTCACAATGAAGATGCTGCTGCTGATCTCGATAGTTTTTTTTAGATAGCATTGAGCAGGATGCTGTATACAGAACACATGGAATTCAGAAAGTGAATTTTTCCTCACTTTGCCCCTGACCAGCATGATCTAGTGTGAAGTCACTATGCAGATAGCCATCTTATCCACAACAAGGAAGACTGGTGTTGAAATGGGTCTATAGATATGAAATGGATCTATAGCAGTAATTTTCTGAGGCAAACTAAAAGTTTATTTCTCAAGGTTGTGCTGCCTTCCATAGCATTTGACGGAGTATTTTTATACATTTGTAATAGATAGAAGTAAATCAAATTGAGGGCTCTTTTTACCTTGTTTGTTTTTGTTTGTTTTTGTAAACCATGTACTAAGTAACTGCCTAAGATTGTGTAGGATAAGTTAAACATAATTACATTCTATGAGTCAATATGAGTGTATTTCTTATGCATAATTACAATGAAGTAAGTTCTAAAAAGAAAAACTGCTGTCTTCACGGGCTGGAAAAGATATGGGAAGGGGACCTAACATCACAATGAAAGTACGGCAGTTTACAGTGTAGGGCTAGAAGGAACACACAATCGGAATGGAAAGCGCCTCTATGGGTTCAGTGATCACTTGGTTCCATTAGAGCTGAGGAAGCCTCTCGACATGGGGATTTGAAACTATCCTGTCTCCAGCTGTAGGCTAGCGCCCTATTTTTTTGTGAGCACCACACTGCTTCAAGCTCCTACTACCACAGGCCAACCACTGTACCTTCCCTCCATAATGGAGAAAATCAACCCCTGTTCCCTTGAGTTGTTTCTGTCAGGCATTTCATCATAGTAAAGATTAATATAATGCCTGATCCTGCAGTTGACATAGAAGTGAATTGAAGGTCAAGCGTAGATACAGCTCTTCAAAGATCATATAGAGAGGTTAGTGACAGAGAGACAAGGCCCAGAAAAAACAGATTTGCTGTATGGAAAAGCAGCCATTTCAAGACAGCAGGAAAAGAGAGACTAATCAACAAATAGCATTGGAATTGCTGGGCAGCATTTTATAAAAGTGAATTGGGCTATGTTCTTTTGTTGCTTATTATGATGAGATAATTCCCAGATGTATTTTTAAGCACATTATTCTACTTTTAATAATAATTCATGTTATTTTCAGGGAAAGACAAGGCACCAACATTGTGCATACACTTACAAAAGATTTCTTTGTGCCATAAGTTTACATTTTTCTTTTATTCATTAGACAAATTTATTTTTACTTTACGTTCACACAATTAAACATGCTAATGTGCCATTTGGAGAAAGTTCCAGACTATGGGACATTAAACTAAACATCATTAACACTCATTAAACATTGTGTTACATTTATAAATAATAATGAGAATAAAGCTCTAACGTAATTGAAGACAAGTGGTTAAACAGAGAGCTGAGACATCCCTTGCCAACTCAGTGTTTGAGAATTTTATCTTGTTCCTTTACATCCTCTATAATGACACTTCTATTTGGAAAAATATAAGAAACTGGTGAGAAGCAAACTCTTCGGAGAAGCACATTGAGGGATCTCTGTGTCCATGAGAAATATCGATGTTTAATATTTAAATTCTATCCTATTAATTTTATAAAAAATCATAAATGCATAATGTTTTCTTAACTACGGTAATAGGTGTTAACAGAAGCTGTCTGTGTATTGGGATAGTATCTGGCAGGTTTTTTGTATCCTTTATTGTTTTGTTTTAAACAAAAGAATCATTCCCAAAAAAATTAATTCATTTATTAAAAGAATTAGCTAGGCATGCTGGCACGTGTCTGTAATCTCAGAATTCAGGCAATGAGGTCAGGAAGATCAGGAGTCTGAGACCAGCTTTGGCTACAGACCATAATTAAGATCAGCCTGTGTGGCATGGGACACTCATGCACCAAACAAAAATAGAACTGTAGAAATTACACACAAGTACGGGTTAACACAAACACCTCCTGGCCTACGATAATTTGACATAATTTTTCTACTTCATAACAGATTGAAATTGACACACATTCGATGAAAACTCTTCGTCAAGTACTGATCATATCATAATCATATGATACTGTCCTTGGTGCTAGGCATTGTCTTTGTCACACAGGTCCCACTCAGCCATGTCATCATGAAGATATACACTACTGCATAGTGTAGTGCCTTGCTATGTTTGATAGGCCAGGTATATTAAATACATTTACAACCTAAGATATGTTCAACTTAGTATGTGTTTTTATAAGAGCATAACTGCACTGTCAATTGAGGAGTATCTGTAGTTTTATATATTGGAGTGGACAACATTTTTCAAACATGACATAAAAACCATAAGCACAGGCTGGAGAGATGGCTCAGTGCTTAAGATCACTATCTGCTCTACCAGAGAACCCAGGATCATTCTGAGCTTGTATGTGACCATCTGTAACCCCTGTTCCAGAGGATCTGAATGAATCTGAGGACACTGCATACACATAATGCACAGATAAATACACTGGCTCTGTGTGTGTGTGTGTGTGTGTGTGTGTGTGTGTGCATATATACATAAATACATGCGTATTTAGTAAAAATAAATAAATTTCAAAAATAGTGTAAACCCAGAACCTCTAAAGTAAAGACATTAATCTGAATACATAAAAGAAAAGTTAAATGGATACAAAATGCTTAGGAGAATATTGGCTGTGCATTTGCTAGACAGCGGGCTAATTTCCTTACTGTAAGATGAGTTTCACAAATCAATAAGGAAAAGTTAAACAACTCAATAGAAATACTAATGCCCAATAAATAGATTTTTAGCATGCTTGATCACATTCATAATTAAGATGATACAAATCAAATCAACATTGGGATGCTAATTTGCATCCCTGTTTGTTTGGCAAAATACTTAAGGCTTAGTGGTTTTCACTGTCCTCAAAGATGAGGAGAAACAGAACTAGTCACACACAGTGTAAGAGGATTGAAATTGGTCCACATTTTAAAAGACCAGTTTAGGAATGGCTGCACCCCAAGTGTCACTTTGTCCGATGACAGATAAAAGAGGCGTGTGCTGATGTCAAATTTAGCAAGCTAGAGTTTGTTGAGGGTAGTTACAGGAGTATGACTGAGGGGTTACTCATAAGAGGATGCGTAGCTCGTAGGGATCTGTGTCACTGAAAAGCCCTCCTACCCGTCATGACCATAAAGCAAAAAATCCCAGCATCCTTTGTTCATGCAGCCATCAGCTGCTATGGTTTAAATGTGTACCTCAAAACATATATGTCAAAGATGTAGTTCATTACAAGAGCCTTGCCTAGCATGTGTGAGGTGTTGGTTCAGTCTCTCGTCTGTTGAAATTTATTCATGAGTGTAATATTAACAGGTGAGGAATTTAGGAAGTTACTAAACCCTGAAGGTACTTTCCTAAATGGGATTAGGATTTTAGGAACAGTCTTGCTGACTGAAGGTGATGGGGTGTGGCTGTAATCTCAGCATTTTGAAGCCTCAGCCAAGATTTAAATCCAAGATCAGCTTCAGGCAGTCAGTGATAAGAGCCACCACAAAGTGTATTAGTCCCCACAATTACACCATTACTGCACTGAACACCAACTCTGTAGTTTGGCAACCCTGGCTCACAAATATCTTTGTCTCGGCTTCACTGTCTTTCTCTTACATCATCACTTTGACCTAGTTACCCACACTCACATTGATGCTCAGATAGCTCCATTTAAGACGTACCTCCACAGGAGGCATTCCCCATGCTCTTTCCCATCAACAGGGAATGCTATGCCCTTCTTGTTCTCCCACAATCTGTGCCTGTACTTCAGAATTAGGACTACACACTGATTCATGTGTCTGGTATGCATCTCCATCTCATGAGTTCCATGAGGATATTGTGTTCACCTTTGTTCCTCAGGCAGACAGGTCAAGATCAAGCACGTTGTCCATTCTAGAGAATTTTGGGGAAAAAAAATCACTAACATTTACCAAGCCCTATAATATGCCATGAATTGATCTTAGCCATTTATACTGGTTGGCTGCCACTCATCAAGTAGATCTATGATATATAAAGTTTACTAATTCTTTCAGCTAAGAAGGCATTTAAAGGCACAGAGAGATATCATTTGTCTAAGTCCAAGCATCTGAGAAACAGTAAAGATCAAATAAAGACATGTATGTAGCTCTGGATCCATGGGCTTACCACTATGCTGTAACTACTCACCTTCTGAGACCTATTCCAAGTCTTACCCAGAATCTTCAATCACTTCTTAACCTCTGAGTTGGGTTTTCAACAGCCATGGTACTTAAAGTTTGCAAGGTGCATAGGGGTACTCTTTCCATAGTCTATAAAAACTCCCCAAAATCAAGCCTTTTCTTTCTGGGATCACTCCCAGAGGCTGGCATTTAGGAATTTGAAAGAAGGGGAAGAAAGAGGAGAAACTTAGAGGAGGAAAGAGAAGAGAATAAAGACAGGAAGGGAAGGGAGAAACATGAAAAAGGAAGAGGCACCTCTGCCATCTGACGCCGACTTTGTCACTGTGAACATGCACTGCACTCACACACACACACACAAACACTACAAACACACACATACCACCACACACACAATGGTGTGTGTACACACACACACATATACTACAACACACATACACATACAAGCGCACACACACACACACATCACATACACACACATACCACAACACACACAAGCGCATGCACACACTGCACACACCCCTCACATACACACATACACCTCACACATGCACAAATATGAGTACACACGCACATGTGTGTATCACCTCTTCAAAGTATGCCAGTTGTCAGAGGAAGAGCTGTTTTCAGAGATGCTGAAAACAGCACCTCATCTCTCTTACTGTGTTTCTTCATTAACACAATAAGATGATTCTGCTTTCTTACTGCTGAAATTTGAGCTGCAAAGAAGCACCTCAAAATGGCACTCTAGTGCCATCTTTTGTTCAAAGTCCTCTATTCCATCCTGGTTGAACCACAAAAACAGGAAAGGAGTAAGACCCCCTTTATCAGACTAATTCTCTCTCTCTCTCTCTCTCTCTCTCTCTCTCTCTCTCTCTCTCTCTCTCTCTCACACACACACACACACACACACACACACCTATCATGTGTACTCTTCTCCTTTACAGTGAAGAATTTGGCTCCTGTTGGTGGGAATGTACTACTGGAGAAAGACTTCTGAAGCTGGCAGTCTCTCCTAGGGAACAGTGCCTGACCCAGGGTCATGCCCTTCCCAAGGTGACAGACATACGACTGATTAGTACAGTGCTGTAAATGTTTGGTTGACCCAGAACACAACTGAAGGGCCATTCTCTCTCTAGAGCTCACCATCAACTAACTTCAGCTAGGGCGCCCCTTGCTGCGTCTGTAGCGAGGCTCTTCTTTTGTTTACTCTAATCCAGACCCGCTCTTCCACAAGTGTCAGTGCTAAAGCACACCATACAGTGCAAAGCCATCTGCACATTATGTTCAGTTTCAGAACTGTCTTTTCCAATACTGCTTCTGCTATACAAATGTCACTGTGGGCTCTCCTAGTCAAGGATCACCCATTAGTCAGAGTATCTAATTCTCTATTTTAATTATCAAAATCCCAAATTCATCCAAATATAAATCTTTCACGTATCAGCAATAAATGAAGAAAAGGAACCAGTCAAAGATACCAAAATCCTTTGAAGTCCAAGCACAGTAGGTCTCAACCTTCTCACACTGTGACTCTTTAATACAGTTTCTCATGCTGTGGTGATACCCATCCATAACATTATTTTTATTGCTACTGTATAACTGTAATTTTGTTAGCTCTAAGTCAGAATATAAATATCTGATATGCAGGATATCTGACATGTGACCCCTGTAAAAGGGTCGTCCAACCCCAAGGCAGTCACAACCCACAGGTTGAGAACTCTTGTCCCAGAATAACTTTAAAACTGAACAAACATCTGGATCACATAACTTTTGAATGTACCTATTTTACATGGCCTGTTACTCATTGAGAAAGGCATGTTTCTTTAAGTTAAAGGAAGAAAAACATTTTTTGTGGCAGCACTTTTTGTACTACTTAGTTTAATGTTTGAATTATTTATATGTTATAGATGCTAATGCTCTGGTCAGATATATACATGGCAAATACTTCCCCCTATTTTGGAAGATAACTCTCTCTTCTAGTGATTGCTTTATTTGCTATGAGAAGGCTTTTTTAATTTCATGCACTTGCACTTACCAATACTAATAATGGTTCTATGAACTGTGGGAGTCTTTTTTAGAAAGTGCTTGCCATTTCCTGTACCTTGAAGACTATCTTCTAGTACTTTCAGCTTTTCCAGTCATTTTCTGACTATTTTAAATTGATATTTGTATAAGGTAAGAGACCCAGTTTCATCCTTGTATATATGAATACTCAGTTTTCCCAGCATCAATTGTTGGAGGGGGAACTGTCTTTTTCCCATGTGTTTGACAGCTTTGTCAAAAACTGGGTGGCTGTAATTGCGCAGGTCCACTCAGATCCTCTGTTCTGTCTCATTAGCTTCATGTGCTGGTTGTGTTACTATGACACTAGTGTAGGTTGAAAGCAGATATTGCTTTGGTGATTTGCTATTGTTCATGCATCTGTATGATTTTTAGGATTGTGCCTTATATTTATGACAACCTAACATCCCCTTGATTTCCACATCCCTTCCCCAACTCTAAACATAAGGTTCTCAGTCCAGTTTCCATGTCTGTACCTGACCCTACCACCAAATTGGACAGATCAAACCTAACAAAATATGCATGACCTTTCCAGTTTCTGCAAGAGCCATTTACACAGAATATCCTGCTAAGAAACAGGTGTGGATAGTAAGTGATGATGTTTTTGTTACATGTTGGCAAAGACACTCACCTCTCAGGGCAATCTTCATTGGCAACAACACATAAATGGTAGCCATTTGATGACCTATATTTTGGGTGCTGAGTTTGCCTTTACTTTTCCTGATTTCTCTCAACTTCTCAATATGGTAATTATTTATTTCCATTTTAGTCACCAAAAAAATGATGAGTAAGAAGATTAGATAATTTATTCAAAGTCATCCTACAAGAAAATGACTTCTTCTCCACATCTTGTTATCTCTTAATTTTACCACACAGATTTCTTGAAGCAGCATAGTAAAGGCTGTTTCAATGTCTGAATATCCCAGACAACTGCTGAAGAGAATGAAGCTAACTGGATATGGTAGTACAGATTTATTGAGCCCTAGCTACTTGGAAAGCTGAGGCAGGAGAATCATGTAAGATCAGTTTAAAGAATGAGAGAGGAGAGAAAGCAAGAATTCAGACTGCTTCATTTCTTTCCTTACTAATTCTTCTCTCTCTCTCTCTCTCTCGCTCGCTCGCTCTCGCTCTCGCTCTCTCGCTCTCGCTCTTGCTCTCACTCTCTCTTTCCTTTCCTCTAGCTTTCCCTCCCTCTCTTACTTTTAAACTATCTGAAAGAATAGGCTTGTACAAAATCAACACGCTTTTCCTGATATTGATTTAAAATCTTTTTACTTAATGACCTTACTTGCTTTATAATCAGACTTTCTCAGCCATGTCTTCATATATCATGCAGATCTGTCTGGAACTTCTATTGTGCTCAGTCATTAAAAGCATGAATCATATAGTGACCAGAATCTAGCCCAAGCAAACTAATATTTTTTCTGAACCAAATAGGTTTATTATTTCTATATTAAAGAAAATTCTAAAAACTGTCTATGATATAAGGCAGAAAGGACTCAGTGACAGGTAGAAATAGTTCTGAGTATGCTGGGAAGTGCTTGCTGATGGAAGCATGATAAGCTGTCTCCAGAGAGGCTCAGGCAGAGTGTGACAAATACAGAGACAGATGCTCGCAGCCAACCATTGGACTGAGCATGGGGTCCTGGGTGGAGGAGTTGGAGAAGGGACTGAAGGAGCTGAGGGGGTTTGCAGTTCCATGGAGGGAGCAACAGTGTCAATTGGCCAGACCCCCTGGAGCTCCCGGAGGCTGGACCACCAACCAAAGAATACACATGGAGGGACCCATGGTGCTGGTCACATATGTGGCAGAGAAGGTTTTTGTTGGCCATCAGTGGGAGGAGAAGCCCTTGGGCCTGAGAGTGTTAGAGGCCCCAGTGTAGGGGAATGCTAGGGAGGGAAGACGGGAGTGGGTGGATGGGTGGGGGGGCACTCTCATAGAGGCAGGGGAGGGGGATAGGACAGGGGGTTCTAAAGGGGAAAACATTTGAAATGTAAATAAAGTAAATATCCAAAAATTTAAAAAGAAACAAAGAAAAGAAAAAAGAAAAAAAGAAATAGTTCTGAGTAAGGAAAAGCATACATCAAGAATTGGTATTTTCAACTTAATATATGTTGTCACATCAGAAGGTGTTCTTATAACATCACTGGGCTTATTTTGTATCTACTCGATGGACTGAGATTCAGAATCATCAAGAAATTTGCATGGCACAAAATTAACTATTACTGCAAATTGAATACAAGTTTAACTGTTACTTCATAATCCGCAAGTCCTTAAATAACACTGTGTTGCCTTTTATGACGAAGGGCAGAGGTGACTTGACAGGAAGCTAGTATTTAAACAGGGCCTGAGATGAGGAGAAGGGTCTTGTGCTTTGGATAAGCCACCCTACTCTCAAAGGGCTCATATAGTGAATGCTTGGTCCCTGGCACAATCAGTGTTCAGAGAGCACGTGATCCATAAGGGTTCTGCTCTCATCAATGGATTAGTCCATTGCAGTCCATATGGAAAGGAATAGTGACGCTGTAGAAGATAGGAACTACGTCAAAAGTGTGCCTTGGAAAAAGATCAGCCTTGTCTCTCACCCTGTTCTTTCACTGTTTCTGCTTCCTTCCCACTGTGAAGTGAACAACTTTGCCTCTACCACATGCTTCTTCCCATGATGTCTTGTCTAACCCTAGCTCCAAGCAACAGAGCCTAATGACCATAGACAGAAGCCTAGAGAACTGTCTGGAGAGAGCCAAACTTAACTCTTCCTACGTTAAGTTGTTTATGCCCAGTGATGAGAATGTAAAAGAATCAGACTAACACATCACATAGATGAACGGTGTTGTGAAGATTAAACTTTGTAAACTGACCTATGGCTAAGAATTTGAAAAACAAAAAGCTCATTTAATTCATAAAGCCACTTTCTAGAGATCTAATTAATATTCTTGCTTTAAGCCTTTATTTTCTCTTCTTCCAGGTACATGAGTCATTGTGATGATGGCCCATCCACCATCTGTCTCTGTAAATAACAGCTGCCAAAAAACAAGGGTTGAAGCCCTGAGCAGGGTGAGGACACTTTACTATCAGCAATTGGCTTTAGTATCCTTGTGTACAACACACCACTCAAAGAGACTAATTAGGCTTCAGTTGAAGCCCAATGTGATTTATTAAAAGAAAATCTTGTAAAACATTTCATTTCACACTATGTATTTGGATAATCCAGAAGAATAGTTTAATTAGGAGATTAAGAGCTCATTGAAGTATATTCCAGAACAGAACGGTTTCCATTAAAATCGCATAGGGATCACAGTCCTGGGAGGGAGGGGGGAGCAGCATTCCCAGCATCCTCTGCTCTTCCTTTTAATGAATAAATGGCAGCAGCAATTCACTTTTTCAATCACTTAAGTCCAAACATACAGAATACCTTTCATTGCATCTTGTCTGCCATATCATTGATTAAGCTATACCAATAATTATAAATAATTATAAATTCCCCTCTAAAGCATTGAAAACTGTGTCATTGTGGACATCAGTTACCTGACAAAAATACAGGTCATGGGTAAGTCTTGAAGTGGAGTTTTGTGGGGTCCTTACCAGATTGTCCATAAGGAACATACTAGTAATGAAACACCAAAGGTTTCTATGGTCACACAGAAGACATGTATGTACTGTAGAATAAAATAACAATGCTTCATTTTTTTAACTTCTCCAGTATGTATACACTGTACTTTTTGGATATTTTATTTATTTACATTTCAAATGTTATCCCCTTTCCCAGTCCCCCCCAACCCCCATCGCATCCCCCCTCCCCCTGCTTCTATGAGAGTGCTCCCCCACCTCACTGCCTTGGCATTCCCCTACACTGGGGAATCTAGCCTTCACAGAACCAAGGGCCTCTCCTCCCATTGATAAGCCCATCCTCTGCTACATATGCAGCTGGAGCCATGGGTACCTCCATGTATACTCTTTGGTTGGTGGATTAGTCCCTGGGAGCTCTGGAGGGTCTGGTTGGTCGATATTGTTGTTCTTCCAATGGGGTTTGCAAACCACTTCAGCTCCTTCAGTTCTTTCTTTAACTCCTCCATTGAGGTTCCTGTGCTTAGACCAATGGTTGGCTGGGAGCATCCACCTCTGTGTTTGTCAGGCTCTGGCAGAGCCTCTCAGGAGACAGCTATATCAAGCTCCTGTCAGCAAGCACTTCTTGGCATCCACAATAATGTCTGGGCTTGGTGACTCTATATGGGGTGGATCCCCAGGTGGGGCAGTCTCTGCTCCACACTTTGTCTCATATTTCCTTTAGACAGGAGCAATTCTGGGTTAAAAATTTGAAGATGAGTGGGTGGCGCCATCCCCCAACCAGGGGCCTTGCCTAACCTCTGGATACGGTTTCTACAGTTTCTCCTTCCCCTTTGCTTGGCATTTCAGCTAATTTCACCCCCTTCTACCCTTAGCTCCCCATCCCTCATTGCTACATGCCTCTGTTCAAATTCCTGACCCTCTGTATATCATCCCTGTCTCCTGATCCTT
>CM052703.1:100047054-100104323 GCA_028551405.1 Uromys caudimaculatus | reverse complement strand
GTGTTTCTTTAAGCGTGTTAATTTCTTTCTTAAAGTCTTCTATCATCATCATGAGAAATGATTTTAAATCTGAGTCTTGCTTTTCTGGTGTATTGGGGACTCCAGGTCTTGCTGTGTTGGGAGAGATGCCAAACGGCCTTGGTTTCTGTTCCTTAGGTTCTTGCCCTTGCCTTTTGCCATCTTGTTAACTCTGATGTTAGCTGATCTTACTCTGTCTGGCTATGGCTTGTCCCTCCTGCAGGTCTCTGTATCAATACTCCTTGAAGACCAGCTCTCTCTGAGAGGTGTTTGGGTTTGGAGTGCTGTGACACTGGGTCAGATCTGGGGTGCAGAAAGAAACCAGAAGGACCTTGTCCCCAGCTGTCTCTTGGTTCCTATGTCCTGATGGCTCTGCAAGGGTCTCTCTTGATCCAGTGAATTTGAACAGAAGTGGTGCTTTTGCCTATGCTCGAAGGTGTGTCAGCACTCCTGGGATACCAGCTCTCTCCTGAAGCCCTGTGACCCAGGCTGAGTTCTCCAGGTCCCGGTGAGCAGTGGTGCTTGTCTTATCCCCACTCACGACTTTTCCACCCTCCTGGGAGGGTAACTTTCTCCTAGCAGTGCTTGTGTATGTAACCCTGGTTGCCCAGGCACAATCTCCTGGGATGGTTGCTTTCTTCCAGTGCTAATTGGCTGTGGAGCCCTGCGGCCCAAGCTGATGTCCCCAGCTACAGATAGAGACAGTAAGTTTTCTGTCCCTCAGTCTCTGTGGCCCACAGTTTACGGGCAGAATCGTTGAGCATCGGTGCTAGTTTTGTCCCCACTCGGGGCTTTTCCACGCTCCTGGGAGAATAACTTTCTCCCGGTGCTGCTTGGCTATGAACCCCTGGTGGCCGGGGCAGAGGTCTCCTGCCGCAGCTGGGAACCAGGGTGTTCCTATGCCCGCCTACCTCAGTCCCTGTGTCCTGCAGGTTCGGGGTGGTTCCTGGTGAGAAGTGGAGCTTGTCTTTGCCCCACTCCCGGCTTTCCTAGCTCCTGGGAGGGTAGCTTTCTCCTGGCGCTAATTGGCTGTGGAGCCCTGTGGCCCAATCTGGGGTCCCCCCACGTAGCCTATCTAATCAGACCTAGCACAATATATGAAAACTTAATGTCATTAGGTGGAATTCTATATTTTGCCTATTAAAAGTAGCTAAACACTCACACACTAAGCTATTTACTTTGGGTATGGAAGTCATGGCTACTGTTTGTACTGGCTGCTGTTGATAAATATTACATCTTGTACACCAATACAGAAACTTCCTTCCTTCCTTCCTTCCTTCCTTCCTTCCTTCCTTCCTTCCTTCCTTCCTTCCTTCCTTCCTTCCGAGGATCAAACCCTTGGCCGTGTATTATCTCAGCAGCATTCTGGCATTGAGCTACATCATCAGTAAGTTACAGTTCTTGTAATCAAGGGACTTAAATTCCAGTAAGAGAGATTGTTGAGTTTATTGTGAAACACAGTTGGTCAGAGGCATAGCCATGAAGCTTTCTTTAATAAAGTGGAGGCTTGTGGAGCTTTGGAGTATGCAGAGGCAGGTGGGGATTCTGTAGAAAGACTATTACAAAGGACACGTGCTGAGATTCATAATGGAGTCTATGAGAGTGTTCTGCCTATTCTCTTCCTTGTTTCTACACTTTTTCAGTCATTCAGCAATGATTGTTCTTGGTGGAATAAAAAATAATGGAGTCCTTTGATAGGGTTCTTGCTGAATGGGGCAGCTAAAACTCATAAATTGTTTCTTCCCCTATAGGAAAACTCACAGGTTGAGAGATCCTTCTTGGCAGTGAGCTATTCTGTCTTGAAAAAGGGTTATGTCTATAAAGTAAACAATTTTTCTTGCCCATTTCCACTCATTTTTTTGTAAACTGTATTAGCTAATGGTGTGGTACAGCTTGTCTGCTTGAGCCTTAAACCCCTGCAAAGATATTCTTACATGTTAATAGTTGTTTATATTGATTTTTTAAAATGTAAGGATCTGATAGAAAGCTAATATATTGCTGATACTACTCCTTAGAGTCCAAGTGAATTTCAAAAGATAATCAAAAGCTTAGCAGGTACGTAGATGTATAAAGAAATGAAATTTTGGAAAAATGAAAGCAAAGACTTGGAAGTATAAATCCATGTGAATTATCATTGCATACATTGTGGTGATTGGAGAGTTCTGTGTTTATGTTAGACACTGCTTGAGAAAAGAAACCAAGACTAACTTCTCCATAGCCCTAGCTCAATGTATTATATGTTTCACAAGTATCTGTAGAAAGGAAGAGTATTAACTAGTTTTCCTTTATCTCTATTTCACTGTCACCTGTTTTATTGGTGTCTTTCCTGGAGTTGTCTGAATGTATTAGAGTTAATTGCATTTAAAACTAAATTTAGGGGCTTCATAGATAGCATATCTCTTAAGAGCACTTACTGGTCTTGCAGAAGACCCAGGTTCCAGATCCTACATGGTGGCTCACAAAGAGCTATAATCCCAGTTCTAGGATATCTGTTGCCCTCCTCTGGCCTCCTTGGGATCCTGCATGCGTGTGGTGCCCATAAACTCATTCAGAAAAGCACACACACACACACACACACACACACACACACACACAAATAAATAAATAAATAAAATAAATTAAAAATTATATCTTAGAAAAATAAGTCAGAAAAAAGGAAGTCAGTTTCATTAATAGACATACTAACATGGAAGGAAGAAATTCCACAGGGTCCCAACCTTAGACAAAAAATTACAATTAAGGAATGCTGAGAGCAGGAGAAATAGTCTTCACTGGGGAATAGGTCCCCAACTGGCATCCAATACCAAAGTTAGTTAGTACTGAAACTAGTGGTCAGGGCTGGACAGGTTGTATTTATGCTTAGAAAAGGGAGATGGAGAGGGAGAGGGATAGAGGAAGAGGGATAGATGGAGAGGGAGAGAAGGAGAGGGGGGAGAGGGAGAGGGTGAGAGAGATATCAATTAAATACAAAGAGGCCATGAATTTGAGAGGGAGAGAGAGAGGATAAAGGGGGGATACATGGAAAAGGTTGGCAGTAGGAAAGGAAAAATGGTTTAATTATATTTTGATTTCACAAAATAAAAATATTAAAATTCAGTTTGATTCAATTCACTTAATCAGAATGATTTTATATTCTGTGAAGCCACACCTTGGAAAACCAGGAAAGCATCAAAGAGAAACCATCTTTTCAAATAAGCCTTTCAATATCATAACTTGGATTTCTCTGTAATTAATCATCTAAATTTGTTCCATTTGAAACTTCTTTTTAAAAATCAGTTTAGTTGACATACAAAGCAATGGGTTATATTATAGCATTAAAAAACCTTTTTATTGATTTTTTGAGAATTTCACATTATGTATCCCAATCTCACTCACCTCCCCATCCCCTTGTAACCACCCTCTGCCCCTGCAACCTCCTACCCAAAATAAAACAAAGCATAGAAAATATTTTATTATGGAAACTGTCCCACAGTTTATCCCTCTGTCCACACATCTTCACTTACGAATGTTCATTGTAATCAGTCATTGGTCTGGTTCGAGGTCTCTGGATTTTGTGAAACCATCAATATTGGCTTCTTACCAGGATTCCCCGTTATCCTATTGTCTTGTATCATGGAAAGCCTGCAGCTTTGGATCAGCAGGACCTGCCAGGAGCCTTCTAGCCTGGAGCAGGTTGAGACACAGAGTAGGACTCTGGTGTGGCTTTAAAGACTGATGGTCTTGGACCATCTAGCTCTCTAACTACACTGAAATGCTGATGATAACTTCTAAAAAGTCTTAAAAAAAATTCTTGCTCTTTCTGAGGGTAAAAAGCTGCTGGCTTAGGCAATTGACACTTGTAGCCTAACAGCAGGGATTAAGTAATGTGGCCTTTGTTCTATCTCAGCAGAAATTGCATAGCTCTAACTTTTAGCCTGTTAGTAGAAGTCTCAGGAAAAAGAGGGGACACTTTGAAAAGTGATTATAGTGTTTAATCCTAAATTGTAAAAAGTTCTCTATGAAAGGTCTCTAAGGAAAAAAAAAGGGGGGGAAAGAAGGAATGAATGGAAAAGGGGAAATTCTTCTTCACCTCTATGTCTAAGAAATGTTCTGTCCAAAAAAGTTCTCCTCAGCTCAGTTCTGACTCTTCTCTTTTTTCCTCAGCACTTATAAATCTTTCAGAATACATAATCACATGGTAAAAAGTTCATCACAAGTTCACACATAAATTCAAATCATAAATTGAAATAGAAGTTTACAACAGAGAATGTTAACATGCATATCTATTAGGAGGAATTATCTGGCTAAACATTCATCATCTGTCAGAGCTCCACAGGTTCACTGAGCGTTAAAATTCATAATTAGGTTATTAGTAAAGTTTTGTATAGATAAATCCAGCCAATATTTTATCTTCTCTCTTAGCACCTATAATAAATTTTTAGTTCCCTTTTATGACCTTTGGTTAATGGTTTTATAATCTCTTGGAATGTGCTCTGAGTAGTAGAAAGTTTGGTTACTACGTAGAAGCAATTAACTGGTGACACATGGGAGACTGACAGAGTTCTCATTGCAGTTTTGACTATCAGAAAAGGACCTAATAGCAGTTCCACTGTAAAAGAGCTTAATAAATACTGATATAATTTTAGGAATTCTTATAGAAACTTCATTAAGAATTAAGAAATCATCTATTTGTCTATATTCCATATAGACTAGAAGATAGTACACCTTCATAGATCTGCAGAGATCTGCTCTAAAGGGTGGGCTGGTACCTAGTGATTGCCATATATGTTTAATAATAACAGGGAAGCATATTAATAGTAGGAATCTTTCCTAAAATGATTTTTTTCCTGGGCCTTGCCTATCAGAGTACTGTTGTAGATTTTAATTTAAAATGGTCATCTCAGGAAGATCACCTGCTAGTTATTAGCTTGTCCTATGATGGCTCCTGACATCTCTTCCCTTGGAATAATATAAATGAAGCCTATAAATCTCCCTTTGATCAGACCTGATAGGAGACCCTAAGTGCTTGAAGATGACTGGAGGAAGAAACAGAAGCAGAATAATTAATCCTATAATAATCCCCAAATTTATAAGAAAATTCCACAAAGAATTATCTTTAACAAAATTTATGGTTGAATTTGAAAAATAATCAGCCAATTCTGCTGCTGAAGAACTCTGCAGTCTGGAGTGACTGATGGCATTGATCTGGGAATGTAAAGTATCCATATCAGCTTCCGGTTTCCATCGACAGCTGAGGAGCTCAGCCTGGACCACAGGGCTCCATAGCCAAATAGCGCCAGGAGAAAGCTAGCCTCCCAGGAGGGTGGAAAAGTCCATGAGTGAAGGTAAGACCAGCACCACTGCTCAGCGGGACCCGCCGGAATCCTCAGGACACAGGGACTGAGGTGCTGTCTTAGTCAGGGTTTCTATTCCTGCACAAACATTATGACGAAGATGCAAATTGGGGAGGAAAGGGTTTATTCGGCTTACACTTCCATGCTGCTGTTCATCACAAAAGGAAGTCAGGACTGGAATTCAAGCAGGTCAAGGAGCAGGAGCTGATGTAGAGGCCATGGAGGGATGTCACTTACTGGCTTGTTTGGTTCTCCTGGCTTGCTCAGACTGCTTTCTTATAGAACCCAAGAATACCAGCTCACAGATAGTACCACTCACAAGGGGCCTTCACCCCTTGATCACTAATTGAGAAAATGCCTTACCGCTGAATCTCATGGAGGCATTTTCTCAACTGAAACTCCTTTCTCTGTGATAACTTCAGCTTGTGTCAAGTTGATACACAAACCTAGCCAGTACAGGTGCGGTCTTCTGGTTTCCTTCTGCAGCCAGGGAGAGCTGATCCTGTGACACAGGGCTCCACACTCAAATAGTGCCAGGAGAGAGCTGGTATCCTAGGAGTGCCAACACACCTTTGAGCACAGGCAAGACCACCACTTCTGTTCAAATTCCTGGATCAAGAGAGACCCTTGCAGAGCCATTAGGACACAGGAACCAAGGACCAGCTGGGGACAGAATCCTTCTGGTTTCTGTCTGCACCCCAGAGCTGACCCTGTACCACAGCTTTCCAAACCAAAATTCCTCTCAGAGAGAGCTGATCTCCAAGGAGTATTGATGCAGAGGCTTGCAGGAGGGACAAGCCACAGTCAGAGAGAGAAAGACCAGCTAACACCAGAGATAAACAGATGGCAAAAGGCAAGGGCAAGAACATAAGGAACAGAAACCAAGGCTACTTGACATCATCAGAACCCAGTTCTCCCACCACAGCGAGCACTGGATACCCCAACACACCAGAAAAGCTAGATTCAGATTTAAAATCACATCTCATGATGATGATGATGATAGAAGATTTTAGGAAGGAAATAAATAATTCCCTTAAAGAAATACAAGAGAACACAGTAAACAGCTAGAAGCTCTTAAAGAAGAAACACAAAAATCCCTTAAAGAATTAGAAGAAAACACAATAAAACAGGCTGAATTACAGGAAAACACAATCAAACAGGGTGAATTATAGGAAAACACAAACAGGTGAAGGAAATGAACAAAACCATCCAGGATCTAAAAATGGAAACAGAAACAATAAAGAAATCACAAAGGGAGACAACCCTGGATTTAGAAAACCTAGGAAAGAGATCAGGAGTCATAGATGCAAGCATCACCAACAGAATACAAGAGATAGAAGAGAGAATTTCAGGTGTGGAAGATACCATACAAAACATTGACACAACAGTCAAAGAAAATGCAAAATGCAAAAAGCTCCTAACCCAAGACATCCAGGAAATCCAGGACACAATGAGAAGACCAAACCTAAGGATAATGGGTATAGAAGAGAGTGAAGATTCCCAACTTAAAGGGCCAGTAAATATCTTCAACAAAATTATAGAAGAAAGCTTCCCTAACCTAAAGAAAGAGATGAACATGAAGATTCAAGAAGCCTACAGAACTCCAAATAGATTGGATCAGAAAAGCAATTCCTTCTGTCACACTATAGTCAAAACACCAAATGCACAAAACAAGGAAGGAATATTAAAAGCAATAAGGGGAAAAGGTCAAGTAACATACAAAAGCAGACCTATCAGAATTACACCAGACTTCTCACCAGAGACCATGAAAGCGAGAAGATCCTGGGCAGATCTCATACATACCCTAGAGAACACAACTGCCAGCCCAGGCTGCTATACTCAACAAAACTCTCATTTACCATAGATGGTGAAACCAAGATATTCTACGAAAAAACCAAATTTACACGATATCTTTCCACAAACCCAGCCCTACAAAGGATAATAGATGGAAAATGCCAACACAAGGAGGGAAACTACACCCTAGAAAAAGAAAGAAAGCAATCTTTCAACAAACCCAAAATAAGATAGCCACACAAACATAAAAATAACATCGAAAATAACAGGAAGCAACAATCACTATTCCTTAATATCTCTTAACATCAGTGGACTCAATTCCCCAATAAAAAGACATAGACTAACATACTGGATACATAAACAGGACCCAGCATTTTGCTGCATACTTGGAAACGTACCTCAGAGTTAAAGACAAACACTACCTCAGAGTAAAGGGCGGGAAAACAATTTTCCAGGCAAATGGTCCCAAGAAACAGGCTGGAGAAGCCATTCTAATATCAGATAAAATTGACTTTCAACCAAAATTCATCAAAAAAGATAAGGAAGGACATTTCATACTCATCAAGGGAAAAATCTACCAAGAAGAACTCTAAATTCTGAACATCTATGCGTCCAATGCAAGGGCACCTACATTCATAAAAGAAACCTTACTAAAGCTCAAAGCACACATTGCGCCTCACACAATAATAGTGGGAGACTTCACCACCCCATTATCATCAATGGACAGATCTTGGAAGCACAAACTAAACAGAGACACAGTGAAACTCACAGATATTATGGACCAAATGGATTTAACAGATATCTATAGAACACTTCATCCTAAATCAAAATAATATACCTTCTTCTCAGCACTTCATGGTACCTTCTCCAAAATTGATCATATAATTGGTCACAAAAAAACCTCTACAGATAGAAGATTGAAATAATCACATGCCTCCTATCAGATCACTACGGATTAAGGCTCATCTTCAATGGCAACACCAACAACAGAAAGCCCACATACACATGGAAGCTGAACAATGCTCTACTCGATAACTTGGTCAAGGAAGAAATAAAGAAAGAAATTAGAGACTTCATAGAATTTAATGAAAATTAAAGTACAACATACCCAAACTTATGGGACAAGCAGTGTTAAGAGGAAAACTCATAGCTCTGAGTGCCCCCATAAAGAAACTGGAGAGAGCATACACTAGCAGCTTAACAGCACACCTGAATGCTCTAGAATAAATAGAAGCTAATAAACCCAAGAGTAGTAGAAGGTAGGAAATAATCAAACTCAGGGATGAAATCAACCAAGTAGAAACAAAAAGATGTATACAAAGAATCAACAAAACCAGGAGCTGGTTCTTTGAGAAAATCAACAAGATAGATAAACCCTTAGCCAGACTAACCAGAGGGCACAGAGACAGTATCCAAATTAACAAAATTAGAAATGAAAAGGGAGATATAACAACAGATTCTGAGGAAATTCAAAAAATCATCAGATCCTACTACAAAAACCTACACTCAACAAAATTGTAAAATCCGGATGAAATGGACAATTTTCTAGACAGACACCAAACACCAAAGTTAAGTCAGGATTGGATTAACCATTTAAACAGTCCCATAACCCCCAAGAAATAGAAGCAGTCATTAAAAGTCTTCCAACCAAAAAAAGCCCAGGACCAGATGGATTTAGTGCAGAATTCTATCAGACCTTTAAAGATGACCTAATACCAATACTCTTCAAACTATTTCACTAAATAGAAACAGAAGGAACACTACTCAGTTCCTTCTATGAGGTCACAGTTACACTGATACCAAAACCTCACAATGACCCAACAAAGAAAGAAAACTTCAGACCAATTTCCCTTATGGATATCCATGCAAAAATACTAAATCAAATTCTTGGAAATCGAATCCAAGAAGACATCAAAACGATCACTCACCACGATCAAGTAGACTTCATTCAAGGGATGCAGGGATGGTTCAATACCCAGAAATCCATCAATGTAATCCACTACATAAACAAACTCAAAGAAAAAAATACCACATGGTCATTTCATTAGATGCTGAAAAAGCATTTGACAAAATTCAGCATCCCTTCATGATAAAAGTCTTGGAAAGATCAGGAGTACAAGGCCCATACCTAAACATAGTAAAAGCAACATACAACAAACCAGTAGGCAACATCAAACTAAATGGAGATAAACTCGAAGCAATCCCACTAAAATCAGGGACTAGACAAGGTTGCTCTCTATCTCCCTATCTATTCAATATAGTACTTGAATTTCTAGCTATTGCAATTAGACAACAAAAGGAGGTCAAAGGGATACAAATGCGAAAGGAAGAAATCAAAATATTATTTACAGATGATATGATCTTATACTTAAGTGACCGGAAAAACTGCACCAGAGAACTGCTACAGCTGATAAACAATGTCAGCAAAGTGGCCAGATATAAAATTAACTCAAACAAAGTAGTAGCCTTCCTATACTCAAAGGATAAACAGGCTAAGAAAGAAATTAGGGAAATGACACCCTTCCCAATTGTCACAAACAGTATAAAGTATCTTGGTATGACTTTAACCAAACAAGTGAAAGATCTGTATGACAAGCACTTCAAGTCTCTGAAGAAAGAAATCGAAGAAGACCTCAGAAGATGGAAAGATCTCTCATGTCTATGGATTGGCAGGATTAATATAGTAAAAATGGCCATCCTGCCAAGAGCACTGTACAGATTCAATGCAATCCCCATCAAAATTCCAACTCAATTCTTCATAGACATAGAAAGAGAAATTCTCAAATTCATTTGAAACTAAAAAAAAAAAAAAACCAACCCAGGATAGCAAAAACTATTCTCAACAATAAAACAACTTCTGGGGGGAATCAGCATTCCTGACCTCAAGCTGTACTACAGAGCAGTAATGATAGTAGTATTGGTACAGTGACAGACAGTTAGATCAATGGAATAGAATTGAAGACCCAGAAATGAATTCACACACCTATGGTCACTTGATCTTTGATAAAGAAGCTAAAACCATCCAGTGGAAAAAAGACCGCATTTTCAACAAATGGTGCTGGTTCAATTGGTGGTCAACATGTAGAAGAATGCAAATTGATCCATTCCTATATTTCTGTACAAAGTTCAAGTCCAAGTGGATCAAGAACCTCCACATAAAACCAGATACACTGAATCTAATAAAAGAGAAAGTGGGGGAAAAGTCTTGAATACATGTGCACAGGGGAAAAGTTCCTGAACAGAACACCAATGGCCTATGCTCTAAGATCAAGAATCGACAAATGGGACCTCATGAAATTGCAAAGCTTCTGTTAGGCAAAGGACACTGTCAATAGGACAAAACGGCAACCAACATATTGGGAAAGATCTTTACCAATCCAATGTCCAATTCAGGGCTAATATTCAATATATACAAAGAACTCAAAATGTTAATCTCCAGAGAACCAAATTACCCTATCAAAAAATGGGGAACAGAGCTAAACAGAGAATTCTCAACTGAGGAAACTCAATGGGCTAAGTACCTAAAGAATTGTTCAACATCCTTAGTCATTGGGGAAATGCAAATCAAAACAACCCTGAAATTCCACCTCACACCAGTCAGAATGGCTAAGATAAAAAACGCAGGTGACAGCAGATGCTGGTGAGGATGTGGAGAAAGAGGAACACTCCTCCATTGCTGGTGGGATTGCAAACTGGTACAACCACTCTGGAAATCAGTTTGGTAGACCCTCAGAAAAATGGGCATAATACTACCTGAGGACCCAGCTATACCACTCCTGGGCATATACCCAGAAGATGCTCCAACATGTAATAAGGACACATGTTCCACTATGTTCATAGCAGCCACATTTATAATAGCCAGAAGCTGGAAACAAACCAGATGTCCCTCAACATGGGAATGGATACAGAAAATGTGGTACATTTACACAATGGAATACTACTCAGCCATTAAAAACAATGACTTCATGAAATTTGCAGGCAAATGGATAGAACTTGAAAATATCATCCTGAGCGAGGTAACTCAGTCACAAAGAAAGAACACGGTATGTACTCACTGATAAGTGGATATTAGCCCAAAGTTTGGAATACCCAAGATTCACTTCACAGCAACCATTGGACTCATCCTGAGGTCCCAGATTGAGGAGTTAGAGAAGGGACTGAAGGAGTTGAGGGAGTTTGCAGCCCCATGGAGAGAGCAACAGTGTCAACTGGCCTGACCCCCCAGTGCTCCCAGAGACTGGACCACCAACCAAAGAATACACATGGAGGGACCCATGGTGCTGGCCACATATGTGGCATAGGAGGGAGGACCTTGTTAGCCATCAGTTTGAGGAGAGGTCCTTGGGTCTGAGGGTGTTAGATGCTCCAGTGTAGGGGAATGCCATGGAGGGAAGACGGGAGTGTGTGTGTGTGGAGTAATACCCTCATTAGAGGCAGGGGCATGGGGGATCTGATAGGGGGTTTCCAAAGCATAGACCTGGAAAGGGGAAAACATTTGCACTGTAAATAAAGTAAAAAAAAAAAAAGTATTCATATCAATAGCGAGTTGTGAATTGTTCTGCATACCATGCAGATATGCCTGTATCTGTTTCCAGGACATTTCTGACCCATTGTAGGGCAGAGGAATGACACAAATCCATTTATAATTAGCATGACATGACATAGTTAAACGTGTTTTAATATTTTGAACCTGAGTTCCTATGTAAAGGATAGCTTTCTCTAAAGCATTGATTCTGTCTGTCAAACCTCTATCAGTCCTTTCCTGAGCAATCAGTGCCAAAGAAATATTTTTTGTTAAGGAAGTTACATAATTAGCAGTGTGTACTTGTTGGACTAGGGAGGCAGCAGAAGTTGTAACTGACCCTAAGATAACAATTAAGGTTGTAATGCCTAAGATTACTTCAGCTATAAATCTCTTAGGTCATGAAAGAGAATTAACCGTCTGTACCAAGGCAAACAATGAAAAAGCATTACATCAAGGCTGTGAGAAAGTAATTGGTAACAAAGTATAAGGTAGCTAGTATACAATGAGAAAAAGCATAATGACACATGGTGAAGTTATACAACTGGTCAAATAGCATTCTGGAAGGAAATGATACATATAGACTTATATTTAACAATTTTATATTCCCTCTATCCCCTGGATATAGAATTAAAAGTCCAATCAGATGCAAGGGTGTCAATCACCTTAGCCAGTGACTTTTAACCCTCAGAAAGAACAAGAAAGTTTTTTAGGACTTTTTAGAAGCTATCATCAGCATCTTAGTATAGTTAGAGAGCTAGAAGGTCCAGAGACTCTCAGTCTTTAAAGCTACACCAGAGTCCTACTCTGTGCTCCGTTTCTACCCTCTCCAGGCTGGGAGGCTCCTGGCATCTAAATTGGCACCTTGGAACAGGGACAGTAAGTCGACACAGATAGGACTCTCAACTAGTCTTGCAAACCCCTTGGCCAGGGAATGCATGGTTATGGAAGGTGAGAAATAGTAGTTGATTTTGCCTACTGCTATCAGCAGAGGCTTATATTGGGTATCATTATTGCCCAGGCTATGCTAAGAGCCAGAAGCTGTGGTTTAATTGTTTACTGCCATCAGCAGTGGTTAATAGTAGGTGCCATCAGCACCTGGCTGGTTTGGTTGGGTACCATTAGTGCCCAGGGTATGCCAGGAGCCATCATCTCTAGCTTTAATTGCCTGCTGCCACCAGCAGAGATGGATAGTAGGTGCCATCAGCACCTCGTTGCTTTTATTAGATACCATCAGTGCTCAGGTTAAGCCAGGAGTCATCAGCTCTGGATTTAATTGCCTGCTGCCATCAGCAGAGGCTGATATTAGGTGCCACTAGGGCCTAGTTATTCTGTTGGGAGTTATCAGTACCCCTCTTAGGTCAGGAGTCATCAGCTCTGGGTTGTGTGCATCTTGTGGGTATCTCACAGGATGGGACAAAGTGAATCTACATAGAGTTCATTGCAGATGTTATGAAGCATACTATTAAAGACAAAGGCATCAAGGTTAGCACTAGCCAGATGACTGACGTTCTTCAGTTTGTACAAATGGTCAGTCCTTGGGTCTTTAGGAAGGAGAACTTTAGGTGTGGATACATGGGGGAAAGTAGGGTTAGATATTAAAAACTGGTTTACAGAGAATGGAGGATTAGGCATGCCTCTCACAGAGTTTGCTATTTGGAATGTGCTTAGGAAGGCACTGGCGGATGACAAAAAAGCCCTATGTGCTCAGGAGACATTAGATTCACCTCCTTGTGAGGGGCCTCCAGTACTACAGTCTCGCTCAGGATCTAAGAACAATGTTTATTCCTCAACATAAAAGTCTGAAAAAAGGGGCTCAGGAGAGGGCAGTAATGAATCAGAAGAGGAAAAATCAATCTCAGAGGAGGAATCTAACTCAGACAAAATATCATAAACATACGTGGTCTACCATGCAGCATTTAAATATAAGTCAATCCACAAGATGCCCTGAAAAACATAAAAAGAAACCAAAGGGGCCTATCGGATCTGCTGCTGGTGTACTCCAAACTCAGCAATAGGAGAAGTCATTAGGCTGTTTTCCAGTGAGTATGGAGAATAACAAATAAGATAAGGATCCATTATGGGAACCTTTGTCATTTAAATTGCTTATGACTCCTCATAATTGGTTTAAAATAGCCAGAGCCTACCTAACGAAAGATGAATTTTTACTGTGGATGTATATATATGAACTTTGCTCAAAAAGAGTTATCTAAAATGTTTGAAAAAAAAGGGGAGAATGAAAGAGTTAACATATAAAATGTTTACGGGTATTGGGGAATGTTTTGAAGAAACAACTCAACAAAAAAATGACAAAAGAAGCTCTAGTAAAAATATCAGTTGCAGCCTTAGAAACATGGAAACCTGCTAGTTATTAGCTTGTCCTATGATGGCTCCTGACAAGGACCAGTCCTTTCATGTGCTCTAACAGTTCACAGATGATGTAGATTTTGGGGTGGGCCAACTCAAAGCCCTGGATCTGGGCCTGGGTGGTAGCTGAACTGAGTAGCAGGATGCTGTTGGCTCTCTCTTATCTGCACCGTAGAGCTTTCCAGCACTGCTAGTCTAGGCCACTCAATGTGCCATCCACAGGATCAGCTCTCCTGCTCTCATGTCCTTGCAGCTGGCTCACCTGGATTTATGCCTCCAGAACCAGCTCCATTGCCCAGTGGAGGTTTGGGGGCCCTCTCTCCCAAGGGCTGCAGCTATCGTGAGGCTGGGTCAGCTCTCCTGCTCTTACCTCCTTGGGGTTGGCTCACCCATGTCTTTGCCTTCAGGGACAGGTCTACTGTGTTGCCCAGGCGAGGCGTAGGGCCCACTCTCCCACCAATGGGGGGAAAGGTCAGTTCTTCTGCTCTCAACTTTAGGTCCAGCATTCCTGGCTACCACAGGTAACGAAGGGTGGGGTGGGGAGAGCACATCTTCCCCTTCCCACTCTATCTCATGACATGAGTGGCTGGGACAGCTTTTCTACATTCACACCCATGGGGTCAGCTCACCTGTGCTCCCTTCACCAGGCCCAGCTCTATTTTGCTACTCAGGCCAGGTGCAGGGCCCTCTCCCGAGTGCTGTAGCTGACAAGGGGCAGGGCCAGCTCAACTCTCATGACCCCGTTGCCAGCTCTCCCAACAGCTGCAAGTGGCCAGGGGCTACTGGGAGAAGGGCATCACCTCTTTGCTTGTACCACCTCATGGCAAAGGAGGGCTGGGGCCAGCACTCGTGTGTTCTTGCTCTTTAGCCAGCTCATTCTTGTCCCCATCACCAGGATGGGCTCCACTCTGCTGCCCAGGTGAGTTGCAGGGTCCACACTCTTTCCAATGCTGAAGCTGCAGGAGAGAGATGGGGCTAGCTTTCCAGAGTGCTGCATCCAGTGAGGGGCAGGGCCAGTTTTGCATAGTCCCGGAACATCTACGTGATCCCAGGTCATTGTCCAGATCAGGGATGTCCTTGTGGTCTCTAGTGATAATATGAGCCATGGATATTGACATTAGTCTCTGCCACGGCAGAGCCATGGAATGAAACTTGACCCTCAGCAGTAGCATGGGCTGGAACTTCACCATGACTTCAGGAGGCTGGGCTGGCTACTCACAGCAGGCTATTCCTGTCTTCCCTCAACTCTCCAGTTCCATCTTTCTTCACTAGACTCAAACTGTTCTGCTTCTCTTTCTCTCCCATCTGTCCAACACATGCTTGCACATTGTAGAGGCTCCTGCTGTAGGCTGGTCACATGGCTGGAAGGTCTCTGTGTGATCTCCTTTGTCCAGGTCTTATGGCATGTTAGCAAGCAGACCTCTAGGGGTCTACAGCCAACCCATTTGCCAGAGTAGGCCAGTCTATGGCTGTCTTCTCCTTCTCATACGTGAGTAGTGGCACCAGGCAGGGCTCTGTGTGTTTATGGCCTGCTCATTCCATGTAGTAGGGGGGGTGGTGTCTGTGGGTGTCTTTCCCCACCCATACCATGTGGCATGGAGATTGGCAGATCTCTGATTATCTCCCTACCTTACTTATAACCTCCACTGCAATCAGCATAGCCCTGAGATACTGTGAAGACCTCGCTGTAACTGAAACTCAGCCCAGTAGCTGGAGGTCCCAACCCAAGGCATGTCGGGTAGTATTTTCTTACTTTTTAAAAAAATTAATTTTAAAGTTAGCATATACAGTAGTAGGTTTCCTTATGGTGTCTCCATACATTCCTTGTTACTATTTATTCCCTTCCCCAATTGCCTCCCTGTCTCTAAGTCCACTGCATGAATGTTCACTTCTTTATCCTTCAATAGCTTCAGTTCTGCTTTCATGGCATACGTATTCTATCTCTCCTTTAACTCTCCTTTAAGACCTCTTCTTCTAAACACACGGGTGTGCGCGCGCGCGCACACACACACACACACACACACACACACACACACACACACACACACACAAACACACACACAGAGTTAGGGGCGACACATGTAACATGAAAGTGCAGAAGACACTGTGGAAGAGAAAGGATGACTTAAGGTAGGTAAAGGGGTAAGGAGGTGGGAGAATTGAAAGCAGAGGAAAGCAAATTGTTCTTGAAAATGCCAAAGTGATACATAATACTTTGCATGCTAATTAAAAAATTAGAAGGTAAAAAATAGCCACACTATTACAACTAGCATGACTGGCACCTGTCAGTGGAAAAAGAATCAAATTGACTGCTATCTCCATATTGATGGAGATAATGAAAACAGTGTAAGATTATGTGGTCTCAAAACAGAGAGAAGTTGGCTTTGACCAGAAGACCTAGAGGGAACCCTCAGGAGAGGTCCAGAACTTGATCTGGCTTTGAAGGATATTTTGGATTTAGATTTAGAGACAGCAGGCCTTGCTGCCTAAGGGGTAGTGTATTAAATTTGGAGGAAACAAAGTATATACTATTCATCTGGAAGAAACAATAAATTTTTTAATATATCTGGAATTATGGCATGGGGAAGCTGGACTCAGACTAAAAGTTCTCCTGGCTAAGGAGACCATAAAAATAGTATATACTTCTCTGGGATGATGCACACAAAATTTGGAAAGGCTTGGGCCAAATAGTTCATGACTTAAGTGGTCCAGTCTTATCTGTGGGCCACCACAATTCCCGTCCTCAGTCCAGTGTCCAGTGTCAAACACTATATATACTTTGTTTCTCTCTGGGTCACCCCAGTCTTCCATGCTTTCCCGGGTATCTTTTTTTTTTATAGCTCATAGTTTATGTTTTTAGGATATTTTTTGAGATTACTAAAATGCTCTGTCTCCTTTTTTAGATATTCACTTCCCTCATCCTGCTCAGAGGTAAACTCAACTTTTTTCTTCCTAATGTTATTTCTATGTCATGACTAGTTTTTTTTTTTTTTTTTTTTTTTTTTTTTTTTTTTTTTTTTTTTTTTTTTTTTTTTTTTTTTTTTTTTTTTTTTTTTTTTTTTTTTTTTTTTTTTTTTTTTTTTTTTTTTTTTTTTTTTTTTTTTTTTTTGCTTATTATGGTAAAAAGGCCCTTTCTGTCCTCAACAAAAAATATTAACAAAATTAGATGATGAGAAATAAGAACACCATATTCCTTTATTAATTTGTTCATTTATTCATTAAATAAGTATTTATTTTGTTGGGTAGTGTATCTGTAGTGTTAAATAAAATATTTTATTCATGTCCTTGGGAGGCTCATATTTGCATTTGGGAGCTAGTCATTACATAGCTAATAACACAACAATTAATATTTAATTATAATGGTGGCAATTGCAGTAATAAAAATATCCTAGAATATTCTAAACCTAGCCTGGAATGGACCCAAAAAGGCTTTTGGTTAATAAGTTCTAGAGATGTTTTGCTAATATTTCTTCTCCTCACCAGTTTATGATATTTCATTGCATTTTATGGAAAAATTTATAGACAAATTATGTGTGTTCATCATATACAACAGGATGCTCTGAAATATGTATACATACAGAATGATTATTAGACAATTAATGTGCCTTAAGTAGTTACTATTTTTGTGGTAAGAATGCTTTGCATCCATTCTCTTAGCACTTTTTAAGAATACAATATAATTACTAGCGATTAACCAGAGATAACAATGTATAATAGTTTCATAAAACTTATTTATCCTAATGGGAATTTTTTCTTTTTATCAACATCTCTAGAAAGCCCCTCACCAGCTACTCAATTTCTAGTAGCCACCATCCTGCTGTCTACTTCCATGAAATCAACTTTTTAAGAGTCTACATATGAGAATGTTCCCAAAGCATTTGTCTCCTTATGCCAAGCTTACTGTACTTAGCATAAACGCCTCCAGGCTTACCTATCTTGTCACAAATAGCAGGGTTTTATTTTTATGCCTGATTATTGCTCAGTTGTGTAATTATACCACATTTCTTTTTCCTTTCATCTATCACTGGACATGTATATGTTGTTTCTAGACCTTGACTGCCATGGATAATGCTTCGGTGAACATGGGAGAGCTGGTGTCTCTTTTATATAGTGCATTTCATTTCCTCTGCATTTATATTCAGTAGTGGAATTGCTGAATTATTATCCAGTTTATTTTTAGTTTGTTGAACTATAACAGGTGAAACCAATTGTCACCAGCACTGTCCAAGGCTCTCATTGCCTTATGTTCTCAGTAGCGAGTATGTATTGCACTTTTGGTAGTAGTCCTGGCAGCAGATGTGAGGCAATGCATTATTGTGCTTCTGATTTGAATTTTCTTCACCAAACGAGTTGTGTTTGTAGACATGATAAATAAACATATCTGAATGGAGAGTAGGAATCAGCAGTAGAGATAAGGGAAGAGAAAGGTCCTGTGCATTATACTAGTGTGAGTAGAGAGAAATACTTCCTAGAAACACAGATGGATAAATCAAAATACTGAGTGTTTGGCAGGATGTGGGTAGAAAAGCATGGGAGGGTACTGAGGTTGAGTCACAGACTTCTGATTTCATTTGTTGAGTGCATGCCAATGACATAGATTAAGATATTGACCCTGAAAAGATGCTAAGTGGTGGCTAATTCTAATTGTCAACTTGACTGGATTAAAGAATATATAGAAACCTAAATACACTGCTTTCTCTGTGTCTTTAGGGGTGATTTTAGAGTAGGCAACATTTGCTTTTGAGTAGATTACATGGGGAAGGGTGGTCTCTAATGTGAGCAGCCACAACCCCATTGCTGTTGACTCAGAGAGAACAAATTCAGAATGCAATTTGTGTTTCCCGCTGGAAACTGAGGCACACTAATTTGCTGTCTTCAGTTTAAAACTATGGACTTTCTAGCTTTTGGAGTCAATGCCTTGAGTCTCTGAGGTTACATCCATGAGGAAATAGCTTTTGCACTTGAACTGGAAGTTGAAGTGCAGGCTTCTGGTCTTGGCATGAATCACACTGTGAATATCGTTGGTTCTCCTGCCAGAAGACAGTTTCTGAGGCTTCTTATAACACGAGAATTTAGATCTCTTTTACTTTCTGTCACAAATCTCTTTTCTGATTCACACACACACACACACACACACACACACACACACACACACACACACACACACACACCTACCTTACTCCTTCAGTCCTTTAGTTCTTCAGCCCTTCAAACTTTATTTTACTATCATTATGCCAAGTTATTTTCAGAGATAAACAACAAAATAAACCTTCTTTCTTGCCCAACTTGTTAGTGCTTTGTGTATAGTTAGTAAAGGTCTTAGTTTTTATTTTTTAGATTTTAATATTTATAATTTGATATCTCAAGTAAAACCAAACTGAATAACTATCCAGACTTTAAAACAAATCAGGTATTTGTATTAATTTCTTCTCTTTCTCCTTCTCCTTCTCCTTCTCCTTCTCCTTCTCCTTCTTCTTCTTCTTCTTCAAATAACATCTTTTTAAAGATTTATTTTATTTATATTAGTACACTGTAGCTGTCTTCAGACATACCAGAAGAGGGCATTACGGATGGCTGTGAGCCACCATGTGGTTGCTGGGAATTAAACTCAGGACCTTTGGAAGAACAGTCAGTGCTCTGACCGCTGAGCCATCTCACCAGCCCTAGTTTTATCTTCTTAAAGGTGTTCCTTTCAGGTTCTTGTCTTATGAAGCCCATGCTTATTGAGAGTTGTCATTTGGGATTTCCTCTTTATCAACAAGGAGATCTTCTTAGTCTATAGGTATGGGAGACATAGTCATATATTCCTTCTTGTTGTTGTATTATTCAAAATGTATATTCTCTAAAGACTCCATAAAAAAAGATGTATCAGAAGAAAATACTTTGGAGGATTACGTGCCAAACAACTTTATTCTATTATCACATATAATAGATGAAAGTAGATTATTATTAATTCCACCTTGTGGTAGAGAGGACTTGGTGGTGTTAGATTCCCAAGGCTTTATAAAGAGAGAAGGCAGAAAGAAACCACTTTGACTTCTGCAGAAGATACTTACTGTTTATTTCAAGTGGAGAGGGGCAGACATTCCCACTGGAAAAGGGATGCCTTCTAAGAGGGAATACATGAAGTTTATGGTTGGGGTTTGGAGAATAGGGAAGTTAAATGAAGCTTTTTTTTTGAATTGGTTTTTACAGACATGGATGTTTTCTTGTTAGAAACTGCCTTGCCTTAGGACTAAGTTAGGCAATGGAGAAAAAGGGCTAGAGTTTCAGCACAGGATTTGGATTTCAGCAAGCCTTAGGTGAACCAGAAATTCCTTGGTCAGCATGTGGCAGAGCCTGTTTAAGGTTTATTTCAGCAGTAGGTAGGTAGAATGTAGAATTCTCCATGGGAAATAACTGTCCTTAAAACTGATGCCTTATTCTAGCTTCCTTGAAAGTTCTTTTTGACTGTCTTAGGTTACTATTACGGTGATGAAACACCATGACCAAAGCAACTCGGGGAAGAAATGGTTTATTTGGTTTATGCTTCTATATCATAGTTCATTATCAAAGGAAGTCAGGACAGGAACTCAAGCAGGACAAGATCCTAGAAATAGGAGCTGTTACAGAGGCCATGGCCTAGTACTGCTTACTAGCTTCTCTCCATGATTTGCTCAGCTGTTATCTTAAAGAACCCAGGACCACCAGCCCAGAGATGACTCCACCCACAGTGGGCTAGGCTCTCCCCTATCAATCGGTAAGTAAGAAGATACCCCATTGGCTTACCTACAGACCAATCCTATGGAGAATTTTGTTTTGTTTTGTTTAGAGTTTAACTTCTTTTTATTTAATTATTTATTTATTTACATTCTAGCTATTGCCCCTCCCTCCTCTAAGATGACTTTAGCTGTCCAGCTATGTGTAAAGAGATAAAACTATCCAGCACACTGTTTTTTCTTGAAAAACCCTGTAATGCCCTTTAGGGTATTCACATAGGAAACATGTGCAGAGTCTTTAGTGCTTCTTTATTTTTGGAGCGCTGAGATTTCTTGTTTATTTATTTGGTACTGGTCTGTTTTTAATCATCATTTTAATGACTCCTTAAAAATATAAAAAAACTTAATTTCTTTGAAATATTCTCTATTTCTAGAGTGTTCCTCATGCATATTGCTCTCTCACGCCAGAACTCCTCATGTCTGTGTGTATACTAAATCAAAAAGTCTTTTCTCTCTTTTCTGCCTTTCGAGTTATATCCTCAACTTGGTGTTTTAATTCTGTACTTATTTTTTATTACTATAACTACCTTTCAAAATATCTAATTGTTATTTTTATTCCATTTTATTTTGATTTTTAAAATTACTTTATTATTTAGTGTGTATAGGTGTTTTCCCTCCATGTATGTCTGTGCACCACGTTATGTGCAATGCCTGCAGAAGCCAGAAGGCGGCATGATCTCTTGGACTTGAGTTACAGACATCTGTGAGCTATCATGTGGGTGCTGGGATTGAACCTGGGTCCTCTCAAAAAGAAGCCAGTACTTTTACTCACTGAGCTATTGTTTTAGCCTTTTCTTTATTTTCATTTTTATTATACATGTATATTTTTAGAAAACTTATTTGCCATTCTCTTTCTCTCTCTCTCTCTCTCTCTCTCTCACACACACACACACACATACACACACACACACACGTATATATATATATGAGACAAGGTTTCTGTATGTAGTCCTGTCTGTCTGTTTTGGACTTACTATGGTTGGCAGGCTGGCTAGAAACTCATAGAGATCCTCCTCCTTCTGCTTCCCAAGTTCTGGGGTTAAAGGCATGCACCACCATGCCTTCCCTCTTTATTTTCAATATTATTTAAATGAATGTAGTGCCTTCTTTTATCTTTCCAGATATAATGATTGCTTTTAGTTTTGATTTAACTTCTGGCATGGTTCATTTCCATATTAAGTTGTTCATTTTTAGAAAATTTGGCCTTGATCTTTCATTTTTCTGTTTTCTATGTTTGGAGATTGTTGTTGATAATTCACATACCTAATCACTAACTCTGTGCATTTGTACAGGGCTTCTCGTGAACTTTATTAGAAAGAAGTCTAGTGAAACCTTCATCAAGGGGTTCTTGCCATTACTGCCTTTAAGCGTCTTCTCTCTTTAGTAAGTGAGATTCTCGTTAGAGAATCTTCCCATCTGGTGTACCAGATGCCAGCAGGCTAAGTCATTAAGGAATGCCCCATTGGTCAGTTATGGAAGGGAACAGAAAGAAATGAGATTACAGAAAGAGAACATAGACTATGAAGTACAGTTAGTGAAGGTCTCTGAAGGCTCTGCAGGAGGTCTGAAGTTGAGATGGCCTTCTGAATTTTATGCCTTGGGATGAAGGATACTGGGCCTTTATCTTCATGCTAGTTAGACAATGAACACACAGTTGGGTATGTATGATCTCTGTATCTAACGTGTGGGTCCAATGAATTGCAGATTTTATTTTAAAAACTACATTCATGCTGACTTCTAATTGTTATTGTTGCTTAAACAGCAGAACTGCTAACAGAGCACTATACTGTGTAATCTAGAGACTATTGAATGAAGGAGAATGCATGCACTAAAGCATTTTATATAGGGGACCCATGCAACCACAGCTAAAGCTTAGTTGCATCACAGGAGGTGCTTGAATCAATCTGTCTCCTATAGGGTGACTTCAGGTGGTTTGGATAAGGCCTGAAAAGTAGGGACTCATTACTCAAGGCATCTCTTGAATAGGACCGATAGCTGAAGGCAGTGCTGGCACTAGATAACATGGGATGAGAAGTAAGAAGAGCCTGGATCCTGGCATTCTGAAGACCCAAAGGGGAACAGACTGAAGAATCAGGAGCCTTTCTATGTATACAGAGTTCCAAGATTAAGAAAAAAAAAAAAGGGAAGAATGTTTCGAGGGACCAGTTTTATTGCTCAGTGGGTAAAGATATTTACTGTTATGCCCTACCACCTGAGTTTGACTGCTGGGACTCACACAGTGGAAGGGAGACTGACTCCCATATGTTGTCACCTAACCTCCATATGTGTGCATGAATATAGACACAAAATAAATTTTAAAAAACTTTAAAAGACTGTTTTGAGGAGCTGGAGCCATGGCTCAGTGGGCAAGAAAACTGGCTGCTCTTGGAGAGGGCTCAAGTTCCATTCCCAACATCCACCTAGTAGCTCCAAATCCTTTGTAATTCTAGTGCCAGGGAATCTGATTTCTATTCTGGCCTCCCTTGGGCATCAGGCCTACAAGTGGTATACACATGGGCAAAATACCCATACACATGAAATTAAAAGAACTATTAACAAAAAAGTGTGTTGAATGGAAATGAATGTCAGTTCCTAGTGTGAACCAGAATACATATCAATGCCCAAGGAGCAGGTCGCTGAGTTTAGGTGCTCTGTCTCCACATGAATTTTTCATGACTTTAGTGGATATCTGTATCAGATGCCTTTAGAACCTTTCTCATACAAATGTATGAAACATTACACAAATGGCAGTGGGTAGCCAAGTGTGTGATTTGTTATAGTATATAACTATCTAGAAAAAGACCCAGTGGCTTTTAAAATATTCACCATGAGTGAATTAGTCACAGTTCTCTGTACAGTAGATAGATAGATAGATAGATAGATGATAGATAGATACAGATAAGATTATCATGGGAAATGACTCATATGATTATAAACATTCAATCAAAATCCCATGGTATTTTGTCTGTAAACTGGATAACCAGGGGATTAAATAGTGTAATTCAGCCTGAAAGAAGGCTTGAGAACCAGCTGGGCCAGAGGTATAATTTCTGGAATTTGAAACCTGAGAAACAGGCTGGGGGAGGGGCTATAGGGTAATCTCTGAAGTCTGAGGCCTGAGAACTAGAGAAGCAGTGAGCCTATGGTGTCAATTCTGGCATCCTTCAGGGCTCTGTGACCAAGGAGGAATTCTCTGCCTTTATTCTTGTTACCCTCTTTGGTCTCTAAATGCATTAAATGATGCTATCCCCAATAGCTCTTTACTTGAGCTATTGACAAAATCCAAGTCTTTTCCAATAATAGACATCTATAGACACAGCCCACTGTAATATTTTACCAGTTATGATGTGCCAGGTTGAAACAAATTGATGTTTGAGATAGCAATGTCATTGTGTTGTGTAATTTGTATTCTTTGCCATCTTTACACCTGAAAATAGCCTAACACACATGTGTTAATTGTCTATGTCTTTTCAATAAAGCATTAAGTTTCAGGAATTTAATGGAGGTCTTTAATGCCACTTAACTATTGCTTAAATAGAATCTCAGGCCATGTCTATTTTGATATAAAATGCATGTGCATTCCATAATGCCTTACTACCTATCTTTGTACTTTAGTGATTCGTAGTATGTACATTCAAGGAATACTACTATACGCATGTATAAAATACCATATCATATCTAAAACACTGTGCAAGACCAGAACAATTTTGACTATTTAAAACATTACTTCAAATGTGAAGAAGAGAGAGGAGATGACAAAGCAGAAGTGGAAATATATGATGAAGAGAAAGATTAGTTTAAGGTACATCTTTGGGAGGAAAAAGAGTGTAGATTATTTAAACCCACATTTATTTGATTGAGAAAGTACCAGAGGATGCACCGGATGCATGTTAACTGTGTGATACTTAAGTGCTGAATGCAAATTAATTGCTAAAACCATCTGTTAATCATTTGAATCTGGCAATAAAAGTGATGAGTGAGGCATTTATCATCAAATTGAAAGCACAGTTTTTTCTAATGGATCTTTTATTCAAGCTTTATGCTTCTGTTGTGATTTTATTTTGCTAGTCACATAGATCTTCTGATTCCCATTTGTAATTAGGATGATTCACATGACAGAGGAGTGGCACTAGAAGTAATATCACAATTGGCCTGCATTGATCAACAGAGCAGTCACCTTTTAACCTCTTTAAATTATTCAAATCTTGATTAAACTAGGAGAAAACTAATTAATATACTTTAATTTAAAGGAGCTGTTTATAGAATTTGGAATTTGTATAGAAGTGTGTGTTTGTGTGTGTAGTGGGGGATCTCACGGGTTTATTCTGAGGATCTAGATTTAGGTTTCAGTCATACATCACTACAGAGATGCTTCCCTGACTTTGGGAATGGTGTAATCTGCAGAAAGAAAATGGAAGGTAATAGTTTCTTTAATGTCCAACTATTATCTTAGGAAAAGACTCACCCTTAAACTAGGCAAGGGAGGTCTCTGTGTAGGACCCTGTGCTTTGTAGATACCACAAGTAACAAACACATTAAAATAAAATTCATTTTGGGGTCCTGGATATCCTCACTTAACACACAGTACTCATCTTTGACACATTACTATACATCTTAAAGACTGAATCTCATGATCACCACATTCAAGCTCCAGGAAAATACTTTTGCACATCCTCTGTCCTATGTTCTCAGGTTTATAAGTTCAGTTTTTATTTTTGTCTCAATTTATTCAAGACAACTTTCTTGAATAAAAGAAAGGTTAGTGTAATAGCAGCTGTAGGAAAGAGAAAGGCAAAATAACTAGCATGTCAAATCTCTCCTTAGAGGTAGCATGAATGCAGTAGTGGTTCACCCCCAAATGCTATTGTTTCATAGCACTGTGCCTTTAAAGTCATTCTTTATGCAGCATCCAGGGCAAGATATGCTGCTAAGAAAACGACCATTTCCTCTGTCACTTACCATACCTTTTAAACTCTAAATAGCTCAGCAATAGATATGCTAGTAGGTTGTACATATTTTAGCAGTTACAACATTTACCATTTTTCCCAATTGAAGGTAATCTATATAATTATTAATTAATTAATTAATTAACTTTACATTCTCTACAGTTTCCCCTCCTCTACTTTCAGTCCCTTCCCTTGCTCCTCCCTTTCTCTTCAGGAAAGGGGAGTTCTTCCATGGATATTAACCAGCCTTGGCATTTCAAGTTGCCATAAAATTAGGTGCATCTTCTCCAATTGAGGCTACATGAGACAGCCCAGAGAGGGGAAAGGGTCCTAAAGATAGGCAAGAGAGTCAGAGACAGCTCCTGCTCCCACATGAAGATCAAGCTGCACAGCTGTTAGATATGTGTAGAGGGCCTACATCAGTTCTGTATGTGCTCTCTGGTTCATGGTTCAGGCTCTGTGAGCCCCTGTGGGCCCAAGGTTAGTTGATTCTGTGGGTTTTCTTGTGCTGTCCTTGATCTTTCTGGCTACTTCCATCTTTCCTCCCCCTCTTCCACAGGATTTCCCAAGTTCTCCTTAATGTTTGGCTGTGGGTCTCTGCATCTGTTTCCCTAGGTTTCTGGGTGAAACCTCTCAGATGAGAGACTCCTGTCAACAAGTATAGCAGAATATCATTAATTTATCAGAGGCAGGCTCTCTCTTAAGTTATAGGTCTCAAGCTGGTCCAGTCATCCATTGGCAAATTTCTGTCCCATCTTTACACTTTACAGCTGCACACTTTGTAGGAATGACAAACTGTGTGTTGAACGTTTTTGCGCCTGCATTAGTGTTCCAATCCTTCTACTGGAACTATTGCCTGGTTACAGGAGATGGCCTATTCAGTCTCCATATCCCCCCATTGCTAGGAATCTTAGTTGGGGTCCCCCTCATAGATTCCTGGGATTTTTCCATTGCCCTGGGTTTCTAGGTCATCCCAGAGATGCCACCCCCATCTCAATTCCAGTTTTTTCTCCCATATTCTTTCTGCCCAGCTTTCCCTTGCCTGGTCCCTCCTATTCCTATCCTCACTGCTTCCCCATCCAGACTCCTCTTCCCCATCCACCCAGAATGTCTATTCTATTGCCCTTCTCAGTGAGTTTCAAGTGTCCCTACCTTGAGCTCTCCTTGTTACTTAGCTTCTTTCTGTCTATGGATTATAGCATGGTTATCTTGTAATTTATGGCTAACATCCACTTATAAGGGAATAATACCATGTTTGTATTTCTGGGCCTGAGTTATCTCACTCAGGATGTTCTTTTCTAGTTCCATCCATTTACCTGAAAATTTCATGATGCTATTGTTTTTAATAGCTGAGTAATACTCCATTGGGTAAATGAACCACATTTTCTTTATTCATTTGTCAGTTGAAGTTGCTTCCAGTTTCTGGCAATTAGGAATAAGACTGCTATGAACATAGTTGAGCTAGTGTCCTTGTGGTTTAGTTGAGTGTAGTTTGGGTAAGCTTAGAAATGGCATAGCTGGGTCTAGAGGTAGAACTATTCCAAATTTTCTGAGAAAACACCAAATTGACTCCTAAAGTGGTTGTACAAGTTTGAATTCTCTCCAAAAATGGAGGAGTGTTCCCCTTGCTCCACATCCTCACCAGCAGGGGGAGGGAGGAGAGGGGAACATGATCAGGTATTGGGGTGGGTGGGACAGAACAGGACTGAAGCCCCAAGGGCCAGCAGAAAGAATTGAAGCAGGCAACCTCAGAAGGTAGGAGGTGGGGGGACCCTCTAGACTGTACCAGAGACCTGGGAGATGAGAGACTCTCAGGACTCAAAGGGATGGACCTTAGGTGAAATGCCCTACAGTAAGGAGAGGGACCTTGTAGAATCCACCTCCAGTAGAAAGACAGGGCATCAAGTGGAGGGATGGGGTTGCCATTTCATAGTCAAAAACTCTGACCCAGGATTATTCCTGTCTGAAAGAACTATAGGAACAAAATGGAGAAGAGCCTGAGGAAAAGGAGGGCCAGTGACAGGCCCAAATTGGGATCCAGCTCAAGGGGAGGCCCCAAGGCCTGACACCGTTACTACTGCTATGGTGTCCTAACAAACAGGGGCCTATCATGACTGCCCAACAAGCAGTTGAAAGAAGCAGATGCAGATATTTACACCCAACCAATGGACAAAAGCTGCTGAGCCCTGTGGTTGAATTATAGAAAAGCTGGAAGAAGCTGAGGAGGAGGGTGACCCTGTAGGACGACCAGCAGTCTCAACTAACCTGGTCCCCAGGATCTCTCAGACACTGAGTCACCAACCAGATAGCATACACCAGCTGATATGAGGCCCTCAACATATATACAGTAGAGGACTGCTGGGTCTGGATTCAGTCAGAGAAGATGCACCTAACCCTCCAGAGACTTGGGGCCCCAGGGAATGGGGAGGTCTGGTGGGGTGGGTGGGTGGGGGCATCCTCTTTGAGACTGGGGTGGGGTGGGGAGGAGGTGTGGGATGTGGAAGAGTCAGAGGGTAGACTGGGAGGGGACAAAGTCTGGACTGTAAAAAATGATTAAAAAATAAAAAAAGATTGTTCATCTGATCTTAATTTAACTTTGGTAAGTGGTATCTATCAAGAAAATTGTTTATTTAATTTAGATTTCCAATTTTGTGGAGTACAAGTTTTTTGATGTAAGACCTGGTGATTCTTTGGATTACCTCCATATCTGTTGTTATGTCTCTCTATTTCTGATTTTGTTGGTTTGGATCTTGCCTCTCTGCCATTAGTTAGTTTGGCTAAGGGTTTGTCTATCATGTTGATTTTCTCAAAAAACCAGCTCTTTTTTTCTTTGTATTATTCTATTTCTTTCTAATTTATCAATTTCATCCCTGAGTTTGAGTATTTCCTGCCATCTACTCCTCTTGAATGTGTTTGCTTCTTTTTGTTCTAGAGCATCCAGGTGTGCTGTTAAGTTGTTAGTATGAGATCTCTCCACTTTCTTTATGAAGGCACTCAGTGCAATGAACTTTTCTCTTAGCACTGCTTTCATTGTGTTCCAGAAGTTTGGGTATGCTGTACTTTCATTTTCATTGAACTCTAGAAAGTGTAATCTTTTTCTTTATTTCTTCTCTGAACTAGTGGTCATTCAGTAGAAAGTTTTTCAGTTTCCACGAGCTTGTAAGCTTCCTGCTGTTTTTGTTCTTCTTGAAGTCCAGCTTTGATTCATAGTGGTCTGATAAGATACAGGGGTTTATTTCCCTTTTGTTGTATCTGTTGAGACTTGCTTCATGATGGAGTATATGGTCACATTTTGGAGAAGGTTCTGTGAGGTGCTGAGAAGGTTTATTCTTTTGTGTTTGGGTGAAATATTCTGTATATGTCTCCTATTCAATTCAAAGGTTCAATTAACTCATAACCTTTGTTAGTTTCATTATTTGTTTAGTTTCTGTCTGGATGACATGTCCATTGGTGAGAGTGGGGTGTTGCCAAATCTCACTATTAATGTGTGGGGTTCCATGTGTGATTTAAGCTTTAGTAATGTTTCTTTAATGAATATGGGTGCCCTTGCATTTGGGACATAAGATGTTCAGAACTGAGACAACATCTTGGTGGATTTTTTCTTAGTAAGTATGAAATGTCTTTCTCCACCTCTTTTGCTTAGTTTTTGGTTGAAAGTCTATTTTATTAGATGTTAGAATTACTATTCCAGCTTGGTTCTTGAGTCCATCTACTTGGAAAATCTTTTTTCCAGCCCTTTACTCTGAGGTAATGTCTATTTTTGTTGCTGAGGTATGCTTCTTGTATGCAGCACAATAAAAGATCCTATTTTTATTAACCTGTCTTTTTATTGAGTCCTTTGATGTTGAGAGATATTAGTGACCAGGGATTGTTAATGCTTGTTATTTTGATGTCATTGGTGGTAGAATGTGTTTGTGTATGTGTGTGTGTGTGTGTGTGTGTGTGTGTGTGTGTGTGTGTGTGTGTGTGTTTCTCCCTTCTTCTTGTTTTGCTGATGTGAGATTATTTATTCTCTGTTTTCTTCAGTGTAGTTAGCCTCCTTGGGTTGGAGTTTTACCTGTAGTACTTTCTGTAGAGCTGGATTTGTGGACAGACATAGTTTAAATTTGGTTTTTGTCACAAAATATCTTGTTTTCTCTGTCTATGGTGATTGGAAGTTTTCCTGGGTATAATGGTCTCAGTTGGCATCTGTGGTCTCTTAGAGTCTGAACGACATCTGTCCAGACCCTTCTGGTTTTTAGAGCCTCTTTTAACAGTTGAATGTAATTCTGATAGGTCTGCCTTTATATGTTACTTGGCCTTTTCCCCTTTTAATAATCTTTTTTTAAAAATTTTTGATACTTTATTTACATTTCCAATGTTTCCCCTTTTCTGGGTCTCCTCTTTGGAAACCCCCTATCCCCTCCCCATCCCTGCCTCTATGAGGGAATTCCACCTCCCACCCACCCACCCATTTATTATGTGGTGGGAGGACATTTTCTACTTCAATCAGTTAGGAGTTCTGTAAGTAAGTTCTTGTGTTTGTTTATAGTCATCTCTTTCTTTATGTTAGGGAAATTGTCTCCTATGATTTTGTTAAAAATATTTTCTGGTTCTTATAGCAGGAAGTATCCTTTTTTATTTCTATGATTCTTAGGTTTGGTCTTTTTTATAGTGTCCCAGATTTCTTGGATGTTTTGGGTCCTGAACTTTTAGATTTAGTATTTTCTTTGACTGAGGTATTGATTTCTTCATTGTATCTTCTCTACTTAAGAGTCTCTCTTCCATCTCTTATATTCTGTTGGTGATGCTTGCATTTGTAGTTTCTGTCTTCTTCCCTAGATTTTTCATCTCCATGATACCTTCAATCTGTGTTTTCTTTATTGCTTCTATTTCCATTTTGGGTGTTATTCGCTTTCTTCACCTGTTTGACTTTATTCTTCTGTATTTCGTTGAGGGATTTATTCATTTCCTTTCTAAAGGCTTTTGTCATCCTTATAAGATTAGATTTAAGTTCATTTTCTTAGCGATTCAGGTGTGTTAGGATTTCCAGGGTTTGCTCTAGCAGGATAGTTAGGCTCTGGTCATGCCGTATGGCCCTGGCTGTTGATGATTGTGTTCTTAGGCTGTAGTTTAGACATCTGGTTGTCTCTGGTGTTGGCTGGATGTTCTGTTGCCATCAGGACTCCTTGGGGAGGCAGGCATTGTTGTGGGCTTGACAACAGATCAGGGAACAGCTTGCTGCTCACCTCTGCTGATTGTGGACCTGGCAGGCAGGGGATTGGTGAGGGAGGGATCTAACCTAAATGTTCCTGGGCCCCTGAAGGCCACCTTGGGAAGGCAGAGAGTAACATGAAGGTCAGAGGACAGTGTGCAGATCATCTCTTAATTGTAGATTCTTTCTGTTGTTTAAGACAGACTCACAAAATATGCAAAGCTTTATACCAGAGGATTAAGCAACTATTTAAAAATTATAAACAGTTCTGGAGACTTACAATTCAATCATGATGTCATACTTCTCTGAACCTTAGTTTTTATATCTATAAAGTGAAACAATACTACTGCAGGGATGGAGATTGTGTTTCCAGTGATGGCCACTGAACACAATAGACAAGTACCCTATAAACTGAGCTCTATCACACACACACACACACACACACACACACACACACACACACACACACACACACAGACAGACACACACACAGACACACACAAACACACCCACCCATTCACACCTCATTTATATGAGTATTAAATGGACTGCTAGACATAGAATACCTATCATAATGTGGTGTCTTTAATGGACATCCTCAGCACTAACAGGAACTGGCTATACCTTTCTGGCATGTGAAACAGTCAGAAAATTGCCTGTTGACAAAAACACTGATTCCTGAAATCCATGGTAATCTAGTGGAGAGCATATAAGGTCTTCAGAAAGCTTATCAACTGTTTCACTAGGGCTACAGAGAAGAGCTGGACTAAATAAAAATTTAAAAGTAGACCAAAGCTTGAATGTCAGGGAAGGACAGAAAACAGTCACAGACTAATCTGCTGGATTTATTATTTGAGAACTTAGACATTTTTGTGGCTTCTAGCATGGGGTAAGGAAGTGAGACCACATGAAATGGTAATATGTGAACAATTTTAGAGATACGTAGATGACACAGCTCCTCCACTGTGCTCTGATTATGACCTGACTTAAGATAGTCAAATCCAGCATATTCATGGATTTCTTGCCAGTGTCTTAGGATCTAGTAATATTGGGTAAATGGAGAGTTAAAAAAGACATTTTCATTAATATATCCTGAATGCTGACATGTGCATAAACCTCAATGAAGCACTGATGAGTCAGGAAATTCTCACTTTTCAATTATAAAAGGGAATTTTTCTGAAGATTTCTACTTTTATGCTTTGACCATCTTGAGTTTTATCTACTTTAATAAAGTACCCTCTTCCTCGGTGATTATCTAATTAGTCTCAATACATTAGTCTTCATCCAATCAATAAACATTGGTATTAGTCAGGGTTCTCTAGAGAAACAGAACTGATAGAATGAATCTTTATGGCTTTCCATCTATGCTTCCATCTGTGCATTCACCTATCTATCTATCTATCTATCTATCTATCTATCTATCTATCTATCTATCTACCTATCTATCTATCTATCTATCTATTGTCTATCTATAGGATTAGTTAGGGTGGCTTACAGCTGTGGTGTGATTATTTCAACAATGGCTAAATATTGATGGAAAGTCTAAAAATCTAATAGCTATTTGGTCCACAAGGCCAAATCTGTCAGGTGATCTTCTGTATATGCCAGAATTCCAAAGATGTAGGCTCTAATACCAGTGAAGGAATGAACTTGCCAGTGGGAGTGAGGGCAAGCAGGCAGAGAACAAAAACTTCCTTCTTCCATGTCTTTTATGTAGGCTGATACCAGAAGGTGTGGCTCATATTTAAGGTAAGTCTTTCCACCTCCAATGATCCAATCAAGAAAAAAAGATTGTTCATAGATGTGCCCAGCTTCTTGGACTTTAGTTAAGAACAGATGTAGTCAAACTGACAGCTATCACAGTCACAATGTGATCACTGGTCCATCAAGATCTTACAACAAAGGGGAGGACTGGGCCAACTTACCCTGTCTACTCTTGCCATCTGAAACAGCCAGAACTTCAGGGCACACACACACACACACACAAAGTTCTTTACTAATGAATCAAGAACATCTCAAAGGTGCATCAGTGTGAAGGAAGATTATTAGAGGTTAGACTGAAGTTGTAGACAACACAGGCATTTCTCCCCAAGGAACCATGCCTAGGTTAACCAGGTGAACGTGTCCCTGCGCTTCAGTTCTGAGCTGACTCACTTCTCTGGGACCTGCTGCTTTATGTAGCTGCCTTCAAAGTTTCTCAGGCTCATGAGCTCCCCTTACTCAAAAAACTCTGCTTATACCACATAAAGGATGGAGGATAATGACTTGAAACTTCTAAATTTGTCTTTTTTTTGTAGTTTTCAAATTGTGTGAATATTGAATCTTGTGATCATAAACATGTTTTGAAATGGAGGTAGTATTGATAAAGATATCTGGACTTTGCTGGTTTTCCTTACAAAGGCATGAAAGAAGAAGGAATTATGAACATAAACATTATTTGTACCAATTTACCAATAATTTTGCAAATTTTTCATTGAAAAAGAATACCTTGTGAGCTAGGTTTTCATGGATCTTATGAATTATAGTCTCCTTTAGTACTGGTCTGAGTACATTTGGCTTTTCTTGCCTCTCCTTATTAATTACTATTGAGTATCCTTTTCCATACCTAAAGAAAAGGGGTGATATCAACTTGCTTAGTTAGTTCTGATCAAAAATTTAATGCTCAGTCTCTAACATAAGCTGTTGTTTGAGATGAAGAGAGGAAGGCTGATCAACTACACTGTAACACAAAAATATTGAGTTCAATACAACATCAGGTATAATACATATGATGAGAATCTAGACTAATTTAGATCCCTTTGGTGGTTAATATTGACTGTCACTTTGACATGTTTTAGAATCTCTTAGGAGAAAAATATCTTGGTATGTCAGAAGGAATTCTTCGATTATGTTAATTGAAATGAGAAGTCTCGTCTTAACTGTGGGTGGCTCCATTCCACTTGTTGGGATATTAGGCATAATAAAAATGAGGAAGGGAACTAAGGGCCAATATGTATCTCTCTTTCTCTGCCTTCTGACTGTAGGCAACTGTCTGAAGCTCCTGCTGGCATGACATCCCAGCTATGATGGGCTGTATCTTCTGTGAATGAACACAAACCCAATTTTCCTCAGCTGAGTCTTTTTGGTGTTTTGTTATACCAAGAAGTAAAGTCACTGACACAGTTTCCTTACTTTGGAGTAAATCAGTTTCTCCTCTTTCTAATAATACAAGTATAACAATTAGAGTCTATTTGCTTATGGACATGTTCTATTCATTTCTGAATAGAATAGAGATTCCTTGAAATTAGGGGCTCATGTTATTTTTGTCTGAAACCAGAATCCAGCACCTTTACTAACCATTTATTTTGCATTCCAAAAGCTGTCAAATTGAACAAAACTAAAGCAAAACAGCTTCATTAAAAATAATGATTACATGCCCTTTTTTGGAGCAAAGCTCATGAAAATTATTTAGAACAATGCTCGCTCTCAAATTAATATATTTCTCTACAAGTGTTCTTTCTTTCTTGGCCAAATTAGATCTCTGGATGTGGATTTTCTTGACCTTCTCATATCTGGTTCCACTTTGATCTCCTTTTGGAACCCCCTGGAGCTTGAAGAGTTGTTCAGCCTACTGTTGGGATCTTGTTTTAGGGATGACCTTCCTGAAGATTAATTTTCACTAGTTAAGTTGTCTCAATCATGCTGCATTGACCAAACAATTACATTGATAGCTGAAGACTTATTTGCAGCTCCAAGGCAGCTTTTGATTTTCAACATATTGATTTGCCTCCCCTTTCTCCCACTGCCCAATGCCCACTGTCAATACATTTTTTTTTTTTATCTTGTATAATAACATCCTCTGGTATTTCTCTTAAAACTAACTCATACTCAGAAAAAAATAGATTTGGTCATATAAACACAGGTCTACAAATTGTTTCAGGATGAACATGTAGTCTGACTGTGTCAAACTAGATTCCACTCTTGATAATTGATAAATGGCTTAGCCTTTCTGCAGATGATATGAGTTTACATACCCTCATATAAGTTTGATAAAGACAAAGGTAACGACTTTAATTTGTCTTCCAGCAAAGGGGATTTATTGTTATAAATAGCAAGGTGACTGTTTCAAAGGGCATCTTTTAAGTGGAAATGGCTCATATCAGCCCTGGAAAGCCACCAACATCTCACAGATATTGCTTTCTTCTTGTTCCAGATACATAACCACTGGTGGTCCAGAATCCATCCTTAACAGTGCATTCAAGAAAGGGTGTCTTCTTTGGGTACTTTGCTCTAACATTTGTAGGGGCACGATTACAAAGGGAGGTCTATATACCATGAATCTAAATATTTAAAAGTATAATTAAAACTATGCCTGCATCTTGGCTCAGGTTTCTAGTGAGGGCTCTATTGTAGCATGAGCCTGGGTTATTTAATCACAAGATAAGATCTGTAGGTTAAAATTGCTGCATATTTTTTCAGGCAAGCCTTGTCTCTACAAGCTGTAGATTTGCTGGTGAAAGCAAGGTAAACATGGGCTTGAATACAGTCCTTAAGGCTGGAAGTGGCTGGATCACCTCAAAACCAGAGTAAAGGTTAAACTCTTCAGGGATTGAGGTGGACCTTTCTCCTCAACCCTTACTTTGGAAGGTCACACTATATGAGCAGAAGGGCTGGTGATGAAGGGTTATCAAGAGGGTGTGGTTTCCCCTGATGTCCAATTTGGGTGAATGGGCATTGCCTTGTGTAAACAGAAGCCTTTTTAAAATTTCCAGGTAAGAGGCATGGTTTTCTCTTTCTTCTGCCTGCATTTACGTCTCTCATCTTAGGTCTGGCAGAGAGAGAAGAGGAAGAGTGTTAGCTTGTATCCATTGGCTTGAATGATTCTCTTCTACAGTTCCTTTAAAAATATTTATTCACTTACTTAGTTACTTAATTGTGTTATGTGTCTGTGTGCCTAAGTGCATACAGGAACTTACAGATGTCAGATGAATCATCAAATCCCGTGGAACCTGAGTTTTACATGTTTGGCATTTTGCAAACTAAACGCTGGTCCTTAAGAGCATCTGTGCTCTTAAGTGTTGAACCATCTCTCCAGCCTTCTTTAGTTACTCAATTGTTACTCAGTGATTGCTCAATAGTTACTAAAGTGTCTAGAAAATATTTCTAATTAGGATAAAAAGAATGAGGATTTTTATTTTGATCATTCTGGTGCATGGAACTACCTAATACCTGTGGCATTTGATGGACAGGTAGTTATGATGTCCACGTACCTGAGTTCTCACCTGGTTCCACCTGTAGTTGTGACTTAGGATTTTTGAATAACTGGGGGAGGGAGGGAGAGGCTGTATCTCCCAAAATCTTCAGTTCCTTATTTATTGGATAGTCTGAGCAGGTGATTCACAGACCCCTTTAATTGTAAGCAGTCATAAGGTGAATGGTGGCATCAATTGTTACTGGACTTTAGAGAGCATGGCGAACTGGTTGTTGCTACCAGCAACATTGTCGGCATCTCCAGTTGTAAGTTAAGATAATCAACTTGGCAAAAACAGTTCTTTCATTTTCATTGATTTTGATGAGGCATTTGCTTAAATATCTTTTTAGGTTGAGCAATGGAGTAATTTTCCTCATCCCTTTTGAACCCTCCCTTTGGCTCACATGTACAAGATTTACTGAGAATTTACGATGCAGCAAGGACTCTGCAACACTAATACACATCTAAAATTTATAGCTACCACATGAAGGCACTTATGGGAACGGGCATAGGGGTTAGTGGTATGGATCAGTCAGTTGTTTAAACATGAAGACCTAAGTTTATATCCACAGTCCCCTGACCAAGAAATTGGTCAGGGCGAAGTGTACCTGCAATCCCCATTATGGGAAGGTAGAGGCAAGTAGATTCCTAGGGTTTGGTGTTCAGCCAGTATAGATATTTGGTGAGCCACAGGTTCAGTTAGAGATGGGAAATTAATTAAGAAGGGCACTTTATGTCAATCTTTGCATCCACACACATGAGTGCATGCTCTTGTGCTCTCTCTCTCTCTCTCTCTCTCTCTCTCTCTCTCTCTCTCTCACACACACACACACACACACACACACATACACAGATGGGATAAATACATAATGCAAAATAAAACAAAAAAATGAATGCAAGAGAAATTATCACACAGAACACTACCCAGTTCACGAGTGGAATAACTGTGACTTGAATACAGAATTTACTCACTCCCAGGTCCCCCCAACCCCCACTCCCCACCATGGGACTGTGAAAGGCAGCCTGGTTTCTGGTTGAGCTAAGGTTTAAAACCTGGAGCCCTAGTAGGGGGTCCCCAGCAGGGGACAACCGTACAAGGGACTGTAGGCGGTTTGCCTTGCTCGTGGGCCCCAGGCTCCTGACACGAGGCTGCAGCTCTCCATAGGTCTATGACCATCTGTCATGTAGCCCAAACCCCTCCACAGGTAGAGGTGTGGTCACGTAGCCTCAAGACATTCCCATTTTAATGAGGCACCTAGAGGCTTAGTCAATAAACTCCCCTTCCCAGTCATTCCTCCCTACAAAAGTATTTTAATCTCAGGCCCACCCTGAGATTGGGGGGTACAGTTTCACTCATCACCACTCTCCACCATGACAATAAGCACCCTAAAACCATGGACTCTCTCTCTTCATCAGGATCCGCTGTGGGGAACAATGGAACATGCTTTTGTCTAAAGAACCATGTCTAGTCACCCACAGAAGGCCTCTCTGAGCTCCTAGCCAAGGCTGCTACCAAACCAAGCCAGATAGCTGGCAACAAGCCAAGGACACGGTCCATGGTGGGACCCAACTGGGCTCCTCCCTGACTTTTCCCCCTTGTCCCAGGCTAGCTCCGGCCCGCAGGCCCCCACTTCGTTCTCAGCTCTTCCATGGCATCCAGCGGCACCTGGGATGCCCAAGAGCCTGAGAACCAGATGGAGCCGGCTCTGTGAAGTCCCCAGGACTCCAGGCCGTGCTCCCCCACCCCTGGACGGTGTCCCATGGCTTCTCACAGCCTCACACCCCTCGTCTTGTCTCTCCCAGAGGCCCAATCCCGGGGCAGATGCAGAACTCACGCCACCAATAACCCAACACTCCCCTTCTTTCCGTTTTAAAAATCATTTTATGTTGAGGGTCATGAAATGAGGATTATTGCTTTTAACAAGCACACATAGGAGACTAGGACATCAGGGTGAAGGCTTCATGTAGGCACCACAACGTCTCCATGTTCAATGAGTTGTGTGGGTGTTGTCCTTGGCAATTGGGATCCAACCCTTTGTCTTAACAACATCCTGAGTTGTTTGGGTTTTTCCATTGGACCCATTGGTCAACAACTCAATTAAATGCAACCTAGTCACTGGAAGACTCAACTGGCAACAAAAGATGGCTTTTTGAGACTCCATAACCCTATTGCTAGGAGTTCTCATTAGGATTACCTCAATAGATTCCAGGAAATTTTCACTGTACTAGGTTTCTGCTTGTCTCCCCAAAGGTCTTACAATTCTATTCATGTCTCTCTGCACTCACTCTCACACCCTTCTCCAACCCACCTGATTCCCCCCACTCCCATCCCTACCTGCCCCCAGTACACCCCAGAATCTATTCGATTTCTCCTTCTCAGGAAGATCCCTGCAACCCCACAGAGCCCTCCTCCTTACCCAACCTTCTGGGTCTGTGGATTTTAGTTTGATTATCATTGTATTAGCAGGTAATATCCACTTATTATTGAATGCATACCATTCTGCATTCAATGTCTTTCTGGGCTGGGTTATCTCACTCAGGACGTTTTTTTCCTAGTTGTATCCATTTGCCTGCAAATTTCATGATGTCATTTTTTGTTTTAACTGCTAAATATTACTTCATTGCATAAATGTGCCACATTTTCTTTATCTAATCTTTAGTTGAGGGACATCCAGGTTGTTTTCCGTTTCTGGCTATTATGAATAAAGGTGCAATGAACATAGTTGAGCAAGAGTCCTTGAGATCAAGATGGAGTCTCCTTTGTGTATATGCCCAAGAATAGTATAGCTGGGTCTTGATATAGATTGATTACTATGTGTTTTTGAGGTGCTGCCATATTGATTTTCATAGTAGCTGTACAAGTTTGCACTCCCATCAGCAATGGAGAAGTGTTCCTCTTGCCCCACATCCTCATCAGCATGAACTGTTATTTGTGTCATTGATCTTAGCCACTCTGACAGGTTTAAGATGGAATCTCAGAGTTCATTTTGATTTGTGTTTCCCCAATGCCTAAGGATGTTGAACATTTCTTTAAGTGCTTCTCAGCCATTTGAGATTCCTCTTCTGGGCAGTCTGTGTTTAGATCTGTACCCCTTTTTACACTGGATTATTTGGCTTTTAATATCTAGTTTCTTGAGTTCTTTACATATTTTGGATGCTAGGCCTCTATCAGATGTAGAGTTGGTGAAAATCTTTTTCTAGCCTGGGCTACTTTTTGGTCTTAATGACAGTGTCCTTTGCTTTCCAGAAGGTTTTTAGTTTTATGAGATCCCATTTATTTTATTTTTAAAAAACTTTTTCTTGTTTTTTGGGGGGGAGGATTTCACATCATGCACACCAACCCACTCATCTCCTACCACCATCCTGCTCTCCACTCTTGCAACCTCCCTACTAACAGAGAAAAAAATCTTGTTGTGGAAGCTGTAGTGTGTCATAGTGTGTCCCACACTATACCCTTGTTCGTACTTCTTGCTTGCAAATGATCATTGCAATGATTAATTGATGTGGTACAAGGCCCCTGGCTTCTGCTACCCGATCAATACTGATCAATACTGGAACTTCACTGGAACTTCTCCTGGACATCCTGCTGTTACCTTGTATCATGGAGATCCTGTAGTTTTGGATCTGTAGTACCTGCCTCTTCATGCATCCCAGAACTTCATCAATGGGCTAGATGTTGGATCTGACACGAGAGGTATCTGAGCTGGTTAGCCTGCTGGCTTTTCTGCTCTCATGCTCTTGGGGCTGGCTTACCAGCAACCCCCTCCCTGACCTACAACCAGGGCCAATTTTACCCTGATACCCAGGAAAGGTACAGGGCCTGCTCTCCTGACTGTTGCAGTGGTGAGGGACATGGCCAGTTCTTCCGTCCTTGTGGCCAACTCTCCTGCCTACCATAGAAAGTGAGGAATGAGGGAAGAAAGGAGGGTATCTCTCTCCTTGACTCATAGCCAAGAAGACAAGAAGCAGGGCCAGCTCTCTTGTGCTCATGCCCTCAGGGCTGGCTTACCTGTAACCCTCACATCCAGGGTCAACTCTACTGTGGGGTCCATGTAAGGTGCAGTGCTTGCTTTCTCAAGTGCTGCAGGAAGAGAGGGGCGCAGGTACATCGCTCTTTCTCTCATGGCCCCAGGGCCAGCTCTTCTCCCTGCTGGGTGGCAAGGGATGAGGAATGCAAAGACATTTCCCCCTCACCCACATCACCTCACAGCAGACAAGTTTTAGGGACAGCTATCCCATGCTCACACTGTCTGGGCTGGCTAGTCTACACCCCTGCCACCAGGGTCAGCTCTACTGTGCTGAGGTACAGGCCTGGTCTCCCAAGTGATGCAGTAGGTGAGTGGCAGCGACAACTCTCTTGCTTTCATGACCCCAGGGCCAGGTTTCTGCCTGCCACTCATGGCATGTGATGAGGTATGGGGGGGGGAGGGTATCTCTCCTTTGTCCACACCACCTCAGGGAGGCAGGTAGGGTCAGCATTCCCACACTTGTGTCCTTCAGCCTGCTCACTCACAACTCCAATGTTTGGGGTACAGCTGCGGCTGGCAAGGTCAGCTTTCCTGCTCTCATGCCTCCAAGACTAGCTCTCCTAGGATGTCTAGGTGAGGGATGGGGCCAATTCTGCACAGCCCTCAGACATTAATATGTCCCTGGGCAGCAGCCCAGACCAGAGTCATCCACCTAGCCTTTGGTGGTAACAGACCCCTGGTGCTCCAGGGCCATGACCCAGACATGGCCCCCAATGGCACCACAGGCATAGACTACACCATGGTCCCAGGTGGCACCATCAGCTAATCACATCAGGCTGATCCTCACTCCCCCTAGTGTCTCTAGCTCTGCCTCTCTTCATTGTGCCCACATTCTTCTGCGTCTCTTCCACTTCTCCACCATGTACTTGCTCTTTTTAGTGGATCCTGGGTTCTCTGAATGTCTGGGGTCATCTCAGGAGTGGTCTGAGGAGTGCTGTGACCCACTCATGCATTATGGCACCAGGCAGAGGTCATCCTGGGCATGGTCTTCCCCCTGGGCATACATGGCTCCTGACTGGTGGTAATCTCAGGCTAGTTCTCTGTTGAGGTCCCATGGCACCTGTCAAGTGGTCATCTCAGGCTTGCTCCTTGCCCGGTCTGTCTGAGTGGTCTCATGCCAGGGTCATCTATCTCAGGCTCTCTCCTGCCCAGGGTCTGTACACCCAGGCAGGGTTCTTCTAGTCTCAGGCTTGTTCCCTGTCCTAGGAGCTTGTCTGGGCCTGTAAGGCACTGGATTAGTGATTATCTCAGGCTCACTTTTTTCAGGGAATGTTAGGCTGCTCATCATTCAGATGTTTATACATCAGAACACTGAGCATTGACACAGCCTCTCTCCTCTCTGCCATCTACTAATACACATATGACACAGCAGTCACACCTGCAACATTTCTAGGGGAGGAGAGATCCCATTTATTAATTGCTGATCTTAGTGCCTGTTCTATTGATGTTCCGTTCAGAAAGTTGTCTCCTGTGCCAAAGTGTTCAGTGCTCTTCCCACTTTCTCTTCTGTCAGGTACAGTGTGCTGGTTTTTGTGGACTTTGATTCACTTGAACTTAAGTTTTGTGCATGATTATAAATATAGATCTATTAGCCTTCTTCTACATGCAGACAACCAGTTTGACCAGCACCATTTGTTGAAGATGCTGCCTTTTTTCCAGTTGTGTATTTCTGGCTTCTTCTATCAAAAATCAGGTATCCATAGGTATGTGAATTTATGTCTGGGCCTTCAATTCGATTTCATTGATCAATGTCTCTGTTTTTATGCCAATAGCATGAGGTTTTTATTACAATAGTAAAACTTGAAATCAGAGATGGTGATAATTCTAGAGGTTCATTTTTCATTCGGGATTGTTTTAGCTATCCTAGGTTTTTCTGTTTTTCTGTATGAAGTTGAGAATTGTCCTTTCAAGGTGTGTACTTAATTGTGTTGGAATTTTGATGGGGATTGTGTTGAATCTGTAGATTGATTTGGTAAGATGGCCATGTTTACTATGTTAATTCTACCAATCCACGAGCATGGGAGATCTTTCCATCTTCTTATATCTTCTTCAGTGTGTTTTTTTTCTTCAAAGACTTGATGTTTTTGCCAAGCAAGTCTTTTACTTTCTTGGTTAAAATACCACAAGATATTTTATATTATTTGTGACTATTGGGAAGGATGTCCCTCCTCCCCCTGATTTCTTCCTTAATTCATTTGTCACTTGTATATAGGAAGACAACTGATATTTTTGAGTTAATATTGTATCCAGCCACTTTGCTGAACGTGTTTGTCAGCTGTAGGGGTTCCCTAGTGGAATTTGTAGGGTAACTTATGTTTATTATCATATCATATGCAAATAACAGTATTTTAACTTCTTCCATTATAATTTGTAATCTTTGATGTCTTTCAGTTGTCTTATTGCTCCAGTTAAACGTTCAAGTACAATACAGAATAGATAAAGAGACCAGGTCTTCTGCTTGGTGGCAAGGTCTACTCACACCATGGACATCCTTATTTTGTTCCTGGTTTTAGTGGAATTGTTTTGAATTTCTTCCCTTTTAAGTTGATATTGGCTATGGGCTTTATGTAAGCTGTCTTTATTATGTATGCCTGATCTCTTCAGGACTTTTATTATGACAGTGGTGTTGATTTATGTCAAAGGCTTTTTTTTTTTGGCATTTAATGAGATGATCATGTGTTTTCTTTTTTATTTATATTATGGATCTCACTGATAGATTTTCATACACTGCAGCATCCCTGCATCTCTGGGATGAAGACTACTTTACCATGGTGGATGCTGTTTTTGATGTCTTCTTGGATTTTGTCTGAAAGTATTTCACTGAATATTTTTACATCAGTTTTCATGAGGGAAAATGGTTATAATTCTCTTTGTTGAATATTTATTTGGCTTGGGTATAAGGGTAACTGTGGCCTCAGAAAATAAACTTGACATTGTTCATTCTATTTCCATTTTGTGAAATAATTTTAGGAGTATTGTCTTATGCATATTTAAAAATGGTTTACTTAATTTGGTTTTATTTGGTAAGTGGTGTCTCTCAAGATAAGTGGTATCTATTCCTTTTAGATTTTTCAATGTGATAGAGTACAGGTTTTTAAAGTATGTCTTTATGATTCTCTGTATTTTCTCAGTGTCTGTTGCTATCTCCCCACCCCTTTTTTTGGTGAACTGGTTAGTTTTTATTGCATAACTAACAGGAGCATGAATGAAGGATTACTTACATGAGCAGGGACAATTCAAATGCAGCTGACTCATTAAAAATCTCCCCCCAACATGGGTGATAACTTAGTTAAGGTTTGCATTGCTGTGACAAAACACAATGACCAAGAAACTTGGGGAGGAAAAGGATATATTTGACTTACCCTTCCACACCACATTTCATCATTGAAGGAAGTCAGGACAGGAAGTCAAATAGGGCAGGTACGTGGGGGCAGGAGCTGATACAGAGGCCATGGTGGGATGCTGCTTACTGGCTTGCTCCCCATGACTTATTCAAATTAGCCTACTTTCTTATAGAACTCAGGACCACTAGTCCAGGGATAGCACTACTGACAATGTGCTAGTCAATTCCCCCGTCAATTGCCTGTTAAAAAAATGCTTTACAGGTTAGCACGGTCTTATGGAGGCATTTTTTTCTTTTTTCTTTTTGTGCATCATTCTAAACTGACCAGTCTGTGCATCCTCTCAGATTTTACTCAAGCAGTAATCAAATGTAGTATTCATGATACATAAACACAAACCCCCATAGAGTTGTTATGTGATACACATATCCTTGTAAGCTTAAGAAGTATTGAAAAACCACAAAATATTTCTCGCATGTCCACCAACCAATGATGGTTATTGAAAATATTTTGATACAAATGTTTCTAAATTTTCTTCTGATTTTATATATTGAATATTATCTCATACTGCTTTTTACTCTGATTATTGCACATTGTCTTGATTTTCCAATGTCAAATCTTATGTTTCTGTGGAACACAGCACATTGTCTCCAGTGATATTCTTTGCATATGTTGCTGGATTTTATTTGCTATTTTTTATAAAATTTTTTAACTTAATCACATATTATATCCTGATCACAATTTTCCTTCCCACCACTCCTTCCAAGACTCCTTTCCCTACCTCTTCTCTCTTCCAGATTCACTCCTCCTCAGTTTCTCTTCAGGTCATGAGGTTTCTACCTCATCCCTGAAAAATGCTATACTTTTTCAGTTGGTATCCCAGTAATCTCTCCCTTCATCTTCCTTCTATCTGATTCTTCCTATTCATGTCACCACATGCCCCCTTAGTCCACCCACAGAATCTATTCTATTTTCCTTTCTCAAGGAGAGCCATGTGCCCTCATTAGCCCTCCTTGTTAATTAAGGTCCCTCTGGGTGTGTGGACTGTATCATGATTATCATTTACTGCACAGCTAATATTCACTTATAAGTGAGTACATATCATGTTTGTTTTTCTGGATCTGGGTTACCTCAGGATGATTTTTTCTAGCTCTTTGTATTTGCTTGCAAATTTTATGATGTTATTTTTTTGATTGATCAATTTCTGTTTTTTTTTTTCTGGAATGTGTCCCTGTGCCACTGTGTTCAAGGATATTCTGCAGTTTCTTTTCTATCATGTTCAGTGTATCTGGTTTTATGTTGAAGTATTTGATCCACTTGGACTTGAGTTTTATGCAGGTTGATAGATATGGATCTATTATTATTCATCTACAAGTGGACATTCAGTTAGACAAGTACTATTTGTTGAATATATATTCTTTATTCCATTTTATAATTCTGGCTTCTTTATCAAAATTCAGGTGTCCATAGGTATGTGGATTTACATATGGGATTCAGTTCTATTCCATGAATTAATCTATCTGTTTTTATGCCAATACCATATGATTTTTATTACTATAGCTCTTTAATAGAGCTTGATATCAGGAATAATAATACCTCTAGAAATTCTTTTATTATAAAACATTTTTTTATTCATCCTGGGTTTTGTTTCTTTGTTTTTAATATATGAAGTTGAGTATTGTTCTTTCAAGGTCTATAAAGAATTGTGTTGGAATATTGATGGAGAGTGCATTGAATCTGTAGATTTCCTTTTGGTAAGATGGCCATCTTTACTATGTTAATCTGCTGATCCATGAATTTTGGAGATCTTTACATCTTCTGAGAATTTCATGAAGTCATTGTTTTTAATAGCTGAGTAGTACTCCATTGTATAAATGTTCCTCTTTCTCCACATCCTCACCAGCATTTGCTGTTACCTGAGGGCTTTTCTTTGGATATTTTATTTATTTACATTTCAAATGTTATCCCCTCTCTCAGTTTCCCCTCTGGAAACCTCCAAATTCCTCCCGTTCCTCTGCTTCTATGAGGGTACTCCCCCACCCGCACCCACTCCCACCTCCCCACCCTGGCATTCCCTTACACTTTGTCACCATATTTCCTCCTGTGAGTATTTTGTTCCCCCTCAATTCAGTTGCCTTCCTGTACTCAAAGAATAAACAGACTGAGAAAGAAATTAGGGAATTGACACCCTTCAAAATAGTCAAACAATTTAAAATACCTTGGCGTGACTCTAACCAAGTAAGTGAAAGATCTGTATGACAAGAACTTCAAGTCTCTGAAGAAATCAAAGAAGACCTCAGAAGATGGAAAGACTTCCCATGCTCATGGACTGGCAGGATTAATATAGTAAAAATGACCACCTTGCTGAAAGCAATCTACAGATTCAGTGCCATCTCCATCAAAATTCCCACTCAGTTCCTCATAGAGTTAGAAAGAGCAATTTGCAAATTCATTTGGAATAAGCAAAAAACTCAGGAGAGCGAAAAATATTCTCAACAATAAGAGAACTTCTGGGGGAATCACCATACCTGACCTTAAGCAGTAATTCAGAACAATTGTGATAAAAACTGTATGGTACTTCCAGTTTCCATCTGTGGTGGGAGACTCTGGTGAGGGTCTACTCTTAGGGATGTATCAGGGCTGCAGGGAGCAGAAGAAAAGGAATAGGTAAAGGAGAGATTGCAGATATTCTTCTCAAAATCTGTTAGGTTTGTTTCTGTAGAAAGTGTTTTTTTCCAATTTACCTTGGAAATTGAGAGAATTTTAGCAATGATAAGTTAAGGGAAGTCCAATTTTATGTACATAAATAACATAAGCTGTGTTATTTATGATCATCTCACTTGATCTTTATAAAATATGAAGTTATGTTTTCCAATTTGAATTAATTGAACCATCTTCTGTACTATTTCACGATTTTCATCATGATAAAATAATATGATTGGGATATAAATGTCTATGTAAGTTGCTGAAGACCACATTCCATATGCATCTTCATTCTCTCTTGAGAGAGCATACTGAAGAATTAAAGAAAAAAATGAGTATCACACACACACACACACACACACACACACACAAACACAAACACAAATCATGGCCTAAATTACACCATTTGACCACAAAATATGACAAATTCATGCAATTTAACTTCATATAACCATATATATATATATATATATATATGTTATGTGTGTGTGTAAAAGTATATAAGAGAGAGATCATTATTTAGGACTATCTGCTCAGATGTAACATTACCCTAGTGATTGCCCACATTAACAATTAATCAAGATAATGCACTACTAACGTGCGTATACAAATGTGATGAAGCTATTTTCTCATTGGAGAATCCCATTTACCAAATCATTCCAGATTTTATCAAGTTGGGAAAAATACTAGCAAGCCCAGTACACCAGGGCAGACATACCATTCATACCATTGGAGTTTTTAATACATATTTAATATACACTATCTCTCCCTATCCCAATCCCAACTGTACTTCCAACTTAGGTAAATGTAGTGTTTTTGTGTCTCTTTGTCAGCTTTGCATGTTCTTTTACTCCACATTAAGCCTTTACATCTCACCCATCAGTTGACGCACCAGGCCACTCTTAATTAAGGAACCTTGTACAAAGATAGAAATAATTGTATGTAATAGTATACCTTTGAATGCATAGTTTTAAATAATGTTTAAGTATTTGTTTGTCTCCATGTATTTCTAAATTTTTCTCTACATATTTCTTTGTGAACCTTGACATAGTTATCTCAAGAAAAACAATGAATTGACAGTATGCTAAAATTTCAAATGAGGTTTTCCTTTTTAAATAGAAGTTGATGGTTTCTGCGCACTTAATTATTAATTTATATTCTATTTCATATAATATTTAAAATAATCCCATCTGAGCCACATTACTATACCATGTTATCCAGGACAGGTGTCATACTGTTAACATCAAATAGCAATTGATACAGACAGAAGTTACATCTGCTTTCTCTGACCTACGATTTCATGTTCGATTCACTCCACATTATTTTCTGAGATATTCCGATTAAAAGAACATGCTTTGAAGCAACATTGTTAGCACTTTTACTCATATGTTGACAGAACACAATTAGCTGTTGATCAGATTGAATTATGAAATTACTTTGACAGCCATCTCAAAACTAATGCTCTCTCTTTCTACAAAGTATAGGAATCTAAGTGAGCAAAAAGACGCTCAGAAGTTACTCTCTTGAGGCAATGGCAACAAGTAGGGGTGACAAGGGGTGCAAGCAGATCCAGTTTTAAGTAACTTCATGGTCTTACCCAAGAGGCCAAATAGCCCATGTCGTAATTTTCTTCATACTGAGAACTTTACATAATTTATAAGTTATGATGCTGCACAGTAATCCACTAAAACCTTTTGCTGACAAATCTGGAGCTTGGCACATCAAGCCATTCACTTTGTTTTATTTATGGTTTTTCTTTATTTAACTATTAATTTTTTGCCACAGATTACTAGGAATTGTTATGGACATCGATAGGGAAGTTAAAAAAAACTTGATGTCGAAATGATGAATAATGTATTTATTTTTATATTCATTTATTAGAATGCCTATGTATTGAGGCAAAATGCTAGAATCTAAGCACAGGAATAGATTGCTTTATTATAGTACTCTCAAGTTTATTAATCTCTGTGGCACTGAGTCTCAAATTAGCTTTTGTATAAGAATTAATAGGATTATTTTCTTAAAAACAACTTTTCAGATTTTATCATCAATTAAGAATGCCTGGAATACAATACAGTTACAATAGTGGCTTCAAAATGAATTTTGACACTAAATATGACAACAAGCTTTTGTATCACATAATCTCAGCTAAGCATTTCCCAGAATTCTCTTCATTTTTGTGGTTCTGCTTAGCTACACTGCATTTTGGTAGTATCTTCTGTTGGCTATATTTTTTTCATAAAAGTTGTAAGGAAGAAAGTAAGTGGCAAATACTTTCTTTTTGCCTTCAGAGGGTCACTGTATGACACTAGGCAGTTCACATCCCCTTTACCTGTGGCTAACCTGCTAGCAGATTTTCCCTGGTGTGGTAAAGTAGCAGGGAGGTTTAAAGATGCACAATTGTCTATTGAACTTAGTTTTAAACTTCCGTTTTGTAGGTCATCTATATATTTCATTCCCGGTTGAAAGATACCAACAACTTTCTTTGTAGAATAACCCCAACGTTGATGTTGAAAGTTTAAATTGATAATTGATATAAAGAAAAAATGAACTTGAAGCTTCCAGATTTTCTATCGAATATAGTATCCTCTCAGTTGTCTGCTCTATTGACATGGCTCCAAAATAAAGATTAATAAATCAATAGTTTAGGTAATGTGTTTCCACAGTTCAATGTATTAAATTCCTACAATTAATCTTTGTATGCATATTGTATGTGTCCACATATAAAGGCAAGATTACAATTATATGTACATACGTCTCTATAACAAAATGCATGTGCACACAGATACACAAGCAATCACACACACACACACACACACACACACACACACACACACACACAATCATTATCCATGTATCCAAAAACATCCTAACAGACCTAATTTCCTAATTTATACATGAATGATATAGAATTGTATACAATTAGTAATTTAACAGGCATAAAATTTTAATGATGAATTTCCTAAATTAGATGTATGTTTCTTGTTGTTGGTCTGCTGATCTAGTTTTGATATTGGTATTTCTATGTGCATATATGTGTACATACTGCACACACACATACACACACACATACATGCAAAGATAAATTGTAGAAATTTCATATTCTAAATGGGAAGAAATGACAATGTAATACTCCCCTTTAGGTACCAGGTACACATGTGGTGCACAGATTTATGTAGGCAAGATACCCACATATATAAACTTGTGTTTTTCAAAAGAGAGTAAGCAATCTGTGTGAGTAATAGCTTATTCTCATGGGCATCACAGTTTTACTGCTACATTAAACTTCTCTGAAGGGGAGAATGATAGAAGAACTTTTGAGAACTTGCTACAGACCTGGATGACATCAATTTAACATCCAAGAGTGCTCTCCTTCAGGACACACACCTCACATCAGCGGTGGCATTGCCTTCTTGTTGCAAAGATTAATACAAATTCAATTAATGAACTTTATCTAGATTTTCCAGAAGGACACTAATTGACTTCTGAATAAATTATGTCTAATAATATTTTAATGATATTTATTTATTTATTTATTTATTTATTTACCCAGATTCAAATTGTCACATAGGTAACAACACGATCCCAAGTCAGATGGCCTAGATTATCAGAAATATAGATCTAATGGCTCAATCTCTAAAATGAAAGAAAAGATTGAATCTTTTTTTATTTACTTCTACCTGAACAAAAGAATTCTTGGAAGAAAATGAGCCCAATATGCTAAAAAAAATCCTGAAAAGAAAACATAAAGGGACACTATTATGACTGATGATTGGACCAAACCAAAATGTTTGCAAATCTGTTTCTGATGAAAATAAGTTAGAGGTGATCCCCAAAGTTTCACATTAATTTAAAAAGTGAAATAAACAGAAAGACAATGGGCATGCTTGTCTCCTTACAGAACTAAAAATACCTACTGATAGTGTCCGTCACATTTTGTAGAACTATACTTAAAATGAGAAAATCTGAAGGATGAACTATCTGCAAGTGGAAAGGTGCCCAATCTCAACACCCAAACTTCCATTCCTCTGACAAGTCTTCAGTCCTCCTTCAGTTACAAATTTGCAGCCTAGACCTTACATATAACCTGGATTTGGCAACTTAAAGCCTGGTGTTCGCTCTCTAGATTGTTTTTTCTCATCCATATAATGACAAAATAATATGGCAATTAATTTCTCACACTGTATCTATGACAATCTTGTGCAAAATCACTATAAATTTCCCACTCTAAAATCTTGCTGGGTGTGAAGTTAGTACTCAGTAAAAAGTGGCTATAATTATTTTATAAGACAACCAAATTTACATGTTAGACACTACCATGATACAGTATATTTAGAATAAGAGAAGTGAATTATTAATCAGAATTTGTATAGTAAATACACCAGAGGTGAGACGAGATGACCGATACTGCAGATAAGGTTCACAAATTCTCCAGAGCGATGAGTTTCCTCACTTCCACTTGAAAAGACAGGTATGCTGTTGGGTCAGTCTTTCAGCACCTCTCTAGATCCCATCGGTATCAGTGCTTTATTTACCTGTTTTCTAATGTATTCACACTGCTTTCTTCATGAAGTTGTCTCATCTGGAACAGAACACGTGTACTGCCAGCTCTAATTAAAGCCTCCTCTTTGCTTTCAGTTCAATCCAATCTGGCAGCAATCAAAAGGAATGACCATGCAGTGGCAGGCTAGCCTCAGCCTCAGCCACCTTTCAGATATGGGACAGGGGACTCATGTAGAGTAGGAGATGAGAATGAGAAATTAAAATTATTGAATGTCTCACATAAAAAGTGCTGCTTTTTAACTGCAAAGGGACACTGTGGGGAGCTTGAGAAAGTGGCAGAAAATGCGCTCCAAAGGAGGAATTGGGAAAATAAAGTTCTCTGAATGCAGAAACCGTAGGACTTCCTGTTACATATTTTTCTCTTCTCAGCCCTTTCTGCATGTCCAAAATTAAATCAAACTCAAAGAGAGATTATTTAATTATCATTGATATATGTCCTATTTCGGTACAAAATGAATTAAGATGGTCAATTAATGTATCCTTTCTGCCCCTTTGGTTAAGCTCTAAGAAATCTGATTTTGAACCATAGCATAGACTCACTGGAGGGTTTTTCTTCCTTGATTAATGAGAACAAAACACATAACTGAACATCCTCAGAACTAATATTATTACTAAGATGGAGGAACTGACTTGGCCTCTGCCCTTTAGCAATCCTCAACAATCTTTCATCATCACGTGCCCACGTCTCTCTGCAATGGCCCCTACTCAGGCTTATTTGCTGATGGTGGGCAGGACACCTAATAAGATCCCACAAGGTCCTGCTCCACCTCTTCAGGGCCATGTGTCTTCATACCTTTCTCTGTCTTCTTTTTATTTGGTATTTATCCATTCTCACTTGTGGAGTGAAATGTACTCTTGGTGGATATTTGACTAGAAGTTCACACACATTGTTATGGAGTGATGTGTGTAGTGAAGGATGGATGAGGGATATTGAATACAGATAGATGTCACTTCCCGTACTTATGTTTGTGTGGCACTAGGAAGATAGCAGTTTATTACTTTCTATTCTATTCTGTGCATCTTTGCTTTAACACACTATTACATAAAATTTGAGATGACTGGATGTTGTATGATAAAATGTAAAGCACAGCTGGTTTCCATCTGTGGCGGGAGACCTCTGCCTGGGCTACCAGGGCTCCAGAGCCAAATAGTGCCGGGAGAAAGCCAGACTCCCAGGAGTGTGGGCAAGCCTGTCTGCTCAGAGGGAACCACCTGGAATCCCCAGGACACAGGAACTGGGGAGTTGTCTTCTGGTTTCTTTTGGTGGCCAGGGAGCGGATCCTGTGACACAGGGTTCCATACTCAAATAGAGCCAGGAGAGAGCTGGTATCCCAGGAGTGCCAACACACCTTCAAGCACAGGCAAGATCACCACTTCTGTTCAAATTCACTGGATCAAGAGGGACCCTTGCAGAGCCATCAGGACACAGGAACCAAGGGACAGCTGGGGACTAGATCCTTCTGCTTTCTGTCTGTACCCCAGAGCTGACCCTGTACCACAGCTCTCCAACCCCAAATTCCTCTCAGAGAGAACTGGTCTTCAAGGAGTATTGACACCAACACTTGCAGGAAGAGCAAGCCACAGTCAGAGAGAATAAGACCAGCTAACACCAGAGATAACCAGAAGGCGAAAGGCAAGGGCAAGAACATAAGGAACAGAAACCAAGGCTACTTGGCATCATCAGAACCCTGCTCTCCCACCAGAGCAAGCCCTGGATACCCCAACACAGCAGAAAAGCAAGACTCAGATTTAAAATCACATCTCATGATGATGATAGAAGATTTTAAGAAGGAAATAAATAACTCCCTTAAAGAAATACAAGAGAACACAGGTAAACAACTAGAAGCTCTTAAAGAGAAAACACAAAATTCTATTAAAGAATTACCAGAAAACACAATCAAACAGGCTGAATTACAGGAAAACACAATCAAACAGATGAAGGAAATGAAGAAAACCATCCAGGAACTAAAAATAGATTTAGAAACAACAAAGAAATCACAAATGGAGACAACCCTGAAGATAGAAACCCTAGGAAAGAGATCAGGAGTTGTAGATGCAAGCATCACCAACAGAATACAAGAGATAGAAGAGAGAATCTCAGGTGCAGAAGATACCATAGAAAACATTGACACAACAGTCAAAGAAAACACAAAATGCAAAAAGCACCTAACCCAAAACATCCATGAAATCCAGGACACAATGAGAAGGCAGAACCTAAGGATAATAGATATAGAAGAGAGTAAAGATTCTAAACTTAAAGGACCAATGAATATCTTCAACAAAATTATAGAAGAAAACTTCCCTAACCTAAAGAAAGAGATGAACATAAATATAGAAGAAGCCTACAGAACTCCAAATAGATTGTACCAGAAAAGAAATCCTGCCCATCACATTATAGTGAAAACACCAAATACACAAAACAAGGAAAGAATATTAAAAGCAGTAAGAGAAAAAGGTCAAGTAACATATAAAGGCAAACCTATCAGAATTACACAAGAATTCTCACCAGAGACTATGAAAGCTAGAAGATCCTGGGCAGATCTTATACAGACTCTAAGAGAACACAACTGCCGGTTCAGGCTGCTGTACCCAGCAAAACTCTCAATTATCACAGATGGTGAAACAAAAATATTCTATGACAAAACTAAATTTACACAATATGTTTCCACAAACCCAGTCCTACAAAGGATAATAGATGGAAAACGCCAACTCAAGGAGGGAAACTACAACCTAGAAAAAGCAAGAAAGTAATCTTTCAACAAACTCAAAAGAAGATAGCCACATGAACATAACAATAACATTGAAAATATCAGGATTCCTTAATATCTCTTAACATTAATGGACGTAATTCCTCAATAAAAAGACATAGACTGACAGACTGGATCCATAAACAGGACCCAGCATTTTGCTGCATTCAGGAAACACACCTCCATGATAAAGACAAACACTACCTCAGAGTAAAGGGCTGGAAAACAAGTTTCCAGGCAAATGGTCCCAAGAAACAGGCTGGAGTAGCCATTCTAATATCAGATAAAATCAACTTTCAACCCAAAGTCATCAAAAAAGATAAGGAAGGACATTTCATACTCATCCAAGGAAAAATCAACCAAGAAGAACTCTCAGTTCTGAACATCTATGCTCCAAATGCAAGGGCACCCACATTTGTAAAAGAAACTTTACTAAAGCTCAAAGCACACATTGCACCTCACACAATAATAGTGGGAGACTTCAACTCTCCACTATCGTCAATGGACAGATCTTGGAAACCCAAACTAAACAGAGACACAGTGAAACTAACAGATGTTAGGGACCAAATGGATTTAACAGAGATCTATAGAACATTCATCCTAAATCAAAAGAATATACCTTCTTCTCAGCACCTCATGGTACCCTCTCCCAAACTGATCATATAATTGGTCACAAAACTAACATCAACAGATATAAGAAGATTGAAATAATCCCATGCCTCCTATCAGATAACTATGGATTAAGGTCTTCAATGGCAACAACACCAACAGAAAGCTCACATACACATGGAAGCTGAACAATGCTCTACTCAATGATAACTTGGTCAAGGAAGAAATAAATAGAGAAATTAAAAACTCCCTAGAATTTAATAAAAATGAAAGTACAACATACCCAAACTTTTGGGACACAATGAAAGCAGTGTTAAGAGGAAAACTCATAGGTCTGAATGCCTCCAAAAAGAAACTAGAGAGAGCATATACTAGCAGCTTAACAGCACACCTGAAAGCTCTAGAACAAAAAGAAGCTAATACACCCAAGAGGAGTAGAAGGAAGGAAATAATCAAATTAAGGACTGACATCAACCAGGTAGAAACAAAAAGAACTATACAAAGAATCAACAAACCAGGAGCTGGTTCTCTGAGAAAATCAACAAGATAGATAAACCCTTAGCCAGACTAACCAGAGGGCACAGGGACAGTATCCAAATTAACAAAATCAGAAATGAAAAGGGAGATACAGCAACAGATCCTGAAGAAATTAAAAAAATCATCAGATCCTGCTACAAAAGCCTATACTCAACAAAATTGGAAAATCTGGATGAAATGGACAAGTTTCTAGACAGATACAAAATACCAAAGTTAAGTCAGGATCAGATAGACCATCTAAATAGTTCCATAATGCCTAAAGAAATAGAAGCAGTTATTAAAAGTTTCACAACCAAAAAAAGCCCAGGGTCAGATGGGTTCAGTGCAGAATTCTGCCAGACCTTCAAAGAAGACCTAATACCAATACTCTTAAATCTATTCCAAAAAATAGAAACAGAAGTTACACTATTCAATTCATTCTATGAGGCCACAATTACACTGATACCAAAACCTCACAAATACCTAACAAAGAAAGAAAACTTCGGACCAATTTCCCTTATGAATATCAATGCAAAAATACTCAATAAAATTCTCACAAACTGAATCCAAGAAGACATCAAAACAATCATTCACCACAATCAAGTAGGCTTCATTCCAGGGATGCAGGAATGGCTCTATATCTGGAAATCCATCAATGGAATTCACTACATAAACAAACTCAAAGAAAAAAACCACATGGTTCTTTCATTAGATGCTGAAAAAGCATTTTACAAAATTCAACATCCCTTCATGACAAAAGTCTTGGAAAGATCAGGAATTCAAGGACTATACCTAAACATAGTAAAAGCAATATACAGCAAACCAGTGGCCAACATCAAACTAAATGGAGGGAAACTTGAAGCAATCCCACTAAAATCAGGGACAGACAAGGCTGTCCACTTTCTCCCTATCTATTCAATATAGTACTTGAAGTTCTAGCTAGAGTAATTAGACAACAAAAGGAGGTCAAATGGATACAAATTGGAAAGGAAGAAATCAAAATATCACTGTTTACAGATGTTTTGATGGTATACTTAATTGACCCGAAAAATTCCAACAGAGAATTGCTACAGCTGATAAACAACTTCAGCAAAGTGACCAGATATAAAATTAACTCAAACAAATCAGTAGCCTTTCTATAATCGAAGGATAAACAGGCTGAGAAAGAAATTAGGGAAATGACACCCTTCACAATTGTCACAAACATTATAAAGTATCTTGGTGTGATTCTAACCACGCAAGTGAAAGATCTGCATGACAAGAATTTCAAGTCTCTGAAGAAAGAAATCGAAGAAGACCTCAGAAGGTGGAAAAATCTGCCATGCTCATGGATTGGCAGGATTAACCTAGTAAAAATGGCCATCCTGCCAAAAGCAATCTACAGATTCAATGCAATTCCCATCAAAATTCCAACTCAATTCTTCATAGACTTAGAAAGAGCAATTCTCAAATTCATTTGGAACAACAAAAAACCCAGGATAGGAAAAGCTATTCTCAACAACAAAAGAACTTCTGGGGGAATCAGCATTCCTGACCTCAAGCTGTACTACAGAACAGTAGTGATAAAAACTGTATGGTATTGGTACAGTGACAGGCAGGTAGATCCGTGAAATAGAATTGAAGACCCAGAAATGAACCCACACACTTATGGTCACTTGATCTTTGACATAGGAGTCAAAACCATTCAGTGGAAAAAAGACAGCATTTTGAACAGATGGTGCTGGTTCAACCGGCGGTCTACATGCAGAAGAATGCAAATTGATCCATTTCTATCTCCCTGTACAAAGCTCAAGTCCAAGTGGATCAAGGACCTCCACATAAAACCAGATACACTGAATCTAATGGAAGAGAAAGTGGGGAAAAGTCTCGAACACATGGGTACAGGGGAAAAGTTCCTGAACAGAACACCAATGGCTTATGCTCTAAGGTCAAGAATCGACAAATGGGACCTCATGAAATTTCAAAGCTTCTGTAAGGCAAAGGACACTGTCAATAGGACAAAACGGCAACCAACAGATTGGGAAAAGATCTTTACCAATCCTACGTCCAATAGAGGGCTAATATCCAATATATTCAAAGAACTCAAGAAGTTAGACTCCAGAGATCCAAATAACCCTATCAAAAAATGTGGAACAAAGCTAAATAGAATTCCCAGCTGAGGAATCTCGTAGGGCTTAGAAGCACCTAAAGAAATGTTCAACATCCTTAGTCATCAGGGAAATGCAAAACCCTGAGATTCCACCTCATACCAGTCAGAATGGCTAAGATCAAAACTCAGGTGACAAAACACTTCCTCAGAGTAAAGGGCTGGAAAACAAGTTTCCAGGCAAATGGTCCCAAAAAGCAGGCCGGAGTAGCCATTCTAATATCGGATAAAATTGACTTTCACCCAAAAGTCATCGAAAAAGATAAGGAGGGACACTTCATACTCATCAAAGGAAAAATCTGCCAAGAAGAACTCTCAATTCTAAACATCTATGCTCCAAATGCAAGAGCACCCACATTCATAAAAGAAACCTTACTAAAGCTCAAAGCACACATCGCACCTCACACAATAATAGTAGGAGACTTCAACACTCCACTATCATCAATGGACAGAT
>CM052703.1:100030384-100046554 GCA_028551405.1 Uromys caudimaculatus | reverse complement strand
ACAGGGTATCCTTGATCTTTGTGGTTTCATATTCCGTCACAGTGACTCAGTTGTACTTTTACGACAGCAGGGTATCCTTGATCTTTGTGGTTTCATATTCAGCTCTCGGAGTAGTCATAATATTTTCCTGTTCTTCTTGGCTTCATTTTCTCATGACCTATAGAGATCTCAGCATCTGGGGGGTGGCGGCTCCCAACACTTTAGGGGTTATGAGACTGTTTAGATGGTTTATCTGATCCTAGTTTAACAGTGGTACTTGGTATCTGTCTAGAAAATTGCCCATTTCTTCCAGATTTTCCAGTTATGTTATGCCCATTCATAGTGTGGTATTTCTGAACAACAATGTTATCAACTGTGTCATGATCATCAAAAGTTTCCAAAACAAATCCTGTCTTTTTCCCACTCTGCCTGTGTTCCATAACTTCTATGATTTCGATCTTGCCATACTTTTCAAAGTAGTCTCTCAGATTATGTTCTTCTGTATCCTCTTTAATGCCACCAACAAAAATTTTCTTCACAGTTAAATGGGTACCAGGTTTTATAGAATCCTCTCTAAAAACAGCTCTCTGGTTCTACCATACGCCCATCATCAACCTTGTGTGGCCAAGCACACATTGCAGCATCCACCTCTTCAACACAAGAGTAGGTCACAAAACCAAAGCCTCTGGAACGTTTTGTTTGAGGATCTCTCATTACCACACAGTCTGTAAGTGTGCCCCATTTCTCAAAATGTTCTCTTAAGCTATCATCTGTGGTTTGAAAGCTCAGACCACCAATAAACAGCTTCCTCAGCTGCTGTGGTTCCTTTGGATCATGGCCCTCCATTTTGAGACTGAACTTGCCTCTTCCAACTTGAGTTCAATATGGGACTGAAAGGAAGAGTGGCTTCTCATCTTTTAATGACACTTTTACCTGCATCTTTTAGTTCAGCACCTGACTATCCTACAAAGGTCCTCATATGTGTTACAGATGACTTCATAGCAAGTCTATAACTTACTTGACATTAGAAACTGTACTTTTAAATACTTGTGTATTAAAATGTTTCCCACTTATCAGAGCTTATTATGTGGCTTCCACACTTGCCTTCATGAAAACATCCTTTGCTTTTTAAAAAGGTTTACTCACTTTTATCTTATGTACATGAGTGTTTTGCATATATGTTTGTATACTGCATGTGTGCTCAGTGCCTAAGGAGACTAGAAGATGGTGTTGGACCATCTGGAACTGCAGTTTCAGATGGGTTTGAGCTATCATATGAGTACTAGGATTAAACTTGTATTCTTCACAGGAACAGCAAGTATTCTTAACTGTTGAACCATCACTCCAACCCCTACTTAAACAAAACAAAAACAAAACAATAAACAAAACAAAACAAAAAATAAACCAGAATCCTAGGAAAGTCCTTTGAAGTAGGGACAAATAACTGCTTACAGGATAAGTTACTTCTGACAGATTTTGAGGGCAGAAGATACTGATCATTTTCTGAGGTCTATTATGTTAAGCCTCAAGGTAAACAAATATGCCAAGGTAGCATGTTCATATGTTTACACTTATGAATAGATGACAACACCTTATATACATTTTCAGATATTATCTTGATTTTCTTTTGTATTATTACTTTATTATTGTTGTTGCTCACAAACAAGTATTATTCCGAGAATCAGAGTTACTTGAAAATAAGGTTTTTAAATTAATGTAGTATATTAAAAACTGAAGTGCATTTTCTAGGTAACTCAATGTTAGATTTCTAGATTTTTAAAAATGATCAAAACTTTATAACTTATAAAAATCTATTTAGACAAGGAAGCTCATTGGGCTCTGGGGAGTCTTGATAATGAATTTGAATAATTCAGAATATTATATAAGTAATCTTTTTAATGTGTGAACTCTAAAGAAATGGTGGCAAAATGGAAATTATACATTAGTTGTTAACAAGCAAGGTTAGGAAGGCATTTTGATTTACAGTGCAGGTGCATTGCAATTTCACTTTCCACTGGGTAGGCAGAAAATGGACTCTGCTTCATTACATCGTGAGATTAGTGTTTGTGCTGAGTCCCCATTCAAGTGAATGAGTCATTGAAGGATGAAGTATCGAATTTCTTTTTAGAAAGCTTTCAGCTCCTACGGAGTTTACTGCTCCTTCTCTGTTCTTGCCTCACTGGTTTATTTGCTCCTCCTTAGAGGTTGAGTTGTAAGCAGATACAATGGACATTTTAGATTTCCTCACATGACTAATCCAAGCTCATGAGTTTAGAAGTAAAAGGGGATTCTGCTTGATTGTCTTCAAGCCAACTTCCATGGCTAACAGATCTAAAGTTTCTAGAGACAGAATGGAATATATGTAGTAACAACATGCATACTACTGAAAGTTTCCTTCTCAGGCTTGGTTGTTAACAGCCAATACTTGCTACATAACAAATTACCTACAAACTTAGCTTTATTTTAAACAACTGTGTGGTGAAGCCATGATTACTGGGTTAGCAATTAGGTCTGGGGTTGATCAGATGTGATGAGGCTTGGTTGGTTCTGGCTGCATTCTGTTATGCATATATAGTGAGTAGGTTGGCTGGAGGGTGAAGGTTCTAAGATGACAATGTTGGGAAAGATTGTCTTAGTTTCATATGGCCTATTTTCATCAGAGGCTCTTACATTGATTGTGGCAAAGATTTTTTTAACATTTCTTTTTGTTTATTTTATTTTATTTACATTCCAGCCATTGACACCTTCATCCCTCCTCTCACAGTTCCTTATCTCATTCCTTCTCCTCCTTGCCTCCGAGAGGGGAGAGGGTGCTCTCCCACACCAGGCCTCCCCATTCCTTGGGGCCTCAATCTGGAGGATTAGGCGCATCTTCTCCCACTGAAGCCAGACCAGGCAGTCCTGTGCTATGCTATATATGTGCCTGGAGGCCTTGGACCAGCCCACATATGCTGCCTGTTTGGTGGCTCAGTCCTGGGGTCGGGGTTAGTTGAGACTGCTGATCTTCCTATGGGGTCACTCTCCCTTTTACCTTCTTCAATCCATTCCCTGATTTGATTGTAGGGGTCCCCAACTTCAGTCCAATGGTTGGGTGTAAATGTCTGCATCTGCCTCAGTTAGCCGCTGTCAGAGTCTCTCAGAGGACAGCTATGCCGGGCTCCTGTCTGTAAGCATATCATAGCATCAGTAATAGTGTCAGGCCTTGGTGCCCATGAGATGGATAGAAAGTTGGGATGGTCACTGTTCTGTCTTTCCTTCAGACTCTTCTTCATTTTTGTCCCTGCACTTCTTTAGATTGGAACAGTTGTGGGTCAGAAATTTTGACTATGGGTTGGTAACCCAGTCCCTCCCCTTGAGGACCTTTCTATCTACTGGAAGCAGACTCTTCGAGTTCCCTCTCCCCAATGTTGGGCATTTTGTCTAAGGTCACCCCCAATGAGTCCTGAGAGTGTCTCACCTGTAGGATCTCTGTTACTTTCTAGAGAGTCTTCCACCTCCCATCTCCCGAGGCTACATATTTCCACTCATTCTCTGGGCCCTCTGGGCTTCTCTCTTGTCCTCCCCATAACTGATAATGTTCCTCTTTTCCCCTCCCTCTCCCTTCTCCTACCTCAGTCCCTCTCTCCCTCTGCCTCCTGTGATTATTTTCTTCCCCCTTCTAAGTGATATTGAAGCAGCCTCAATTGGGCCTTTTTGCTTGTTAAAGTCCTTACCGTCTGGGGGTTGTGTCCTAGGTATTCAGTACTTTTTGGCTAATATCCACTTATCAGTGAGTACACACCATGCATGTTCTTTTGGGTCTGGGTTACCTCACTCAGGTGGCAAAGATTCTTAAGAATAGGTGGGGGTAAACGAAGCTTCTTATGGCTCTGGCTGAGACATACATAATGTTATGATCATGGTATACTGTTACACAAAGCCAACCACTTAAGGGTGGGCAAATATATTCTACTCCTTGATGAAAGAACCCACAGATAATTGTGGCAATGTTTATAACTTGTTGTAAGTGCTTTTTGCAGTTTTATTCATTATAAGAATTTTCTTTCTATTTGAAGTCTGGAAGATTATTTTGTGCTTTCAGAGACTATTCTACAGAGTTATTGCATTAAACGTTTTGTTCATCTCTGGGTCTTATTCACTTAGATGCTTTGGCAATAACTCCCAGTCCTCTTTCATCCTTTTACACTCTTGGAAGAGGAATTACAGAAATCAGACTTCAGGAAAGCCATTGTAAACCTATGTAGATAAACTAAGCTAGATTGTATCCCTAGATTCAAAGCATTTTGTCCTTTATTGCCTTTTTCATCTTCAGAACAGTTCTGTGATCTGACAGAAAAAGTATTGTTTTCTCCTTTTTCTTGATGCAGTAACAAAGCCTAAAGTGTTTAGATGATCACTGTGAGTCTCATAACTAAGTAAGAGGTAAGCCTGGGATTCTAGTCCAACCTATCCGACTGTAAATCCACCTCCCAATCTACTGTGCCCATTATCTGTAACTGGATAGCTACATCTGATTGTGTTTCTCATGTTAGAATTTTGGTCCCAGGTTAGAAGAGATGATAGTAGTCTTGCCACAGAATATTGAATAAGAGGGAGTAAAATATGGGGATATCCAAAGTCAGGCCAAGCTCTCAGCTTGTAATCTTCATCTTTCCCTGACTTTAACTTTCCCTTATCCTCATAGACTATGAAGATTTTGAATGGATAGATAGGGTGGACTGGGTTTACTGTTGATACCTCATATTGAGGACTCTCCAGCAATCTCCCTGATAGATGTCTAAAGATGCCATTTAGTACTTGTTGGGCTTATTCTTAGAATTCTGAATGACACAGGAAGGATGAGGTCTTGGGTCAGATTCATATTGGCCATAATTCCTGATTTTTGTTTTAAAAATTTAGTGTACTTGTTTATATAATGGGGTTGGTTGTTAAATAAAGAAAGATAACACATTTGAAGTGCTTCACCTAGAGTAAATGCTAAATAATTATATATATTCTTCCCAACTGAGGGATGCATTTATATGCTATAAAACTTTATGTATCATTACCCAACTTGAGCCTATGCTATATTAGAACAATGAAAATATAGTTTTATCTTTTTCACTTAAAAGACTTTCTGTTGTAATGAATCGGTTTGATTTAACCTATTAAATTAATATAACTACTATTTAAACATTATGATAGGCATTAGGAACTTTGGAAAAATGTAAAAAAGTACTAACATTAATCTTTATCCCAAGACTCCTAACATTCAAGACAGGAGGATATAATAAATGGGTTACATTAAACAGTACATTAGTCAATTTTTCATGTGCTGTTTGTGCTTCTTTAGAGTGGAATCTGGGAGCAATGTGAACCCCCTTGTCCCATACTTAAGTATGTTTAGTTCAAGGGTCCTCTGAGACTACTTTTACTGGAACTGGCTGTCCCCTTGGTCCTGTGACATAGAGAAAGAGGAATAAATGGGAGAAGGAGAATTAGCCTCTCTCAGGATACAGTCTCTTATTTGTCCAATGTGGAGTGGTCAGCCTTGGACACATATACACACCACCAAAACCCCCAGCCTCAACAGGTTGTATTTGTATATAATTCTATGCATGCACAAATACAATAGAAAGGTAACAATAATAATAAAAGAAAAAGAATCTACCAACTTGAGAGTTAGAGGGTACATGAGGGGTTCTAGGGAGGCAAATATTGCATCCTTGAGAACGTATGGAAGATAATCTATTTCTGATAGAGGCCACTATTGTTTATTCCATGGTTTAAAAATGCCTGTGATGGAAATGGAAAGATGAAATCCTCATCTCACTGCTTGGAACTCTCAGCTGGGACCTCCATCCTGTGTCTCAGTGGGGCTGTCCCAGTCACTTCTGCTGGATTGCTTAAGAACTTGACTTTATGTTCTGCTGTCTATATGCTGTTTGATATCTGTTCTTTTACTTCTGCTTGCAACACATTAATATAATTCCTCATTCAAAACTGAAAGTGCAGCTATTGTGGATTATTCTCTGAACAGAACAAGAGCCTATGGTACAAGTAAAACAGAGGGTTTAGTAAGGTAGTTAGATTTAATAGATGGGCTGTCATGCTTGGAACAGAGGCCAAACATGAAAGACTGAAAACTAGGAACTTTCGTATTTCTTGGGAAGACTGAGAGTGTTCTAGCTTTGGTGAGCTTTTCATTATCACATCAAAGTTGAGTTTCCAAATATGTATCTCCAGACCTATGTATTCTATTCCAAAATAGCATATCCAATTACTTTCTCAAATGTATTTCAAACCCAACTTGTACAAAATCGAGTTCATCTTTTCCATCCTAAGACCTTATATAGAGTTCCTTGATCATTTAGTTGATGTCTCCATTTAAGCTTCTCTTCCATATACCTTCAAGTTATTTTTGACTCACTTCTTTTCCTATGCTTCATGTTCATTTAAACCAGAAACTCTGTTGGCTCTACCTTCAAATAAATCCAGAGTCCAGTTATTATCAGCTTTTTTTCTCTACAAGCTTGTCCATGACTCATTCCAACAGTCTTCTCACTAGATGCTCTGCTTCTGTCTTTTTCTCACCTGCCTTTAGTCTATTCTCAGGACAATAGATAGACAAACTGTTTTGTGTTTACCTTTCTGCTCAGTCATGGGACATATGCTCCTTTTACCTAGAGTAAAAATTAAAACTCTTAAAACCAACGAGGGGATTTCATGTGCTCTAACACTACCTTTCTGGTTTCATCTCCTGATATTGTGGCCTCTTCTCTGTTTAACACATTGGCTTTTTTATTCCTTCAGAAGCCTGAAAAGGGCATTCCTCTTCAAGATCAACTGGACTGAAAGTTCTTTTGGGCCAGAATGATCTTACTGTATGTATGGTATAGTTATATACCTGAGCAACTCTACTCTTGCAAGTCTGGGTCCCAGAGAGATCTGCTTTGAATACTTGCTGTTACATCACAGGGTGCTTGTTTTTTCCAGTTATATATTTCTTTTTCTTCTTATCCAAGTCTGTTTTATTCCTATTACTCTATTATGTTTCGCTACCTAATTTAGCTTTTAATTTTAAAGGCTTTGTCATGCATGCATGTATGTATGTGTGTATGTTGAACATGCCACACATCTGGAACTGTATATGGCACACATAGACTGTCAAAATATTTGTTGAACAAACAAATAGATTATGAAAATGTTTTGTTCACTAACCATCCTATCTAAGTTCTTTCTCTGCTTGTTCTAAAGTAAATATCATATGTTGATTAGCAATTCCATCTATAGTACAAAAGACCATGTTAGTGTAGAAGAGCCTGACTACTTATAAACAATATAAATAGAATATGTAAAATTTAAGCTAAACTGTTTGGAAGAAAGGAACGTGGTAATATAAATATTAGTATATTTTTTTCCAGAATTCTGCACAGACAAAAAGAAATGTCTGGCGAAAGTGATCATCTTTGGAGTTTGCTCTGCACAGGAATTGCCTTTCAGCTCTGCTTGAATAGACTTTGTGGCTGCATCATTGTGAAATGGAAACCTTTGCCTTTTGCTTTTCAAATCATTTTTTGCAAAGTCTTAACCTGACCTGCCATGTCCACTTACTTTAATGAAATATGAAGCTGCCTAAAATGAAATTTCTCATCTCCACATTCTGTTCTTCTGATTAATTTAGTGTTGGCATTTAACCACGATTCCATTCCCTTGGGAGTCAGTGATGTTTTAGGCAGTTTCATCTGTTTAATTCACATTTTGTTGAAAGACTTAAGAAGGCAACTGCTTTTTAAATCAAGATCCTCAAAGGTCCATGCATCCTGATTATAGCTGATCTTTCTATTTTCATTATGCTTTCATGAGTTGAACTTATTAAAATATGAAAATAAAGGAAAGCAAATCCACCATGTCAAATGAAATGCGCTACTGCTTACCACTCTCCACATGGAGATAGCTTTCCTATCGTGCCTCCATGCTTTTTAAATTAAATGTCAAATTTTGCACATGCACATTAAGAGACTTCATCTTGAAGTGCAAAATTCTGCTTTACTTTGCTCTGGATTGAATTTAACTTAGTGCCTACTACCAACAAAACCATTATATGGCTAATTTTCAATTTTAATACTGTACAGACAAAGGTGTTTTAAACTAATATTTCATGCTTGGTTACATTGCTGTCAATCTGTCCATGTATAAATGACTATCAAATATTGGAAACTGCCTGAGAAAATGAAGTTCTTGATTCACCAGCATGGAACGTGCTATAAAGTCACAGCACAGATAGCACAGAAAAGAATTCTTACAGCAGCCAAGATCTTGAACTGTGTATATATAACAGATGAAATACTACCAGAAATGTCACTATAATCTAGTATAGCTGACAATTCCACAGCTGATGTTTTCTTTCTATTTCAGCTCTCTCTCTCTCTCTCTCTCTCTCTCTCTCTCTCTCTCTCTCTCTCGGTTTTTCAAGACAGAGTTTCTCTGTGTAGCTCTGGCTGTCGTGGAACTCACTCTGTAGACCAGGCTGGCCTTGAACTCAGAAATCCACATGCCTCTGCCTCCCAAGTGCTGGGATGAAAGGCATATGCCACCACTGCTCGGCTATCTCGGCTCTTTTTGTCCATGGACAGATATGTTCCTACCTTTGGATTTATAGTTGTCAGGCCCAGAATTCTCATTTTAGATGAATTCTTTTTCTTAATTTGATTTCTGATAATATAAGAAACAGCACACAAATTGTAAAGTCTATAACAGGAAACTACCAACTGTGATTATAGAAAAACTGCTGTCTCCACGGGAGAATTATGTAGCTATTATGAACACATGGCATAATAGGGCTGCTTGAAATAGAAATATTCATACACATCAGTTTCAACCCAGATTTCCAACAAACATTCACACCACAAAGACTTCTGTGCCAAAGATATCTTGAGAAGAGGAAGACAGGAAAGAAATAGTGTGTTTTGTATTTTTCAGGGAAGAATATTCAGAGATCCAATTTAGTTAGTTCAACAAACCTTTATTAGGTATCTATTCCATGTCAAGTATTATCGAGTTAGCCACTGCAGATTCACTTATTGCCTTTAGGGAAGCTGCTGTCTGAAGCAGGAAAAGGATGCTGTCAGTATTATGATGAACATATATTCTTGAGACTGCATAAAAAATGTCAGTGAAGCTTGAAAGGAGATCTCAGCAAAGATTTGCCAGAGACCATGTAGAAACTAAATTGCATCATCCAGAAGTGGAAGACGGAATTAGCCAATTGAGTGGGAAGATTGATTTGGATAGAGGAAATCAATTCTGAGAGAAGCAATTAGAGTTGGTGATGTCAAGCATTCACATGCTGAGTTACTGAACAAACATGAGTAAACACAGGTTTCAAAGGTGTGTTTGTGGGAATGTTGAGCAATGAACCTGATGAACAAATGTGGTCCAGGTGATAAGTGGAACTTAGAAGGCATCTCAAGCAGTTTGGAGCTACTATGGCATCATGGAAAGTCATCTAGTTATTGACCATTTTCAACAGAACCATAAATTTGTCAGCTGATTCAATATGATTTTTTTTTTTTTTGCAGGATGTTTTTAGAATATAGAAAATGGATTAAAGACTGGTCAAAAAAGCCATTGCTGGAATCCAGGAAATGAAAGAACTTCAAAATTCTTGAAGAAAAGAGGACATTCAAAAAAACGTGGTACACATGAGCTTACCTCATGTAATAAAATATAATATACAAAGATACATTTACACTAGTTATTTTGAGACAAATTTTAATAAAATAACTGAGAACTATAAAGGAAACAGACAGACATGAGGGGAAAGTTAGTGCCTCTCTGTGTTTATGGGTAAAGATGAGTGATTGTCGGAACCTGGAGAAATGTCAGAACCTGGGAAAGCTGACAAGGTTATTGCAAAGTCTTAGTGGCAAGGTCCTGTGGAGATGAGGCCACAGACATGACTGCCCTCTGACATCTTCCTGAAACTGCCTGTAAGCTCCCTGTTGCTCTCCATTTGGAGTCTGCTTTGGGGACATAAAGCAAGGTAAATGGAAGAGAGTGACCTGAATAGGGAAATGAGGGATCCGGCACAGGAAACTTTTGGATTCAGGGGTAAGCGGCATGACAGTTGACTTTTGGGGTTTTTGTATAGCACACAAGGTAGAGGGTGATTCTTACTTATTGATGTAGGGAAGCTGGATCAAATCAACCTATCATATTTTATAGAAGGGAAGGTTGTAAAAAGTGAGTTTTGTTTTGGAGCTCTTGTGGTTCAGGTATTCGGGAGTTATGTGCTCCTTCATTTAGGAAACCCATCATGGGTCATCTCCATGGAGATAGATGTCTGTCTATTTTAAGGGCAATACATTTTGTCCCAGTTTTGCTTTTAGATAGTACCAGTGATCTTGAAGATCTCTTGAAGCCAATGGAAAAATTCAAAATGTTTATTGTATTTAAATAAAGCTAGAGCCATATGCTTCCATGATGATGATTAAAGTACATTTTTTTTTTCTTAAAAAACATTAATCTAACACATCAGATTGAGTTAAAAATAGCATGGTGAAATGAAAAAAAAGCTAAGTTCAGAGACAGACATAATTTAATTAGAGTGTAAAGTCTGTAATTTACTTGTGTATTTTTGGCAAATAACAGGAGAGTATTATTTCTCTGAATCTTAATTTGTCATTTTATTCATGGGTTTAATGTTTTATGTCAAAAGCTTCTGACACAACACTGGGGATGGTGTGCAGCTAAGTTAAAGAAACACAATTTGTTAGAAACATAATTTGTTAGAATTATTTTAATACTAGAAATCAGTGTTAAAATTACCTACAATAGAATTTTAGCTGAAGAATCCATTTTCAGTATTTGATTGTGACATGGTTGCATACATTTTATATGACTTTGTTAAGTACCAACATTTCCCATAAAATATAAGATAAGTAGATTATGATTTTGTTAATCAGGTTTTCCATATGAAATAGTTATAGCATGGCCAAATGTGTTTCCACCATCAAGTGGAATGTTCTCTGTTGTAGTAACACTCATGGTCTCAAATTCGCTTCTCTTTTCTTTTTTTTACATTATTTTTTATTGAAAAATTATACAATATATTTGATCATATTTTCCCTCCCCCAATTCCTCCAAGATTTTTTCCACCTCACTACTCACTGAACCTCATGTTCTGTCTCTCTCTCTCTCTCCTCTCTTTCTCTAAAATCCCTCCCAAAAAAATGAAAATCAAAGACCAATGAGACAAAAATGTCAAAACAAAGCAAAATGAAACAAAAGGTCCACAAAAAATATCATTGAGTTTGTATTGTACTGGCGAAGTACTCCTGGTACGGGTCTGCACTGCAGTGCAGTTGAGATACCCAGGGAGAGAGAGAATCTATTTTCCCTTTGCCAGCATGTATCATTTGCAGACTATTGCTCACATTTACTTTTCTGATGACTTTTTGGGGGGGCTGTGAGGATGTGGCTAAACACTACATTTCTGTGCTACCACTAGATTATCCATGAGACTGAGACATGGAGGCTGTGGTGATTATGAAAGTTTCTGGTGTTAGGTTTTGGGAGAGGGATCAGACTTCAAGGCTCTGGGGGCTGCCTCAGGGGGCATCAACAAGTATTTCTTCCAATGTGTGTTTTTAAAGTAAGATATGCAAGTTCCATGTAAGTGAGGTTATTTAGGAGCATTAAAATAAGCAAGCAGGGCCAGTGAAAGTGTTCAGTGGGTAAAAGTGCCTGCAATGGAAGCCTAACTGTGGGGCAGTGATCTGTGACAGGCAATCTGGCACCCGGTTGAGCACAGGCTTAAAATCTGGGTGACCCAGCGGAACAATCCAACGCTCTTGGGAGGCTTTTGGCTCCAGTCAGGGTTACCTCCTCAGGTAGAGGCCACACAACCCCAAGCCATCCCCACTTAGAGGCTTAGCCATGCCCCTTCCCAGTTACTATATCTGCCTCACATCTCCCAGAGGCCAAGGGGTACAATTCCTTCCATGCCACTCTCCACAATGAAAATAAATGTCTTAGAATTATGAACTGTCTCTTTATCTGGACCCGCCATGGGAAGCGAGGGATCCGGCCTGCGATTAAGGGCTTCTCAGTGCTCCCAGACGGTACCCATTCACACACGCCTAAGCAGCTAGCCCAGCACCCCAAGCTGTCTCAGTGGGAACCCCAGCTGCACTCTGGCTAGCCCATCTGCGGCACCCTACAGTAACTGTGGTGCCCCGGGCTAGAGAACTCATGGTGATGTTCCCCGGGAATGACCTCTTCTCCCATCCACGGGCAGGGCCCGCAAAGGCTTCCCACAGCCCCCACCTGCCTGTCGACTATGTGGGAAGATGCGCAGTCACTTCCCAAATGTCTGCTGTCCCACCCAGAGCCGCAGTGCCCTGGCCAGACACGTGGGGCTTCTTTCCACTGTGCCAGGCTTGTTCCCACACCTAACAACTTGAGTGTAGTTCTAGAACCTACAGTGGAAGAAGCAATCTGACTCCTAAAATTTGTTTGTGTGGTTTGAATGAGAATGGCCCCAACACAATGGCCCCTGTATAAATATATGTTGGAATGCTTAGTCATCAGAAAGTGGAGCCATTTGGGAAGGCTTAGGAAGCATGACCTTGTTGGATGAAGTGTGTTATGTTACTGGACATGAACTTTCGGATTTAAAAAGTCCACAGCAGGTCCAGTGTCTCTATCTGCTGCCTGCGGATCAGGATGCAGAGCTCTCAACTACGCTCCTAGCACCATACCTGTCTGCTTCCTGCCATGATGATATTGGACTAACCCTCTAAACCTACAAGCAAGTCCTCAATTAAATGCATTCTTTTATAAAAGTCTCTTTGGTCATGGTGTCTCTTCACCGCAGTAGAACTGTTACCAACCTCCATTTGTGTGTCATACTATCCTTGTGCCTGCAACCCCCCACCCCCAATACATATAAAAAGGTTAAAATAATATTAAAACAAAAATTCTGGTTGATAGGTTTCAAAAACCAAAACCAGAAAAAGTTAAAGTAAGGCCTCTACTATTAGTTAAATGGATGTTTCTTCCAAAAGAAAAATCTTGGTTGGAATGGGAGAGCCTGGGTAGGAACCCTAGAGTGACTGCATGCTGCTAAGGCTGGAGGTGAGAAAGTGTAAGCAAGGCACACTTTCCATTCCCTTTTGGTCTGGGGAATTTGCTCTCACTGTTCAGCAATGTCACTGCATCTCTGATGTCCTCTGTCCCTTCTCATCTACCACAGTGGTTTCTTCCCACCACCTCTCCTCAAACACACCCCATCTCTTCACCTGCATTTCACACTAGCTCTTAGCCACAACATGGCCTACTCATGTCAACAAAGTTCTCTGTAAAACTGACACTATTCTTATGTCTGTAATCTTACTTCCATTATATGAATGGCATAGTGCTCTTTCTGAGCTGAATTTCCCATGTCGATTCATCAGTCAGCCAGTGGTTAGGTGGTGTGAGATAAACACACCCCTGGTCTATGGACTATAGCAAGGAGGGTTGGCACCAGCCAGGGGGAAGATGCTTATGCACTAAGAGTTGTGAGGGACCCCTGTGATGACAGGTACGTTCTGTGCTGAAATAAATAGAGACAAATAGTAAAGTAAAATCAACCCACATCAAGTCTAAACCTTACTGTGGCTCATTCTTCTGTTATTGTTTCCTCTAAAAGGAAATCAAGGGCTAAAGCACACAATTCTTGACATCTGAGAAATTGCGCCGAAGCAATGCCGTTCTCTAATTGTACTCCTAGGTATACTTTACTGGGTCAAGGAGTAGAAGGGTTCACAAACCAAGTGGAAAGGCTTGAATGACAGTTTGTCAAATCAATTTAAAATATATAGTGAGAAGCAAAAAAAAAAAAAAAGAAAATCCAGAAGAACTATTTTATAAATATGTCTCACTGAAATTTGAGCAAATGATCCGTGATACCTAAAGACAGAAAGTACCTGAATCCCAAATACACAGTCTGTCATTGAGATGCAGGAACAAATTCACATATCATAGTTATAACTCATTAATTAATCTGATGGGAAGTTTACACTTTATTTATGTTTCTTGGGCAGAGGACACTACAGGGTGTGAAGGAGCCATACTAGGTATCTGAAGTTTGGGTAGTCCAGAGACAATATAGTTCATCAAATTTTTCTATATTATCATTTGTCAATGATAATATTATTTATTGTACAATGTGTTATGTTTCTATTTATTTTAGCCTGATCGTGGTTGATGAGTTACTTACTAGTACTATTTATATTGTGGATGTTGCCTATATTTTATAAACTGCTTGCTGAGTCCTAGAATAAAAACGTGTTTAGTGAGTGCCATCAATTCTCTTGATTATATTTGTATTCTGGAAAAGAACTAAATATTATCAAATAATAAACATATAGCTCCTATGGTAGAAGAACTGAGATAAAACTGCTACATAGCTGACACTGTCATCAGTCCTTAGAGGTAGCTGTAACTACCAAGTAGGGAGCAGAAATTAAGAGAAGTCATTCAATTTGTGCAAAAATCATGAAGCAGTAAATGGTAGTACTGCAATTCACATGAAGAAATCTGTTCTTTTTTATGCTGCTAACACACACAAAGCTGCAAGGGAGTCTTTTTTTTTTTTTTTTTGAAAAATGGAACCTAAAATATTTTATTATTTGTTATTTAAGAGACAGCAGAGAGGGATTTGTAGTTGAAACCACTCACTGTACTTTCAAGATGCTCAGCAACCACAGCACGAGTTTCCAACATGATCATAATGAGAAAAGATCCAGAGTCACTTAACACTTTTCAAAATGGATATGAATGAACAGAAATGATTGTTTCTGAAAGCAACATATACTCCAACAGAACAGATTGTCATAACCTTTGTATTAGAAGCCAACATTTGAAAAAAGTGTGCAGTAATTTTGACATATTCAGGTAATTTGTACATTGGATATAGTCCATTCGTTTCAGAAGAAACAAATCCCATTGGTTTTACTTATTGTATAGACTAAGTAACAAGATCCCTCTCAGATATGCAACTGAGACCTAAAAACATCCCTTTACTCCAGCTCCCAGCAAGTCATGCAGGATTTGTGGTATTACCTACATGGTCATCACTGATGTCTCCTTTTGTGACAACTCTTCCATGAATGGATGAAAGAAGCTCACTTTTCAGTTATTTAAAATGACAGTATTGAATTTCATATCTGTGTTCTGATTGGATGCAAACACAGTGTTCTTCCCTGGTGGATTAAAATCAAGTCTATGTACTGACTATGGCCATTTAATTTCTTTTATTTTTATTTTTTATTTTTGATACTTTGTTTACATTTCCAATGTTTCCCCGTTTCTGGGTCTCCTCTTTGGAAACCCCCTATCACCTCACCTTCCCTGCCTCTGTGAGGGAATTCCACCTCCCACCTACCCGCCCACCCATCCCCATATTCCCACCTTGACATTCCCCTTTACTGGGGCCTCTAGCACCCTCAGGCCCAAGGGCCTCTTCTTTCTCCCTGATGGCCATTGAGGTCATCCTCTGCCACATATGTAGTCCGAACCATGGATCAATAGATGTGTATTCTTTGGTTGGTGGTCCGGACTCCAGGACAACCGGGGGGCTTCAGGCTCATTGACGCTCTTGTTCCCTCCATGGGGCTACGAATTCCCTCAGCTCCTTCAGACCTTCCTCCAACTCCTCCATCTGGTACCTCACTCTCAGTCCAGCAGTTACTGTTAAGTGAAACTTGGACATTCTGAACTTTTGGGCTAATATCCGCTTATCAGTGAGTACATACCATGTTCGTTTTTTTGTGACTGAGTTACCTCGCTCAGGATGATATTTTCAAGTTCTATCCATTTGCCTATGAATTTCATGAAGTCGTTGTTTTAATAGCTGAGTAGTACTCCATTGTGTAAATATACCAGATTTTCTGTATCCATTCCTCTGATGAGGGACATCTGGGTTGTTTCCAGCTTCTGGCCATTATAAATATGGCTGCTATGAACATAGTGGAGCATGTGTCTTTGTTACATGTTGGGGCATCTTCTGGGTATATGCCCAGGTGAGGTATAGCTGGGTCCTCAGGTAGTATTATGTCCATTTTTCTGAGGGTCCGCCAAACTGATTTCCAGAGTGGTTGTACCAGCTTGTAGTCCTACCAACAATGGAGGAGTGTTCCTCTTTCTCCACATCCTTACCAGCAT
>CM052703.1:99987236-100028844 GCA_028551405.1 Uromys caudimaculatus | reverse complement strand
TTCTTTATTGTTTCTATTTCTATTTTTAGCTCCTGGATAGTTTTGTGCATTTCCTTTGTCTGTTTGATCGTGTTTTCTTGAAATTCTGCCTGTTTGATTGTGTTTTCCTGTAATTCTTTAATGGATATTTGTATTTCCTCTTGAACGGCTTCTAGTTGTTTATCTCTGTTGTCTTGTATTTCTTTAAGGGTGTTATTTATTTCTTTCTTAAAGTCTTCTATCATCATCATGAGAAATGATTTTAATCTGAGTCTTGCTTTTCTGGTGTGTTGGGGTATCCAGGGCTTGCTGTGGTGGGAGAGCTGGGTTCTGATGGTGCCGAGTACTCTTGGTTTCTGTTCTTTATGTTTTTACCCTTGCCTTTTGCCATCTTGTTGACTCTGATGTTAGCTGATCTTACTCTGTCTGGTTGTGGCTTGCCCCTTCTGCAGGCTTCTGTGTCAGTACTCCTTGAAGACCAGCTCTCTCTGAGAGGTGTTTGGGTTTGGAGAGCTGTGGCACCGGGTCTGTTCTGGGGTGCAGAAGGAAATTGGAAAGATCTTGTCCTCAGCTGTCCCTTGGGTTCTGTGCCCTGATGGCTCTGCAAGGGTCCCTCTTGGTCCAATGGGTTTGCACAGAAGTGGTGGTTTTGCCTGTGCTCAAAGGTGTGTCAGCACTCCTGGGATACCCACTCTCTCCTGGAGCCTTGTGGCCCAGGCTGGGGTCCCCACGCACAGGCCCCTGGTGGCCCAGGCAGAGGTTTCCACCCACAGGTGGGAACCTGAAGGTTCAGAGATTTTGTGTTCCCTGGCTTCTCAGGCGCTGGGTCCAGGCGGATCCGGGCAGGTCCAGGTGAGAGGTGTTGCTCCCCTTTATCCCAGTCACGGCTTTCCCAAGCTCCTGGCAGGGTAGCTTTTTCTGGTGCTTGTTGGCTATGGACTCCTGGTGGCCCAGGCAGAGGTCTCTGCCCACAGTTGGAAACCTGAAGGTTCAGAGATTTTGTGTCCCTCGCTTCTCAGGACCTGGGTCCCGGCGGATCCAGGCGGGTCCGGGTGAGAGGTGTTGCTTCCCTTAACCCCACTCACTGCTTTCCCGAGCTCCTGGGAGGGTAGCTTTTCCGGCGCTCATTGGCTATGGACTCCTGGAGGCCCAGGCAGACGTCTCCTGCCTCAGTCACCCACTGTTTGGATTCAGGGGGTTTCTATGCCCGCCTACCTCGGTCCCTGTGTCTCCCAGGTTCAGAGCAGTTCCTGGTGAGCTGTGGAGCTTGTCTTGGGCCCACTCCCTGCTTTTCCAAGCTGCTGGGAGGGTATCTTTGTCCCGGAGCTAATTTGCTATGGAGCCCTATGGCCCAAGCTGAGGTCCCCGGCTGCCGCCGGAAATTCCTGTCCCTCAGTCTCTGTGGCCCGTGGAAACCGGGTGGAATCGGTGAGTGCTGGGGCTCGTTTTGCCCCCACTCGGGGCTTTTCCATGCTCCTGGGAGATAAATTTTCTCCTGGCGCTGCTTGACTATGGAGCCCTGGAGGCCCAGGCAGACGTCTCCTGCCTCAGCCGCCCGCTGTTGGGATCCAGGGGGTTTCTATGCCCGCCTACCTCGGTCAGGGAGTCTGTTTTATCTCTTTCACACATTTATTTTCTTTCCAGAAATATTTTGGTCTCTTACTATACTAATAGCTGCAATTACGATAGGGTATAGGAAATACAAAGAAAAACCTGAACTGATGAAACTGCAGTTTTCTTTCACAAGTGGGACTGTGCAATCAGAGCCATGAATTCCCTAAGTCACCTTCCTCTGACATCGTTTGTGTTAGAGAATGTGACAATGGTAAGATGGCCTTAATAAGAGGCAACATTTCAGATACCGAAACAGAAAAATCTGAAAATCAAGACAGTAGAGAATATGTTAAAAAATCAACATATTAACTGTAGAGAATCTTGACACATGGTGCCTTTGTTGCTAATATGGCCTTTTATTGCACGGAGGATATCTGCTTGTAGACTCATCTTCATAGAACACTGAATGTTTGCTCAGTCAGAGTTAGTGGCTCAATTCTTCCACATTTTCATTGTCTGAGCTAGTTTTTCATACTGAGAACATCTCAGTAAATTAAAGAGATTCTTTTTAAAATTGCTAGCTGTTTCTACCATATTATTTTTTCAGTTTTTAAAATCATTTTATTCGTTTACATCTCAAATGATATTCCTTTTTCTGGTTACCCCTTCACAACCCCCCCCATCCTACTCCCCTCTCCACCCTCCCCTTTGCCTCTATGAGGGTGCTCCTCTACCCATTCACCCATTCCCACCTCACCTCTCTAGCATTCTCCTACACTGGGTCATCAAGCCTCTCTCCCCTCCCATTGATGTCAGATAAGGCCATCCTCTGCTATACATATATCTGGAGTCCTGGCTCCCTCCATATAGTCTGTCTGTCTGTCTGTCTGTCTGTCTCTCTCTCTCTTTAAATTGAGTATTTTTTAAATTTACATTTCAAATGCTATCTCCTTTCCCTGTTCCCCCTGCCCTATGCTCTCCCTCTCCCCCTGCTTCTATGAGGGTGTTTCCCCACCCACCCACCCACTCCTGCCTCCCAGACCTCAAATTCCCCTACACTGGGGCATCTAGCCTTCACAGGACCAAGGGCCTCTTCTCCCATTGATGCCTGAAAGGACTGAAGGAGTTAGCAACCCCATAGGAAGAACAACAATATTAACCAACCAGACTCCCCCAAAGCTCTCAGGGTCTAAACCACCAACCAAGGAGTACACATGGAGGGACCTATGGCTCCAGCCGCATATGTAGCAGAGGATGGCTATATATACTCTTTGGTTGGTGGTTTAGTCCCTGAGAGCTCTAGGTGGTCCAGTTAGTTGATATTGTTCTTCTTATGGGGTTGCAATCCCCCTCAGCTTTTTCAGTCCTTTTCCTAGTTCTTTCATTGGGTCCCCAGACTCACTCCAAGGGTTGGCTGTGAGTAGCTGCATCTGTATTGGTTGGGTGCTATTAAAACCTTTCAGGGAACAGACATATCAGGCTCCTGTGAGCATGTGCTTCTTGGCACCAGCAATAGTGTGGGAATTTGGTGTCTGCAGATGGGATGGATCCCTAGTTGGGGTGGTCTCTGGATGGCCTATCATTCCGACTTTGTTCCATTTTTTGTCCCTGTCTTTCCTTTGGACAGGAATATTTCTGGGTTAAAAATTTTGAGATGCATGGGTGGCCCCATCCCTCAACTGGGGGCTGTGCCTATCTACTGCAGGTGGTCTCTACAGGTTCTATCTCCTCTTTGTTGGGTATTTTGGCTAATGTCATCCACATTGGTTCCAGGGAGCCTCTCACTTCTCTGGAGTCTAGGACTTTCTAGTGACTACCCCCAGTTCCCCATCCCCCACTTCTACATGTTTCTATTCAATTTCCTGACCGTCTGTAATTCTCTCCTATCCCTTCCAATACCTGATCCTGCCCCCTTTTGTCCCTCCCCTCCTCTCTCTCTCTCCCAGGTCCCTCCCTCTGCCTCCTGTGATTATTTTGTTCCCCGTTCTATGTAGGATAGAAGCATTTACACTTTGGTCTTCCTTCTTAAGCTGCTTATGGTTTGTGGGTTGTATCTTGCACAGTCTGAGCTTTTGGGCTAAAATCTACTTGTCAGTGAGTACATACCATATGCATTCTTTTGTGTCTGAGTTACCTCACTCAGGATGATATTTCCTAGTTCCATCCATTTGCCTGTGAATTTCATGAAGTCATTGTTATTAATAGCTGAGTAGTACTTCAGTATTTCTTTATTTACTTCTTCAACTGGTTCCTAACTTCTACTTTCCCCCCTCTGCCCTCCCCCCAAATAACCTTATCATTTGTTAGATAATTTTGGTACTCTGACATGGGTACATTTCAATCCAGTCTTCTCCTCTTGCTCACTGTGATTTTAGATGGTGCTTTCACCACTGAACCAATATAGAGGAGAGAATGCCTGTCGCTTCAACAGTACACGGAATGAAAGGTAGCTTCTCTTAATAAGACAGAAATGAGGCAGAACATCTAAGCTGCTAGCTTCAAAATGATATTAAAGAAAGTTACTCATGTAACTTGTCAACCTCTTGGTTTTTACTGTACGGCCCTTCCTAGTTTGCTGGGACATAAAACAGTGTCATTTAAAAGATACTAGATACATTTTTTCCCCCAGTAGAACATAGTTAACGAGTCTCAGATATTGTTAAAAGTTGTGGAGCCTACAACTCTAGTGCTTCCAGTACTGCAAATTATCCATTTGAAGCCAGAAGGCAGCATGGATTGTAATGTGTGGATTAGCAAAGTGTAAAATTGTTCTGTTTGATGTGTTTTGGATAATAAACTCACAAAATTAATTTGGAAATGAAAATGTTAGCAGGAGACTTTTACAGGCATGATCTTATCCTTTAATATATATATATTACCAAGCAGCCTGAGAGTAGGTAGAGTAATGGTGTGTCCAAATTTCCACTGTGCCCTGAAGATTCTTTTCTATTTTTGGGCTATTCATCCATGTATTCATTTACTCAACACAGGCAACAAATAGCAATTTATACTTTTTCCTAAAAATATCTTGTATATCTCAAATGCTACGATCTTCCTATTCAGTTGATTTTTGCTTGTTTGTTCTTTGAAATTATGACAATAAAGATTCCATGGAAAGGCTCTCATAGTGACGGCTTGGGCCCCTGCTAATGGTGTTGAGAGGTGCCTGGATGATGAGGATACTAACTTTGCCAATGGGTAAAGTCATTAATGGGTTTGTAACTGAAGGGGCAATTAAGAGGTAAGACTCAGCTGGGGAAAGGAGGTCCGTGTGGTGTGGCTTTGAAGAATACCTCTTGTCCAGCTCCTCATCCTGTTTTGCTGTATTCTGGCTTCTCTCAGTTGAACTGCTTTGCACTGCCTTGATGCTTCTGTTGTTAGGATGTTCTGCTTTGCCCTGGCTTAAAAGCAACACATATGAAGAAACCTCTGAAACCTCGAGTAAACAAGCCCTTACTCCTTGAGGTTGTTCTTCTTCAAGCATGTGCCACAGCGATAAAAACCTAAAACATTCCATCCCTCTTTGTAGAGTACCTCCCTTCCCATTCTTCCATCTTCCTCCCTAACCCATCTCTTCTGCTTCCCTAGTCTTGTTTCACTAAACATTTATAAAACAACTTCAGAGCACAAGGCTAGACAATGCAGGTTAAAATTTCTACTCAAGGGGCTCAGTGTATAGATGTAAGTTGACATGTTAAGCTCCAAATTGCAGTGTATGATAAAATTCTCTTTTACATTTGTGTTCAGCTCTTACATCCAGCCTACAATTAAGCTTTAGAGAATAAATTAATTTTAAGTTACAGATGAATTCTAAGTAATTTTTCATTGTTTAGAGTCCCTGTGTATAGTACAAATGTAATACAGGTTTCCAGAATTAAAATCAACTGGATCACACTCCATATAAGTCTTGTGAGAACCAGGTCCTGCCTTGTGAATTTTGGTTTCTTGCTGCCTTCTCTTAATGAGTTTTTTCTGTCCACTTATTATGTACCAAATGCATTATGTCAATTGAAATGAGCATTATTATCCATGCTTTTACACATGAACTATTTGAAACATAGAGAAAACATAAATTTATAAAGCTGAAAAAAATTGGATTTGGTTTCACAGTACAAGTTCTTATTTTTGGTTCTGCACAGCATAGTGTGGGAGATATGAAATTATAGGTTGAGGTTGAAGTAGCTTTCACTGTTTTCTATGTGTTTGAGCAAATTAATCCCATTGAGTTTTAGCTTGCTGGAAAACTGGAGTAGTAGTTCTTACTTAAATTATTGCTTTCAGGATTAAATAAACACAAATATCCATCATACACCTAGAGCTAAAGAAATTCTGCCCTCTTTCCTTTCTTCTCTCTCTTTAGAGACCCAGTGTGGGGCCTCTTAAGTCTCTGTAAACCAGAAGATCTTAGATTTCATTCCATAGTGGGACTTCTTGTTTGTTATTTAGCACATCTGCATATTTTGTGCTATGTATAATATGTTATAATTGAATATTTAATATGCATATATATATGAGATAGAGAGATATACAAATGCCACCATGAAACCCATTGTATTCAATATCTATCACGTTGTGCTGTCCAGCATAACAAAAAGTACTCACATTATGGATATACATACATACATGCATATGTACACACACATACATATACTCACGTACATACACACACCCATACATACATACACATAGGGGCACACATACATATACAACACATAATTTGTATTCACTCATCTATTATACAATTATTCCCACCCTCTTCCTCTTTATTGTTTTTCACAATCATAATAAGCCCATTTTCCTTTAATGTCTGGCTGTCTTAGTTTGTATCTCTATCACTGTAATGAAACACCACGATGGAAAAGCAAGCTGTGGGGGAAGAGTTTATTTGGCTTACTCTTCCTTATTGCTGTTTATTCATCAAAGGAAGTCAGAACCTGAGCACAAATGGCAGGAACCTGTGGCTTGCTCAGCCTGCTTTTTTATAGAACCCAAGACCACCACCAGTCCAAGGATAGTACTATCTACAATAGGCCCTCCTCGATTAATCACTAATTAAGAAAACACTGTATAACAGATCTTATAATGGCATTTTCTCCATTGAGGTTCCCTCGTTTCAGATCACCAAGTTGACACAAAACTATCCAGCACAATGTCCTTTCTCTCTCTTTTATTTTTCAACTCTACCGATATGAGAGAAAATTCATTTGTGGATGGTAAGCTCATTGTATGTGTTTAACAGCTTCTTTATCCACTCATCTGTGGGTGAGTATGTAAATTAATCTAATAACTTGTCTATTGTGAATAGTTCAGTCATAGGATGTTGAGAAAACCTGGAGGTTCTGGTCTTCGTTTCCTTCATTCACAGTTACATTCACACGATTATACTTAACATTTTCTCTTATGTGTCAGGATTTCAATAATGACTGAAAGTGTATCAATTTATGAGTAGAAAAGGAATATCCCTTCATCCTATAGATCACCTGATTTCTGTGGACATAGAAGCAGCAGACAAGATGGGATAGCTCCTCATCCAGTGTTCAGTATGGTGTGTTTTGCTGCTGCTAAAGTTGAGTGGGTTGGAGCAGACCAGATGTCTGGGCATCTAGGGATATTCTGTAGATGGAGAACACTGCTGTTTTCCTCAGTAGCATGGACAAAGTGTATACTTCCAAATTGCCTCTGAAATTACTTTAGTAATTTGTGCTTATCTGAGCATGGTGTCCTGAAAAAAAGGGATAATGATCATTTTGTCACATATATCGTCGTATCTGTTGCAAAATGCCCAAACCCCATAGAATGGGATATCATATATGGTTTGCAGGATTTGACTTCTGCACATCTCATGCCTTTTATTTTATTTCCACTCACTCACTCACTTCCTACTATGCAGTCTGAAAAAGAGGCACCTAAAACAATCATCACTCCCACCACACATGCCCATTTTACTCTCCCAAGCCCATGCTCTTTACTGGTTGAGATTCATTTATTTGGCTGGTTTGTGACCAATCGAACATGGCTGAAATCTCACCTCATTCAATCAAACTTCTTTAGAAATCTTTCCTTTGATTTCCAGTAAGAGATGGATACAGTTCCCTCAGTGTTCTCATAGCTCAGTTTGTCCATGAAGTGCAGAATTTCTCCATTGATTCAGCATGTGTTTATTGAGAGCTTCTAAGCAATGGTAAGCAAGACAGATATTCTCCTGCCACCCTAGAGTATACAGACCTAACAAATGTTCAATATCATTCTATCTTCATCTTTACCAGTTCCTTACCACCAGCTCAGATAAGGAAGATAATTTTGTTTTCTTCAATTTTGCCGCAGGTCCCTCAGCAAAGCATGCTCTTAGTGATGCATCAACTTTTTTTTATAAATCCTTTCTATTCTTTTTAGATTTCCATCACAGGACGTTTGTGGCCTGTGGAAACACTGAGCCGTCACAACATTATATTTTAGAAGTCTTATGTGTTTAAAGATATATTTATTTATTGAGCTACTTTCTTTGCTAGAAGTGGCTAATATTTCTGAGTCTCTTTGAAAATAAGTGAATGCTAATTTGAATGTCAAGGATCTCAATATGTGTACCTTGCTTGATCTTTATGTTTTTATTGCTGTCATTGTTATTATTAGTTAGCATATTTGAGGCATATTTTAGATCATTGTTCTAAAAATCAACTAGATATTTTATATTCAGCTTTGTTCAATTAATGTTTGATCTGCATTTTGAATAGTGTTCAAACCCAAAAATTTTAATGATTGCACTAAATTGAGATCACAGTTTACTTCATCAGCTCCAAAGGTTGAATAATTAAATTGCTTATTTGCATTTTTGTCATCAGTATAGGCAATTCTCTGATTAACTTCTTGGATTTGACTCTTTCCATATTTTGAATTCCTAGAGATAGGATTAGTAACTGTCAACAAAATTCTTCATACACTCGTAATTTCCAATATTTCCAAAGGTAAGAAACAATATATATTGTTTCCTACTATAAAAGGTTCTGTCATATGAAACATGAAGATATGTATGTGTATATACACACACACACACACATACACACATATATATATATATATATATATATATATATACATACATATATAAAAAATGTAGCATATGTTGCCTTACCACTGCTGTAAATAAATTGCCATATTGCCATAAAGTTAGAGTTATCATACTATAATTTTGCATGTTTGGCTGTTAGTTGGTTTTTTCTTTTGTAACTTGCTTCCATTACATTCTATGTAAAGCATCATATTCGTACATGGTGTCTTATCAGTAATGCTGCTGTGTTTCCATCTCAGACCTGTGTATTTGGTTTTTTCAATATTAAAAATTAGTGTATAAAGTATAAAGATGTATTTGATTTGTTAGTCTCCTGAATGTTTGTTCTTTGGCAAGAGAAACTAGCAAGCTTCATTCATGAGTCCATTTTGGCAATAATGAAGATGTTTCATTTCATATAAAAATATACTGTAATATTAAAAATATGCCAAAAATTCAACGTACAATTTAAGAGAATTAAAAAAAATAACTATTTATATTATTTTATTTATATGAGTACACTATAGCTGTCTTTAGGCAAACCAGAAGAGGGCATCTGATCCCATTACAGATGGTTATGAGCTGGGAACTGAACTCTGGACCTCTGGAAGAGCAGTCAGTGCTCTTACCTGCTGAGCCATCTCTCCAGCCCCAATTTAAGAGAATTGTTTACAAAGATATTATTAACACTATCAATCTTTCATAAACCAGGTTTTTATTCTTTTATTTTTAGGATAGGGGTTATTGGGCTTAAAAGTTACAGCCCATTATTGAGTGGAACCACGTTAAGAATGCAAGGAAGCAACTAGGAGACAGGAATCGAGAGACCATGGAGGACACTGTTTACTGGCTTTCTCACCTATCTTCCTTATACAACTCAGCCCCACCTATTGAGGGGTGGTACTACCCACAGTAGGCTAGTCCTTCGTGCATCAATAATTTATCATGTGATGTTTGTCTTCTGAGCCTGGGTTACCTTACTAAGAATGATTATTTCCAGCTCCATCTATTTACCCATAAGTTGCAGACTTTTAATTATTTTACAGATGAATAATATTCTTTTGTGCATACATATAATTTTATTGCTCTTCTTCATGACAATTAAGGAAGCATGTTACACTGTTTACCAGGTTACAAAGCTTGAAAGCTTCTGGTGTATATACTTGTATTCTTCATTAATCAGGAAATTCTGCTTTATTCTCTTTGCTGACAGTAACACAAACTTGATAATGATTAAAATACATTAAGAGACAAATGTGCTATATCCTTTTTTAGGTGCTGATGATAGAAGCAGATTAATCGTGTGTTTGGAAATTTTCTTTCAGAACTGCATTATATAATGGAGAAGAATACAGTAGTTACATTTCTATTGCTGTAATAAAATACCATGACCCAGGACAGCTTATGGAAGAAAGTTTGTTTTGGACTTAAAGTTCTAGATGGATTGCTAAGAGTCAGTATGGTTTGAAGGGATCACAGCTAGTGGCATGCTTGACCACAGGGGCAGGAAGGGTAGAGAATACATCTCTATTGTAGACACAAAATAGACAAAATAGAAAATCTGGATGCTGAGAGATAACTCAAGAAATAATAATTTAAAAATCCCCAAAGATGTGTTTTGAACAGACAAAGATCCATGTTCTTTTGAAGTTTATTACTTCTTTGATGCCTGGGAAACTGACTTGCTGTGGCTTCCAACTCCTGGACAAGTAAAACTCACATTTAATTTATTTTCTAACCAAAACTCTACATTTCAATAAACTTAAAAAATGATCATATAGCCTCTCATTTTTGAACCTTCAGCTAATTATTAACAAATATTTCAATGCACATATCAGCTCAAATTTCTTTCTGGTATTCTACATGTCACCTGAACTTACGATCTCAGAGTCTCTAAGATACATTTTGGTCACAGTTTTTATGGTAATACAGGGGAAATATGAGATAATTTGTTAACAGGTAAAATGAACTGTGTAGGCCAACAAATATATAGATAAATCTGTCCTTGGGTTCTGATATCATCATCATCATCATCATCATCATCATCATCATCATCATCATCATCACCATCATCATTTATCCTGCCCTGTTCTTACCTTACTATCTGCTGTAACCAAGGTAATGATGTTACAGATGTTTCTAACTAGAAATTATTGAAGTAGATAACAGTATTGGGAGGATTCTAAGAAACCTCACAGACGTCACCTGTGACAAGCATTGGTGTGTTCTTGCTTTTCAGTGTTTATTTTTCTTCATATAACTGTCATGTCTTACTTGTGCTTGCTTCTATGGAGGAGTACACATTTTTGATAATCATATACAAAGCAGAAGACAGTGGTTAAAGCTGAGTCTCCATGGTCACACATTTTTGGGTCAGATACAGTCTCAGTACTCTGAAGAAGGACAAGTATAAAAGGTTGGCTGGCTGGTCAATAAATTGCCTCACACTGAGCCAGGTGCCACACTTCTCTAAAAAGTGGGGATGAGTTTGATATAGTCTTCATAATATTATATAAGATCTGTGGAAGTATTCTCTGAAAACGAATGAAAGGTCAAGGCAACTGACTATGTTAATTTTGTCACTTAAACAACAATTTAATGGGCACAGGAACTTCAGAGCTGCCAGAGATAGGATCCTTCAGGTCTCCATTTGTGCCCCGGAGCTAATGTTGTGGCACAGCTCTCCATGCCCAAATCCCACACAGAGAGAGCTGAACTCCCAGGAGTGCTGTCACCCCTAAGTTCACAGGTTCACAGGCTCACAAGAGGGACAGGCTCCAGTCAGGGACAGCAAGACCGACTAACACCAGAGATAACCAGATAGCAAGAGGCAAGCACAAAAAGCTAAGTAATAGAGGCTACTTGGCATCATCAGAAGCCAGTTCTCCCACTACAGCAAGTCCTGGATATGGCAAAACACTGGAAAAGAAAGATTCAGATTTAAAATCACACCTCATGATGATGACAGAGGACTTTAAGAAGGACATAAATGACTCCCTTAAAAAAATACAGAACACAGGTAGATAGGTAGAAGCCTGTAAAGAGGAAACACAAAAATACCTTAAAGAATTACAGGAAAACACAATCAAACAGGTGAAGGAATTTAACAAAACCATCCAGGATCTAAAGATGGAAGTAGAAACAATAAAGAAGTCACAAAGGGAGACAACTCTGGAGATAGAAAACCTAGGAAAGAGATCAGGAGTCGGAGATGCAAGCATCACCAACAGAATACGAGATAGAAGAGAGAATCTCAGGTGCAGAAGATACCTTAAAACATTGAAACAACAGTCAAAGAAAATGCAAAATGCAAAAAGCTCCTAACATAAAACATCCAGGAAATCCAAGACACAATGAGAAGACCAAACCTAAGGATAATTGGTATAGAAGAGAGCAAATATTCCCAACTTAAAGGACCAGTAAATATCTTCACAAAATTACAGAAGAAAATTTCCCTAACCTAAAGAAAGAGATGCCCATGAACATATAGGAGGCCTACAGAACTCCAAATAGACTGGACCATAAAAGAAACTCCTCCCATCACATAACAATCAAAACACCAAATGCACAAAACAAAGAAAGAATATTAAAAGCAGTACGGGGAAAAGGTCAAGGAAAACATATAAAGGCAGATCTATAAGAATTACACCAGACTTCTCACCAGAGACTCTAAAGCCAGAAGATCCTGGGCAGATTTCATACAGACCCTAAGAGAACACAACTGCCAGCCCAGGCTACTATACCCAGCAAAACTCTCAATTAACATAGATGGAGAAACCAAGATCTTCCATGACAAAACCAAATGTACACAATATCTTTCGATAAATGCAGCCCAGAAAGGATAATAGATGGAAAACTCCAACACAAGGAGGGAAACTACACCCTAGAAAAAGCAATAAAGTAATCTTTCAACAACCCCAAATGAAGATAGCCACACAAACATAATTTCACCTATAACAACAAAAAATAGCAGGAAGCAACAATCACTTTTCCTTAATATCTCTTAACATCAATGGACTCAATTCCCCAATACAAAGACATAGGCTAACAGGCTGGATACATAAACCGAACCCAGCATTTTGCTGCATAGAGGAAACACACCTCAGTGACAGATAGTCCCTAAGAGTAAAAGGCTAGAAAAAAAAAATTCCAAGCAAATGGTCCCAAGAAACTGGCTGGAGTAGCCACTCAAATATTGAATAAAATCTACTTTCAACCAAAAGTTATCAAAAATGAAAAGGAAGGACATGTCATACTCGTCAAAGGAAAAATCTATCAAGATGAACTCTCAGTTCTGAACATTTATGCTCCAAATGCAAGAGCATCCACATTCATAAAAGAAACTTTACTAAAGCCCAAAGCACATATTGCACCTCACACAATAATTGTGGGAGACTTCAACACCCCACTCCCATCAATGGACAGATCATGGAAACAGAAACTAAACAGAAACATAGCAAACCTAACAGAAATTATGAACCAAATGGATTAAATTGATATCTATAGAACACTTAATCCTAAAACAAAAGAATACACATTCTTCTCAGCATCTCATGGTACGTTGTACTGGCTGGTTTTGTGTCAACTTGACACAAGCTGGAGTTATCACAGAGAAAGGAGTTTCAGTTGAGAAAATGCCTCCATGAGATTAGTGATCAAGGGGGGAGGGCCCCTTGTGAGTGGTACCATCTGTGGGCTGGTAGTCTTGGGATCTATAAATTGGTACCAGGAGTGGGGTATTCATGTGACAACCTGACCATGTTTTGGGGAGGACTGTGGAAGGACTTTGGAACTTAGAGCTAGAAGAGTCATTGGGATGTTAAGAGCTCTGTGGAATGTTCTGTAGGCGCTTGGAAGATAATGTTGAGAACAGTGCAGAAGATGGAGGCCTTGCTTGTGAAATTTCAGAGGGAAGATTAAATACTCTTATCAGGGCCATTGCTAGTTTAAGATTCTGTGGTTTTGGTTAGCTGGGGCTGAGGAAATCAGCTGTGATTAACAAGATACCAGAACTACTAAAGCAAAACCATTGCATTGCTGGGACTATTGATGCTGGTTAGCTGGAGCTAAGATATTAGCGGTGATTATGAAGAGACTGGCATCATTGGGGTGAAATCTTCTGAAGTGTTTTCTGAGAGCACAGAGGCTGCGTTCCAGAGATAGCCAAGGTTGTACCTTGTGCTGTGGCTGGACTTGGTAATGTGTAAGAGTCACCCAAGTGGTACTGGTTTTGAAGGCTTGAAAAAGTCATGAAGACCGGCGGCCGGGCACCTCAGCTTGGGCCACAGGGCTCCATAGCTGATTAGTGCCGGGAGAGGGATACCCTCCCAGGAGCTTGGAAAAGCTGGGAGTGGGCCCAAGACAAGCTCCACAGCTCACCAGGAACTGCCCCAAACCTGCGAGACACAGGGACTGAGGTAGGTGGGCATAGAAACCCCCTGGATCCCAACAGTGGGCGGCTGAGGCAGGAGACGACTGCCTGGGCCACCAGGGTTCCATAGTCAAGCAGCGCCGGGAGAAAGTTATTCTCCCAGGAGCTTGGAAAAAATACCTCTCAGAGAGAGCTGGTCTTCAAGGAGTATTGATACAGAGGCCTGCAGGTGAGAAAAGCCATAGCCAGAAAGTAAGATCAGCTAACATCAGAGTTAACAAGATGGCAGAAGGCAAGGTCAAGAACCTAAGGAACAGAAACCAAGGTCACTTGGCATCATCAGAACCCAGCTCTCCCACCACAGCAAGCCCTGGAGTCCCCAGTACGCCAGAAAAGCAAGACTCAGATTTAAAATCATTTCTCATGATGATGATAGAAGACTTTAAGAAAAAGTCATGAAGAGCAGCTGAAACCTGGGCACTGTGTGAAGCCGCAGAAGGACATTGATGAAGGTGCAGCCTCAGTTGCACTTGGTGGCCCAGGAATGAAGGGGTCATGCAAAGGAGGTGAGGCTTGGCACCATGGCCTAGTTGCAGTGGAAGACAGCAGTGTTTTGGAGATACCAGTACCATGAGATGACCACCAAGAACAGCAGCAGCAGTAGAGTACATCTGGAGTCATGTGTGCTACAAAGGGCAGAGCTGGAGAAGTGACTCAAGCCCTTGGAGGAATCCAGAAGATCATGAGTGGATCCCAGACATTGGACAGTTGAGTCTGATTTTGCTTTCAATTGTGACTGTGGCCTGATATTTTTCCCTCTTAAAGAAAGAAGGTATTTTAGTGGAGCTCACAGTTAGGAGACTTTGAATTTTTAAAAGACTTTGAATTTTAAGAGATTGGATGTTTAAAAGGGACTGAAATGTTAATATGTAAGAATTTGCACAGACTGTGGGACTTTTAAAGTTATTTAGATCTTGGGGATGAATAAGAAAGTAAAGTTTGAGGCTTAATAGTGGTGTATTTGTGTGTCAAGTTGACAAGGGGTCAATTGTACTAGCTGGTTTTGTGTCAACTTGACACAAGCTGGAGTTATCACAGAGAAAGGAGTTTCAGTTGAGAAAATGTCTCCATGAGATCCAGCTGTAAGGTATTTTCTCAATTAGTGATCAAGGGGGGAGGGCCCCTTGTGGTTGGTACCATCTGTGGGCTGGTAGTCTTGGGCTCTATAAGAAAGCCAGCCGAGCAAGCCAGGGGAAGCAAGCGAGTAAGCAGCATTTCTCCATAGCCTCTGCATCAGTTCCTGCTCCTTGACCTGCTTGATTTCCAGTTCTGACTTCCTTTCATGATGAACAGCAGCATGGAAGTTCAAGCTGAATAAACCCTTTCCTCCCCAACTTGCATCTTGGTCGTGATGTTTGTGCAGGAATAGAAACCCTGACTAAGACATACATTCTCCAAAACTGACCATGCAATTGGTCACAAAACCTGCCTCAATAGATACAAAAATATTGGAATAATCCCATGTATCCTATCAGATCACTATGGACTAAGCTGGTCTTCAGTAACAACAACAACAACAAAAATCCCAGAGCGCCCACATACAGATGGAAGCTGAACAATACTCTACTCAATGATAACTTGGTTAAGGAAGAAATAAAGAAAGAAATTAAAAATGTTTTAGAATGTAATGAAAATGAAGGCACAACATATCCAAACTTATGGGACACAATGAAAGCAGTGCTAAGAGAAAAACTCATAGCTCTGAGTACCTCCAAAAAAAAAAAAAAAAAAAAAAAATTGGAGACAGCATACACTAGCAGTTTGATAGCACATCTTAAACCTCTAGAATAAAAAGAACAAATACACTGAAGAGTAGTAGACAGCAGGAAATAATCAAACTCTGGGCTGAAATCAACCAAGTAGAAACAAAAAGAACTATACAAAGAATCAGCATAACCAGGAGTTGGTTCTTTGAGAAAATTAACAAGATAGATTAAACCCTTAGCCAGACTAACCAGAGAGCACAGAGACAGTGTTAAAATTACCAAATCAGAAATGAAAAGGGAGATATAAGGACAGAAACTGAGGAAATTCAAAAAAATCATCAGATCCTACTACAAAAGCCTATACTCAACAAAACTGGAAAATCGGGATGAAATGGATTATTTTCTAGATAGATACCAGGTACCAACATTAAGTCAGGATCACGTAAACCATCTAACCAGTCCCATTATCCCTAAAGAATAAAATCAGTCCGTAAAAGTCTCTGAACCAAAAAAAGCCCAGGACCAGATGGGTTTAGTGCAGAATTCTATTAGACCTTCAAAGAAGACCTAATACCAATACTAGTTAAACTCTTTCACAAATAGAAAGAGGAGGAACACTATCCAATTTGTACTATGAAGCCACAATTCAGCTTATACCTAAACCACACAAAGACCCAACAATGAAAAAGAACTTCAGACCAATTTCCGTTATGAATATTGATGCAAAATACTCAATAAAATTCTCCCAAACCGAATCCAAGAACACATCAAAATGATCATCCATTATGATCAAGTAGGCTTCATCCCAGGGATGCAGGGATGGTTCAATACCCGGAAATCCATCAATGTAATTCTCTACATAAACAAACTCAAAGAAAAAAAACCCACATGATCATCTCATTAGATGCTGAAAAAACATTTGAAAACATACAACACCCCTTCATGTTAAAAGTGTTGGAAAGATCAGGTATTCAAGGCTTATACTCAAATAGTAAAATCAATATACAGCAAACCAGGAGCCAACTTCAAACTAAATGGAGAGAAACTTGAAACAATTCCACTAAAATCAGAGACTAGACAAGGCTGCCTACTCTCTCCCTACCTATTCAATATAGTACTTGAAGTCCTAGCCATAGCAACTAGATAACAAAAGGTAGTCAAAGGGATACAAATTGGAAAGGAAGAAGTCAACATATCACTATTTGTAGATGATACAATATTATACTTAAGTGACTCCAAAAATTCCACCAGAGAACTCCTACAGCTGGTAAACAACTTCAGTAAAGTGGCTGGATATAAAATTAATTCAAAGAAATCAGTACCCTCTACTCAAAGGATAAACAGGCTGAGAAAGAAATTAGGTAAACAACACCCTTCAAAATAGCCACAAATAATAGAAAATACCTTGATGTGACTTTAACCAAGCAAGTGAAAGATCTGTATGACAAGGACCTCAAGTCTCTGAAGAAAGAAATCAAAGAATATCTCAGAAGTTGGAAAGATCTCCCATGCTCATGGACTGGCAGGTAAATATAGTAAAAATGGCCATCTTGCTGAAAGTAATCTACAGATTCAATGCAATCTCGATCAAAGTTCCAACTCACTTCTTCATAGAGTCAAAAAGAGCAACTCGCAAATTCATTTTGAATAACAAAAAAAACCCAGGATATCGAAAACTATTCTCAACAATAAAGGACTTCTGGGGGACTCACCATCCCTGACCTCAAGATGTGCTACAGAGCAATAGTGATAAAAACTGCATGGTATTGGAACACAGACAGACAGTTTGATCAATGGAACAGAACTGAAGACCCAGAAATGAACCCACACATCTATGGTCACTTGATCTTTGACAAAGGAGCTAAAACCATCCAGTGGAAAAAAGACAGCATTTTCAACAAATGTTGCTGGTTCAACTGGTGGTCAGCATGTTGAAGAATGCATACTGATCCATTTTTATCTTCTTGTACAAAACTCAAGTCGAAGTGGATCAAGGACCTCCATATAAAACCAGATACACAGAAAGTAATAGAAGAGAAGGTCGTGAAGAGCCTGAAACACATGGGCACAGGGGAAATTTTCCTGAAAAGAACACCAATGGCTTATGCTCTAAGATCAACAATCAACAAATGGGACCTCATAAAATTGCAAAGCTTTTGTAAGAAAAAGGACACTGTCAATAGAACAAAACAGCAACCAACAGTTGGGCAAAGATCTTTACCAATCCTACATCTGATAGAGTCCTAATATCCGATATATACAAAGAACTCAAGAAGGTAGTCTCCAGAGACCCAAATAACCCTATTAAAAATGGGGTATAAAGCTAAACAGAGAATTCTCAACTGAGGAAACTTGCAGGGCTGAGGAGCACCTAAAGAAATGTTCAACCCCCTTAGTCATCAGGGAATTGCAAATCAAAACAACCCTAAGATTATACCTCACCCCAGTCATAATGGCTAAGATAAAAAACTCAGGTGACAGCAGATGCTGGTGAGGATGTGGAGAAAGAGGAACACTCTTCCATTGCTGGTGGGATTGCAAGATACTACAATCATTTTGGAAATCAGTCTGGTGGTTCCTCACAGAATTGGACATAGTACTACCTGAGGACCCAGCTATACCACTCTTGGGCATATTCCCAAAAGATTCTCCGACATATAACAAGGACACATGCTCTATTATGTTCATAGCACCTTACTTATAATAGCCAGAAGCTGGAAACCACCCAGATGCCCTTCAACAGAAGAATGGATACAGAAAATATGGTACATTTACACAAAGGAGTACTACTCAGCTATTAGAAACAATGACTTCATGAAATTTGCAGGCAAATGGATGGAACTTGAAAATATCATCCTGAGTGAGGTAACTCAGTCACAAAAGAATGAACACGATATGTACTCACTGATAAGTGGATATTAGCCCCAAAACTCAGAATACCCAAGATACAATTCACAGACCACATGAAGGTCAAGAAGAAGAAAAACCAAAGTGTGGATGGTTCAGTCCTTCTTAGAAGGGGGAGCATAATGCTCATGGGAGGATATCCAGAGACAAAGTGTAGAGCGTCCCAAGAGTACCCTACCTGGGAATCCATCCCATATACAGACACCAAACCCAGACACTATTACAGATGCCAAGAAGTGTTTGCTGACAGGAGCCTGATATAGCTATCTCCTGAGAGGCTCTGCCAGAGGCTGACAAATACAGAGGTGGATGCTTGCAGCCAGTCATTGGACTCAGCACTGGATCCTCAATGGAGGAGTTAAAGAAAGGACTGAAGGAGCTGAAGGGGTTTGCAACCCCATAGGAAGAACAACAATATCAACCAAGCAGATTCCCCCCAGATTTCCCAGGGACTAAACCACCAATGAAAGAGTATACACGGAGTGACCCATGGCCCCAGCCACATATGTAGCAGAAGATGACCTTGTTGGGCATCAATGGGAGGAGAGGCCCTTGGTCCTGTGAAGGCTTGATGCCCCAGTGTAGCACAATGCCAGGGCAGTGAGGTGGGAGTGGGTGGGCGAGGACCCTCATAGAAACAGGGGGAGGGTGGATGGTGTAGGGGGTTTCTGGAGGGTAATCTGGAAATTGGATAACATTTGACATGTAAATAAGTGAAATATTCAATAAAAAATAAGAATTTAATGAAGTAAAATGAATAAAAAATGTGTTATAGAAACAAATATGTGATAGTTTGAGTTAGAGAGGAGAGAGATAGAGATGGTATGGGGGGAGATAACAAGATAGATAGCAAATAAAGATAGACCTGGGGTAGCTGGGGCCCTTTTATGCACCATATCTCTTACACCTGTTGGACCTGGCTGGGAGTCTGTGATGACATGAGCTGCCACTAGGTTTCTGGGGCCAGGCCAGTGGAAATTCCTGATTACTAACAATAACAGGTTCCTAATTTGATTCTCAGTATTACACATTTTTTTTCTAACTAACAAACAGCATTTATTAATAAGAATTTAATCAAAGATCTAGATGAAAAACAAAACCAATCGGTCATATAAAATCAAGAGTACATCTTCTAGGTAGCAGAAATAACTGGAAAACAGACTAATTATAGGAGTAAATTTGACAAATTTAAATAGCCTAAGTGATAGCTAAGGCTATTTAGCTTATTACATCTGGATTTACTAAAATGTACATTCAAGGTGTAAAATAATCTAAAGGAAAATGTATAAAGCTAAGGCTAGAATTGAAAGTTTACAACAGTTAATATTGTGATGGTTAATATTGGTCATCAGCTTGACAAGGTCTAAATCACCCAGGAGACAAGCCTCATGTGTAACAAGTGTGTTATGAGTGTCAAGATCTGTTTAACAAGATCAACCTTTCATGGGCAACAATGTTCAATGGGCTGATCCTGAACTGAATGAAAAGAAGTAACTGAACTGCTGAGAACTAGCATTCATCATTGTCTGTCTCATAGGTGACTAACTTCTCTGTCATCGTGGACTCTGCCATCAAACTGTGAGCTAAGATAACCCTTCCTGAGCAGTGGGGATGGTCCAGTAGGTAAAGTGCTTGTCAGAGGTGAGGACCAGGGTTTGAATCTTCAGAATCCACATAAAAGCCAGTGTGGTACAATATGTCTAGAGATGGCTTAGAACCCCATCACTCCTGTAGTAAGAGGGGAACTGGAGTCAAGAGAATCTGTGGAGCTAGCCTGACATCCTTGTGACAGAAACAATGAGAGACACTGTATCAAACAAGACAGAAGGCAAGGACTGACACCTGATGTTGCCCTCTGACCTCTACTTTTGAGCACTGCCATGCATAAACCCATTCATTTGCACAAGAAAACATTCATGAATAAAGCACAGAGGTAGAAGATTTATGCATCATTTATGGATTGACATATAAATATCAATAGTAAGTAGAGTGTTCTGTAATTTGTGGAAGAGACTTCCTTTCTGACTTGGACAAATACATGTTTCTCAGATCCCTCTGTTATTCCTTTGTAATCTGCCTTTAGCGAGGTGGCTGTTTCATATAACAAGCCTGCAGAGACCAGCACACCGCACAAACACCACAACCCTTTCTTCCAGCCTGGTCTGACCACATTCTCAAGCAGACTCTTACCACTTTATTCTGCTCATTGTCTTGTGGTAACCCTACATTTCAATCCAACATTCTTTTGAAATTTAATGTCATTGTAAGCCTCATGTCACTTCCTTAGCTCTTAACCTACAGGTGCTATGGCTGATTTGGGTACTCTTTAGGAGTGATCTCATAATGTCACATCCCTTTGTGGAACACTAATCCTTACAGGGCAGCTTTTGTTCCTAATGTATGTAAGTGTAAGCCCCCCGAGAGAAGGAGTTTCATCTTTCTATTTCTAACATCTGGTATATGTGAAGCCCTCAAAAGATATCCAATTAACAAATTAACAATCAAGAAAATTAATATATATATTTTAAGACATACTTAATTTTCTGTTAATTGGTATATATATATATACATGCCTTTCTTGTTAGGTATTACCATCCATATTTTACATATTGGAAAACTGAGACTCAAGGGTGTTAAAAAATTTGTTCTAGGCTATTCACAACTCTTCATATGAATGGGGATTCAAACACAAGTTTGTCTATGCTTTCTCCATTGTCCTACTAAGCATGTCAGCAATTACTAACTCCAATATATGTAATATATTTCTATGTCCCAAAGCTCATATCAGTTGAAATAAACATTCTGAAACACTGACATAATAGCATTCTAACATAATAACAGTTCTATATGCATATACCCACAATCTCTGTCCTACCAAAGTTCTTTGATGACAAATGGTAGCTGTGTTAGGTTAACATTTGTATGGTGATTTTTTAATATACCGGGTTTTCTTCTAAGTGCTCAAAACATTTCTTAGCCTTCATATCTTATGAGCCCTCTGCAAAAGTTACTATTGTTATCTTATGCTAGAGTTTAGAGAGATTTTGCAACTTGTTCAAGGTTACACAGATATCAACAATGAAGAAGTGAGATTTGAATTTATGAAATATTGTTTTGACCATCATTCTTCATTATTTTTAAAAGTGTTAATGGAGGTCTTTTTGTAAAACACTCCCCTGGTATTATTCTTGGTTCTTCTGTTGAAGCAACCTATGTGCTGAAGTGTAAGGCACTCAGTCAGAACCAGCAGTCATAAAAGATGTACAATCTCATATGACTGATATTTTATGCAAATCAATGTGTCACTCAGGGACATTGTGCTCAAGTCAGGACATAAAAATTGATTCTGTAGCTTTGTTATATAATAATTCTTTTATTTACAGCAAGTTGTTATTTTAAGACTATTGATTACATATTTCTAAAATACTGGTAAGGTAAATTAACAATAATAAATTACCAAGTAGACCTCATTTGCATTTCAGTTAGCATGGGGAGTAGAGTAGTTAAAGATTAGGTTCTTTGCAGTCTATTATTTTATTATTCCTGTGCAGTTCCAGTATAGTCCTGACTAAATATGACTTGAATCTTCAATTGAGGCTATATAGCAATACCCAATGGATCAACTATGCTAAGTAATTTTTATTAAGTGTACAGGTTTATTTACTTTTATTTAGAAGTTAGAGCATTAGAGTTAGAAGTTAAATTATTAAAATCTAAGACAAATATACCCAGAGTCTAACTGAAATCTTAACAATTATAAAACCTACCAGGAACACTGCATGTTTGCGATACTGAAAACCATAAATGTCAAAAGCCCCCGTGTAGCATCAGTTGAACTAAGATTTGATGTCTCTACCATATCCTAGCTTTTCTGCTCCCCTTCATATTTGGAAAATGCATGTGATTGTTACTGGCAAGATGAGATAGGAAAATCTTTCCACTACAGGAATTGCTGTGAACAGATTATTTGGGAATTCTCTAGTTTTGTTTTGTTTTGTTTGTTTGTTTGTTTGTTTGTTTTGTAATATTAAGATATTAGTCTTTACCTTCTGGAGAATTTGGAGATAATGAGAGTTATAGATGTCAGGTTCAATGATTATTCATTTCAAATAGGAAGTGCTCAATAGATGGTTGTCTCTTTTTCTTTCTCACATATTATAACCCATTTTAAAGGTCAGTCATTATCAGTGAAAGTTTCATGAAATATTTCAGCTGCTTATATAGGGACTAATGTATTTAAATCAATAAGATCATGGTTATTCAAAGATATTGAAAGAGTGGATAGTCCAATTTTGGAATTAATGCTGAATAGTTATAATTATTCCTGATCAGTTTAAGGATCTTATGGTTGCCTTGGTATCACTTTCTCTGGAATCTGATGTTTAGGGAAGTCTAGTCAAATTAATCATTTTCCTTTAAATTCACATCCTTCCTCTGTGCACACCAGTATCACTATCATAGAAGAACTGAGTATGTCTATTGCAGAGTGTTTTGAAGATTCTGTCCTTAAGTACCATAGCTTCCAATTTTTCCTCATTTCTTCTTCAATTCTTCAGTGACTGAAGTGGGGTCAAATGCCTACATGTCAGTTGCAAGCAGTCCAGGAATGTTAGTTTTCCATTCTACAATGGATTCAGGAGATACTAATGTTAAAAAAAAATCCAAAATACAGACAGTGCTCAAAAGCTTTGTCTTAGAGTTCTATTGCTCTGAAGAGACACCACAACCAAGGCAACTCTTATAAAGAAAACAGTTAATTGGGACTGGCTTACAGTTTCAGAGGTTTACTCTATTATCACCATGGTGGGAAGCTTGGTAGCATCCAAGCAGGCATGGTGCTGGAAAAGAAGCTGAGAGTTCTACATCTTGATCCACAGGCAACAGAAGGAGACTGTGAACCACACTAGGTGTAGCTTGAGCATAGGCAACCTCAAAGTCTACCTCTATAGTGACACACGTCCTACAACAAGTAATCCAGTAAGGCCACATGTACTAACAGTGCCATGCCCTATTGGCCAAGCATTCAAACACATGAGTCTATAGGGGCCATAGCTATTCAAATCACCATAAGCTTTAAGTATATGTCCAAAGTTCAGTCCTTTATAATGAGAGAAGCTCTTCTGTAACTCATACTAATGCTGTAATCTTTGAAATTCTAATAGTGCTCTGATGAATAGCTTTTATAAATTGGCTTTTAAAATATTTTCTTGGGGTATACTTTTACAAAGGCGATTATTGACCTAATTCTTAGCACTGGTAGATTATTTCTATAGACGTTTAGGTACCACTTTACCACATGTGGTTTTAGATGTTTTCAGTATCAGCTTTAAGTATTATCAATTCCAATGCTTTCAAGGGTGACAATTTCATAATTAACTTGCATCTCCCTGAAGACCAGGAATTGTATTCCCACAATTACTAGTAATTTTCATTAACATTTTAATTAACAAATACAAAATGTTATGATGATCTAAAAATGGAAATAGTTTTTTTTAATCTCTTTATTTTTAAAAAAATTATTTTCAAGGTCTCCCCTTTAGAACCCCCCTATCCTATCCCTATCCCCCTCCCCCTGCCTCTATGAGGGTGCTCCTCTCTCCACCCATTCCCATTTTCCCTCCCTGGCATTATCCTACACTGAGGCATTGAACTCCCTAAGGCCCAAAGACCTCTCCTCTCACTGATGTCCAACAAGGCCCTCTTCTACCACATATGTGGCCAGCCCCATGGGTCTCTCCATGTGTATTCTTTGGTTGGTGGTCCAGTCCCTGGGAGCTCCAGGGGGTCTGGCCAGTTGACACTGTTGCTCCCTCCATGGGACTGCAAACCCCCTCAGCTCCTTCAGTCCCTTCTTCAACTCCTCCATTCGGGACCGCATGCTCAATCCAATGGTTGGCTGCCAGCATCCGCCTCTGTATTTGTCAGGCTCTGAACTCACACACCTATAGCCACTTGATCTTTGACAAAGGAGCTAAAACCAACCAGTGGAAAAAAGACAGCATTTTCAACAGATGGTACTGGTTCAATTGGTGGTCAACATGTAGAAGAATGAAAATTGATCCATTCCTATCTCCATGTACAAAGCTCATGTCCAAGTGGATCAAGGATCTCCACATAAAACCAGATACACTGAATCTAATAGAAGAGAAAGTGGGGAAAAGTCTCAAGCACATGGGAACAGGAGGAAAGTTCCTGAACAGAACACCAATGGCTTATGCTTTAAGATCAAGAATCGACAAATGGGACCTCATGAAATTGCAAAACTTCTGTAAGGCAAAGGACGCTGTCAATAGGACAAAACATCCACCAACAGATTGAGAAAAGATCTTTACCAATCCTACATTCGATAGAGAGTTAATATCCAATATATTCAAAGAACTCAAGAAGTTAGACTCCAGAGCACCAAATAACCCTATTAAAAAATGGGGAACAGAGCTAAACAGAGACTTCTCAACTGAGGAAAATCACAGGGCTGAGAAGCACCTAAAGAAATGTTCAACATCCTTAGTCATTGGGGAAATGCAAATCAAAACAAGGCTGAGATTCCACCTCACACCAGTCAGAATGGCTAAGATCAAAAACTCAGGTGACAGCAGATGCTGGTGAGGATGTGGAGAAAGAGGAACACTCCTCCATTGCTGGTGGTATTACAAGCTAGTACAACCATTCTGGAAATCAGTCTGGTGGCTCCTCAGAAAATTGGACATAGTACTACCTGAAGACCCAGCTATACCACTCCTGGGCATATATCCAGAAGATGCTCCAACATGTAATAACTTTTATTTTGCATGAATTATTTTCTATATTCCATATTCATAATGTTATTGTATTTTTAGATTTCTCCATGCTGGTTTGTATGAACTTTTGCATTTCATAAGTAAAATATTTTTCTGGCTTTATTATTTATTTTTTATTTTGTCTCTAATACCTATTTATTGGCAATTAACATTGCAGTTTTTTTTAGTTTTATGGCTTAATGATCTTTATGAGACAATTAGAATGCATTTCAAACTAATTATTTTAAAGTGTTAATGATTTCTTATATTACATTTGATTTTATAGCAAACCAAGATTTTAAGCTGTGAATAGCAATAGATACATAACTAGCTTAATTATTAATAGAGCTTTAAGTGGTCTTGGAACTGCAGGGTGAATGATCTTTGATTTCTTGTCTTCTGTTACCTCTCTTGAATGTTGATAATAGGGTTAGTTTTAAGTTCTCTTTTTGTGTTGGTACTCATTACTAATCTATATTGAAAAGGTTTTGTTGTTTTTCATTTTTCTTTTTTGTTTTTGAGATAGAGTTTCTCTGTCTGCTCCTGACTGTCCTGGAATTCACTTACTCTGTAGAGCAAGCTGGCCATGAACTCAGAGATTTGCCAGTCTCTGTTTCCCAAGTGCTTTATTAAAGCTCTGTACTGCCACCACACAGCCTATACTGCAAAGGTTTAAGTTTACCCTTATCTATTGTTTTTAGCAGATAAACTTTGGGTTTCTTTTGTTGAGTTATTTTTAACCAGATAGCTTGGTTGGAGCAGCAAGGCTAAATATAGACCTCTTTCCCCTTCCATTCACTTTGATCTGTTATCTATACAGGGTGTCTTAGTCAGAGTTTCTATTCCTGCACAAACATCATGACCAAGATGCAAGTTGGGGAGGAAAAGGGTTTATTCAGCTTATACTTCCACATTGCTGTTCATTACTAAAGGAATTCAGGACTGGAACTCAAGCAGGTCAGGAAGCAGGAGCTGATGCAGAGGCCATGGAAGGATGTTACTTACTGACTTGCTTTCCCTGGCATGCTCAGCTTGCTTTCTTATAGAATCCAAGACTACCAGCCCAGGGATGGTACCACCCACAAGGGGTCCTGCCCCCTTGATCACTAATTGAGAAAATGCCTTATAGCTGGATCTCATGGAAGCATTTTCTCAACTGAAACTCCTTTCTCTGTGATAACTCCAGCCTGTGTCAAGTTGACACAAAACCAGCCAGTACAATTGACCATCACTTTTGATTTATTTCATGCTAAGGGAGTCTTATCCCATCCAAGTCAGTGTCATATCATTGCAGAAAAAGGAAGTGTAGGGTATATTCTATTATACTTCCACATCATATATGCCAATCATGGAAATGGCCTGAGAGTGTCTCATAATATCTGCCCTCCTTCATTCTACATTTAAAGAAGTAATTCTCCATCCACATTAATATCTTCTATTTGGCTGCTAGATATCATCATGTTTTCCTTATTTGATGTTAGAAAACTTTATTCCCAAATAAAAATAACTGTATTATAATTCTTGCAAAGAAAGTGAGATTTATTGACACTACACTAAAAGAACATCAAAAAAATCCATTTTGAAAATAACACCTTGCTAGAAAAAGAAAGTGTACACTTTTTAGTTAGTACCTTTGTGTTGGAATTGGAAATTCAGATTTTCAGGAGAGGAAGAAAGTGTTTGGTTCTGATGAATTTAGTATCATTTAAGACAGAACAGATCTGTATCTCTGTTGTGTTCTGTTTGTTACATCTTTATCTAAGTCATAACCCTAGTTAGAACTGGACTAGGGTTTGACCTTTTTTCTCTTCTTAAATGATGGCTTGAATTATCTGATGAAACTGTGGATGCGTAGCATTATGTAAGACTCAGGAGAAACTGTACCTCATAACTGTGATACTCAAACAATAAGAGCCCATGTGCTATGAAGCCATGATCACCAAACTTCAAACCCAGAAGAAAAACAAATGTCCTAGTGTCCCTTCTCCTCTACCTTGGATAGAAAGGTGGCTATCACTTTCCACTTAGAAATGGCTGTGCTACCTAGTAAATATGTTCTTCAGAATTCAGCATGCAATAATTGAAGTGGCAGAGATACATTGACATGAAAGCTTACAGAAAGTAAAAGCTATTCAATTGCTTAATTCTACTTCAGTGTAGAGTCGTGAACTCCTTATTAAGGCTTGAACATCAGAAGAGTGTTATTTAAATTATGATTACGTGTCTTTACTTACTCTTCACCTGTAGAACTCACTGAATAAAGGGTAGAAATAAAAAGTTAATCTGTGTTTTACTTTGAGTGGTCTTCAGAGTGGTCTATAGTACCTTTTTTTGGAAATCCTAAAGAATGCATTTCAATGAGACACTAGCCACAAGAGGCACAGTGATCATGAGTATAGTAAAGTATCCATTTATTACTATCTATGTTTGTAAAATGTAGTAAATGAAGGAGGGTCCAGATAAAATATGGTATCTGAGCATAGAGTTTGTTAGGAGAGGAGATTTTTAATAAGAGTCATGAATTATCTCTTTTTTTTTTTTGAGAAGGCAGGTGCTCCAGGCAGAGTTCACTTTTATAAGGATGTTGAAGACAAGTGAAATATTGAAGAAAACATAGCCTTAATATTTATTCTTTCATTGGTCATGAATATGAGATCTATTGATAGCAGCTTTTGCTTTTCACTAGTGTGTATTATTTGTATAAGCTTTCATTATTACTTTTCACACATGCATCAATACGTGGAATACCCCTATGATCCTCTTTTTCTCTTGTTGGTCAGATGCCTTTTCTTAATGGTATCTTTTGATGTTTATGCCTTTTTAAAAAAAGTCTAGATTTTTCATATCTGAGAAATACTACATTTAGAACTCTTGATCTTAGGGAATTTAATAGACTTTTTTCCTTTTTATTAGTTATTTTATTTACATTTCAAATGTTAGTCCCCTTCCCAGTTTCTACTCCATAAACCCGTATTCCCTCCCCCTCCCTCTACCTCTATGAGGGTGCTCCCCAACCCACCCACCCACTCCTGCCTCAGTGCCCTATCATTCCCCTACACTGGGTCATTGAGTCTCCATAGGAACAAAGGGCTTCCTCCCAGTGATGCCAGATACAGATATTGATGCCTCTGCTACATATCCAGCTGGAGCCATGGGTGCCCCCATGTGTACTCTTTGGTTGGTGGTTTAGTTCCTGGGAGCTTCGGAGGTCTGGTTAGTTGATATTGTTGTTCTTCCTATGGGGTTGCTAGCTCCTCCAGTCCTTGCCCTAACTCCTCCACTGGGGTCCCCGTGCTCAGCTCAGTCTGAGGTTTGGCTGTGTGCATCCCTATCTATAATGGTCAGGCTCTGGCAGAGGCTCTTAAAGGATAGCTGTACCAGCTCCTGTCAGCTAACCCTAACCCTAACCCTAACCCTAACCCTAACTCTAACCCTAACCCTAACCCTAACCCTAACCCTAACCCTAACCCTAACCCTAACCCTAACCCTAACCCTAACCCCATTCTTGGCCTCAGCAATAGTGTCTGGGTTTGGTGTCTGTGAATGAATGAATCCCTAGGTGGGGCAGCCTCTGGATGGCCTTTTCTTCAGACTCTGTTCCACTCTTTGTCTATGCATTTCCTTTTGACAGGAGGAATTCTGGATTATTATTTTTGAGGTGGGTGGGTGGCCCCATCTCTCAACTGGGGGCCATGCCTATCCACTGGATGTGGCTCTACAGGTTCTATTTTGCCTTTGTTGAGTATTTAGGCTATTGTTCTTCCTGTTGAGTCCTGGGAACCTCTTGGGTCCCTGGCATCTGGAACTTTCTAGTGGCTACCCCCAGTTCCCCCTCCCCCACTGCTACACACCTCCTTTCAAATTCCTGACCCTCTGTACTTTTCCTCCAGTATCTAACCTCCTCCCCTTTTTCCCTCTCCTCCTCTCTCCCTTTAAGATCTCTCTCTCCCTCTCCCTCCCGAGGTTATTTTCTTCCCCCTTCTGAGTAGGACTGTAGCATCCACATGTTGGTGTGTGTCTTCCTTCTTTTGGGTTTCATATGGTTTGTGAGTTGTATTGTGGGTATTCCGAGCTTTTATTTTTATTTTTATTTTGGCTAATACCCACTTATCAGTGAGAACATGCCATGTGTGTTCTTTTGTGACTGAGTTACCTCACTAATGGTATTTTCAAGTTCGATCCATTTGCCTGTGAATTTCATGAAGTCATTGTTTTTAATAGCTGAGTAGTACTCCATTGTGTAAATGTACCACATTTTCTGTATCCATTCTTCTGTTGAAGGTCATTTGGATTATTTTCAGCATCTGGCTATTATAAATAAGGCTGCTATGAGCATAGTGGAGCATGTGTCCTTCTTATATGTTGGAGCATGTTTTGGGTATATGCCCAGGAGTGGTATAGCTGGGTCCTCAGGGAGAACTCTTTCCTATTTTCTGAGGAATTGCCTGACTGTTTTCCAGAATGGTTGTACCAACTTGCAGTCTGACCAGCAATTGAGGAGTGTTCCTTTTTCTCCACATCTTTGCCATTAATAGACTTTTTTATAACTAAGTGTTACAATAACACTGTGATTATGTATTAGGTTCTAGAATGATCTCTTAAAATGGCTCCTTGAATGTTTAGATGGATGTTTAGCAGGCTTTTATCTGAAGCATTGTTGATATATGGCAAATCCATGTCAGTATAATTTAAGGAATAAGTAAATCATTAAGAATATTCCAATAGATCCAGATAATTCTATATAAAGCAAATGGTATGTATCCAAATATCTTTTCAAGATGGTTATGAGGTCAAAACTTTATTTTATCAATCTATGGTAAATAATGGCAAGAAATTGGGAAAAGTTAAAATACGATTGGTAGACAGTGATCATATAATATTCTACTCCTGACATTTGTATGGTCAAGTTACAAAGATCTTAGGTGTATGCTATGTAATTAATTTTACTATTGTCTACTTCATCTAAAAACTTTGTATTTGTGTTCTCTCTATAAAGGTCATTTGCTTTGAGACAATTTAAGGACTCTCAGCTCAAGTTCTCTAGTTGGGAAGATTTATCTGTCTTCTGGGGAAAATTCTGTGACTTAAATTATGAGAGATGGATCAAAGATCCAACTCTTAGAATTTTATTGTCTATTAATTGTTGAGAGAATTCAATAAAGTCCATTCTATTGGGCACAAAGGGTGTCTTTCTCTTTCAGAAGATCAATACTTTAGGTTTAAGGGCATACAGAGATTTTTGAATTGGCTTTAATCAGTGGTGTCCATATATGTGGAGTATATTCCATGAGTATTTTGTAGTAGTTGGAGCTTACTCAATTTCACCGAACAATATTTACAATAAAAATTTACATTCCTAGATATACAATTGCCAGTCCATTTAGTCACGAAAAAAAAAAAAAAAAAAAAAAAAAAGAAAAAAGAAAAAAGAAAAACAGGAGTCGGATTAATTTGAAATGAGTTCGTATTATCACTTTAAGGCTAAAAGTAGGTCCTTGGCCAATTAAAGGTAGTGTTTCTAAAAGTTTCATTACTTTTAATTTGGGAATTTCACTGTCAGATATATAACTATAATTCTTTTTATCCATCTGTAGGCTGTTTCTTTCTTTCTTTTTTCTTTTCTTTTTGTTGGATATTTTATTTATTTACATTTCAAATGTTTTCCCCTTTTCAGGTCTCCCCTTCAGAAACTCCCTATCCCAGCCCCCTCCCCCTGCCTCAATGAGGGTGCTCCCCTATCTACCCACCCACTCCTGTCTTCCTGCCCTGGCATTCCCCTACACTGGTGCATCTAACACCCTCAAGCCCAAGGGCCTTTCCTCCCACTGATGTCCAAAAAGGCCATCCTCTGCCACATATGTGGCCAGCACCATGGTCCCTTCATGTATATTCTTTGGTTGGTGGTCCAGTCTCCAGGAGCTCCAGAGGTGTTTGGCCTGTTGACACTGTTGCTCCCTCCATGGAGCTGCAAACCCCTTAAGCTCCTTCAGTCCTTTCTCCAACTCCTCCATCAGGGACCCCTATACTCAGTCCAAAGGTTGGCTGTGAGCATCCACCTTTGTATTTGTCAGGCTCTGGCAGAGCCTCTCAGGGGACAGCCCTATCAGCCTTCCATCAGCAAGCACTTCCTGGCATACACAATAGTGTCTGGGTTTGGTGGCTGTATATGGCATGGATCCCCAGGTAGGGCAGTCTCTGGATTGCCTTTCCTTCAGTCTCTGCTCCACACTTTGTCTCCATATTTCCTCCTGTATCTTATTCACCTTTCTAAGAAGCACTGAAGCATCCACATTTTGCTCTTCCTTCTTCTTAGGCTACATAGGGTCTGTGAAGTGAATCTTGGGTATTCCAAACCTTTGGGCTAATATCCACTTATTAGTGAGTACATACTGTGTGTGTTCTTTTGTGACTGAGTTACCTCACTCAGGGTGACATTTTCAAATTCCATCCATTTGCCTGTGAATTTCATGAAGTCATTGTTTTTAATGGCTGAATAGTATTCCATTTTGTAAATGTACCACATTTTCTATATCCATTCCTCTGTCGAGGGACATTTGCGATGTTTCCAGCTTCTGGCTATTATAAATATGGCTGTTATGAACATAGTGGAGCATGTGTCCTTGTTATATGTTGGAGCATCTTCTGGGTATATGCCCAGGAGTGGTATAGCTGGGTCCTCAGGTGGTTGCCCCAGCTTGCAATACCACCAGCAATGGAAGAATGTTCTTTTTTCTCCACATCCTTGCCAGCTTCTGCTGTCACCTTGGTTTTTGATCTTAGCCATTCTGACTGGTGTGAGGTGAAATCTCAGGGCTGTTTTGATTTGCATTTCCCTGATGACTAAGGATATTGAACATTTCTTTAGGTGCTTCTTGGCCATTTGAGTTTTCTCAGTTGAGAAGTCTCTGTTTAGCTCTGTTCCCCATTTTTTAATAGGGTTATTTGGTGCTCTGTATTCTAACTCTTTGAGTTCATTGTAAATATTGGATATTAGCCCTCTATTGAATGTAGGATTGGTAAAGATCTTTTCCCAATCTGTTGGTTGCTGTTTTGTCCTATTGTCAGTGTCCTTTTCCTCACAGAAGCTTTGCAATTTTATGAGGTCCCATTTGTTGATTGTTGATCTTAGAGCAAAGCCATTGGTGTTCTTTTCAGGAAAATTTCCCCTGTGCCTATGTGTTCCAGGCTCTTCCCCACCTTCTCTTCTATTACTTTCAGTGTATCTGGTTATATGTGGAGGTCCTTGTTCTACTTAGACTTGAGCTTTGTACAGGGAGATAAGAATGGATCAATGTGCATTCTTCAATATGCTGACCGCCAGTTGAACCAGTACCATTTGTTGAAAATGCTGTCTTTTTTCCACTGGAAGGTTTTAGCTCCTTTGTCAAAGATCAAGTGACCATAGGTGTGTGGGTTCATTTCTGGGTCTTCAATTCTATTCCATTTATCTATCTGCCCATTACTGTACTAGTACCATGCAGTTTTTATTACTATTGCTCTGTAGTACAGCTTGAGGACAGGGATGGAGATTCCTTCAGAAGTTCTTTTGTTGTTGGGAATAGTTTTTGCTCTCCTGGGTTTTTTGTTATTCCAAATGAATTTGAGAATTGCTCTTTCTAACTCTATGAGGAATTGAGTTGTTATTTTGATGGGGATTGCATTGAATCTGTAGATTGCTTTTGTCAAGATGGCCATTTTTACTATATTAATCCTGCCAATCCACGAGCATGGGAGATCTTTTAATCTTCTGAGGTCTTCTTCAATTTCTTTCTTCAGAGACTTGAAATTTCTTGTCATACAGATCTTTCACTTGTTTGAACAGCCACAACAAGATATTTTATATTGTTTTTGACTATTGTGAAGGATGTCGTTTCCCTAATTTCTTTCTCAGACTGTTTATCCTTTAAGTATAGGAAGGCTACTGATTTGTTTGAGTTAATTTTATATTTGGCCACTTGCTGAAGTTTTTTGTCAGTTGTAGAAGTTCTCTGGTGGAATTTCTGGGGTCACTTAAGTAAACTATCATATCATCTGCAAATAGTGATATTTTGATTTCTTCCTTTCCAATTTGTATCCCTTTAACCTCCTTTTGTTGTCTAATTGCTCTAACTAGAACTTCAAATACCATATTGAATAGAAAGAGAGAAAGAGAGAGAGGGCAGTGTAGGCTGTTTCTTTTCTCTGGCGATTATCTCCTTTTCTGCGCAGAAGCCTTTTAGTTTTGTGAGGTCCAGTTTGCCAGTAGTTGGCAGTAATTTCAAGTGGCTATGATGAATCTTACTCACAGTGTTTGCTTATCCCTGTGTCCTAAAGTATGTTCCCTATTTTTCCTCTGTCAGTTTTAGAATTTTAGGCCTCATATGTGTGTCTTTGGCTCATTTGAATCTAATTTACATTCAGGTTGAGAGACAGAGATTTCATTCTTCTGCATTTGGATACCCAGTTTACTTAGCATCATTTGTGGAAGAGGCTGGCTTTTTTTCCCAATATATCTTTCTCACACTGTTGCAAAAAAAAAAAAAAAAATCTGACTGTTGTAGCTACATGGCCTTAAGTCCTTTCTTTGGTTTCATTGATCTATTTTAGTGCCTATACTACACACACAAAATTCCGTTGTACAGCAGGAAGCCTGGCATTATTATTCTTGCTATGATTACTATGGATATTTCAGAAATTTTTGTTTCTATATGCATCTTAATATATTTGTTTCTATTTTGGAATTTTGATAGGGATTACATTGACTCTGGAGATGGTTTTTGGTGGCATAGTGATTTCACAATATTGATTCTTCCAACTCATTAGCATGGGAGGTTCTAGTTGCTTCTCACCAAGGAGTACCTTTGAGCACTGGGGCCTTTCTTTTTATTAGGTTGATCAGTTACCCACATGAAAGTAAACTGACTTCATAAAAACACAGTATATCAACAGTTAAAAGCACCTAGGTCACATTTGGCCTAGAAAACCTAGATTGCATTAGCAATTGTAAGATGACAAGTTAGCTAGTGTTTGCAGTAGAGATTCCAGGCATTAAAGTGCTCAGTACAAGCTTCAGTGGAATGAGACACCTTGTTCTGCATTCCTTCCTCTCCCACATATAGCTTTCTCTCCTCTGGTTTGAGCCCCTTCAGTATTTCCTGCTTTGCCCATATATTCATCTAACTCAAAATAATCTTCCATGTCTGAAAACTCTACTTATCTTTTTAGCCTCAGTTGACATTATCTGTAAAGCCTTCCTGAAACTCCTGGAGAAACTGCACAGACAAATGTTTCCTCCTGTACTCCCACAATTCCTGTTGACTCTTGTCAACATTGCCTAGGTCTTTAAGCCTGCATCTCTTCTACTGGACCTTTGAAGACAGCACTGTGTTTATTTAATCCAGTATTGCCAATAATGTTCAATTAAATAAACAGGAGGCCTTAGTCAGAGGCTATTTCTTTATCATGAGTTCTTACGCAATGATTTATTACAATGCAATTTGACTTAGTATAAGGACAAGTCAAAATCTAACTGAAATCTATTTATAGCCAGGTACATTGGCTACCTGCTGTGATAAAATATCCTGACAAAAGCAATTTTGGCTCATAGCTTGGGGGTACAGTCCATTGTGGTGAGAAAGTCATAGTTGTAGGAGTTTGAGATAGCTGAGCATGCTGCTCTTGCAGTTGTGAAGCACAGAGGGATGCTCTCTGGTGCTCAGCCTGCTTTCTTCTTGTTATTCAGGTCTGAACCCAATCCATGGAAAGTTGCTTCCCAGAATTCCTGATCTAGATATTCCCTCACAGGTATGCCAAGAGGCTAACATAATTTAGAAATCCTTAACGGGAATGACCAGAGGCTTGTTTCCAAGGTGATTCTACACCCTGCCAAGGTGACAATATAAACTGTTACATCATGTTTCAGCCACTCACTTCTCCTTATGCTTCTGTCAATCACAGACAATGAACTTATTGCATCATGGCCAAGTAAGGCATACACCTGATCACACTATTCTCAAAGAAGGCAGATGTCCCGCCGTAACCAGCTTGATCATTTCTCTACCAAATCCATTGAGATGATCTCTCCTTTTGGGTTCCTTCTATAGACACCCTTGTTCATACTTCAGGGTAGAGTTTCTGAACATCTTTTGGTTCTACACAAGAGAACATTCTTTATTTAGATGACCTGTCTTTGGCTTAATTTGCCCAAAGTTTTATTTTAACAAAAACTGCTTTGGTGTCTGGAATATTCCCTACTAAATGAAAAAGTGAAAGGACAAGTTTATAGAAATGGAAGTCACTGCACTGCATTCCGTAGCATAGTGAGCCTCAAGAGAACTTGAGTATTGGGTAACTAATGGGTATGGCTGCATTTTTTGATGTATTTTGCTTTTCTTCTCTTTATTTCTTTTCAGGACAGGGATTGAACCTAAGGTCTTCCATATTCTTTGTTGCAGTAACTCTACCACTGAGCTCCTGATGACTTATGCTTCAACAGACAATGCAACCAGGTAGAAACGATGATTTATTATGATATTTATGTAACAAACCAAGTCATTTTCTCTAACTGAATTCACTTATTTAGGCTAAGAGTAGCAGTCTTGTAGAGTTTGTAACTCATAATCTATGTCAGGCCATTGTTGTACAATTACCAAATTTAAGTCTCAACGGTTGTAGCTTCACAATTTAAGTTTTAACTAAAGAACAATTTCATAAAGATAGAAGTTGACTGGCTACTTTAACCTAGACATAATAGACTGTTCTTACTTGCTATCACTAGACTTTAAAGTGTTTTGTTAATGTACTTGAAGGTTATCAGCCCCATGAGGATTAACTTACATGAGTCACATCCATATATGATTGATATAAACATAATAATGATAATAGATTAATTTACATGAAATATGATTGCTATAAGATTGAAAGTAGCTGAAAGTTATTTTTCCTATAGAAAATTGTTTATAAGTGACATAAAAATAATATTCAGGGAATAGAGAGGTAACTTAAGAACACTTGATGCTTTTTCAGAAAACTCAGTTTGGTTTTTAGCACTTGCATGATACCTTCTAACTACATGTGAGTCTAGGGATCGGATACCCTCTTGCCCTCCATGGGCATTTGCACACATGTGCTTATACATATACTTAAGCACAAACACACATACCTTGAATGAATAAATAAATAAATAAATAAATAAATGTAACATTTAAAAAAATTAGAAGACTAGCTTTTAACAACAACAACAGCAACAACAACAAAAAATAAAGCTGTTGAGAGAATGCAGAGTAAAATTTAAGCTACCCTGATTTTATTCCTCGATATTAATTATTAAACTTTATTTTCAGCTAATTCATTTCTCAAAAGTTTGCTGAATGCTTCATAAATCCTCACTGGAATTCAAAGATGAATCATACACAGCCTCTTTCTCTTAAGGAACACAAAGTGTAATTGGCAAAGTTGAGAGTTCTAAAGTGAATGATTGAGGTGGGGTAGGTTTTATAATTTAAGAATGTTGATTTTAAAAAGGAAAACACACACAGAACTGTAGGAGCCTGAAGCTGATGATAAACTCCTGTGAAAACAAGGGAAGACTCTGTGAAAAAGCTGTTGTTTCTGGGATAGACTTGAAAATGATTAAGCCTTCATTAATTGGAGGAGAGAGAAGGAGGGAGGGAGGGAGAGAGGGGAGAGGAGAGGAGAGGAGAGAGAGAGAGAGAGAGAGAGAGAGAGAGAGAGAGAGAGAGAGAGAGAAAGAGAGAGAGAGAGAATTGCAGCATTCAGAACACTCACAGTGGGATGCCGGAAAGGTGACGTCAATGTAATTGGAGTACATGGGTTGAAAATGGAGGCAGGAAGAGTTGTGAAGATGAGGATGGAGTTGGAGGATGGAGATGGAATTTGAATATGGATACTTTTACCCACAAAACTTTCAACTAAAAAATTATCCTGTCTACAAGTAATGTAGGCATGGGGAAGGGAACAGAGACTGAGGGAATGGCCAAACCAACTACTGGCCCAACTTGAGACCCTCCCATGGTCAAGCACCAATCATTAATACACTTAATGTTATGCTTACAGACAGGAGGAAGTTGTGCTCTGAGAGGCCCCACCCAGCAGTTGACTCAGACACATACAGACACCCACAGTCAAACAGTGCATGGAGCTTAGGGATTCTGATGGAAGAATAGGAGGAAGGATTGTGGGTCCCAAAGGGGATAGGAACTCCACAAGAAGACTAGCAGAATCAATTAACCTGGACCCTTGGGGCTCTCAGAGTGTGAATCACCAACCAAAGAACATACATGGGCTGGACCTAGGTCTGGCTGCTCATATGTAGCAGGTGTGCAGCTTGGTCTTCATATGGGTCCTGAACAGCTGGAACATGGGCTATCCCAAAAGCTGTTGCCTGTACCTGAGATATATTCTTCTAGTTGGGCTGCCTTGTCTGGCTTCAGTGGGAGAGGAAGCACCTAGCCTTTCAGAGACTTGAAGTGTCAGGGTGGGGCGGATACCCAGGGGGCTCCCATCCACCCAGAGGAGAAGGGGAGGGGCAGGAGGAAAGGATTGTGTGGAGGGGGTGACCAGGATGTAAAGTGAATAAGTAAAAAACAAAACAAAACAAAAAAGAATATAGATACTTTCAAGAACGAAATCCCTATGGAGAGTGGATTAATAGAAGAAAAGTCAAAAGGAAGGAAGAGCCATCCATGGGGATGGTAGACAGAGTCAGATAATGTAAGTGTCTCAGGTGAAGAACACAGCTGTGAAAGGGTGGAAAAGGAACGAACGGGGTCATTTTTAGGCCACTGTGGTCTCTACTTGAAAGGATGAGTCTTGTGGTGACACAGGCAGGATCTTTGGTGAGTGTGAGAGCTTCTGACAGAAGAGGAAATGGGAGTTCCTGTTTACACAGTGGCAAGAAAAATCTGGGGTCCATAGGGGTAGAGAGCCCAGGGAGAGACTCTGAACAAGACAATTTCTTTCTTCTTCTTAGGCTCTGTCTCCCATATCAGGACACAGATAAATGGATTGCTAGAGTGGTAGTTCCTGGGGAATTCCAAAAACCATTTATTTTCCTTTTGTTATGATTCTTAGGAAGTGGGGAAGTCAAGGTCAGAGAGGTAATTTAGATGCACACCCAAGAACACTCTTGGTTCTTCCAGGCCGTGGAGATAGTACTTCTAGGACTGCACTAAGACTGCCTCGGCCTTTTCAATCTCAGGTTATACATGACAGTCACTTTAGTCTTTTGAAAGTCGGAATAAAAGAAATGTTAGAAACAGTAGACATTACCAAGGCCAAGCTTAGGCAACAATGAGGATTTTATTTTATTCACGGATATTCAAAGGACACTTCAGCTACAGGAGCCGTGAAAGTCCATATAAATTCAGATGAGTAAAGTAAGTCTTACCAGAGACACTGCAGGTTTGGTGATGGGAACGCAAAGGACTGCATCATAGTCCCTGAGCTGAGGACAGCTTTGCGTTATAGAGCAGTGTGCTTCGGAGTCAGTAGCACAGGCCACAGCTTCTGTTTTCCTGGAGTGCGAGTGTGGAAATGGGATGTAGAGTTAATGTGCAATAGCTGAAGGCATTGACTGGGGTTCCAGCTGTCCCCCTACCAGTGTGACAAAAGCAGAGGGAAAGTGGATTTTTAGCACTGAACTGTTTTAAGAGCCACGCTGGGTTTTCAGAATACATGCCCTCTAAGAATAGATTTGACTTCTGCTCGCTCTGGCAGGTTCCCTCCTGGATATTAGAGTTCCAGAACTGGAGCATGCCATTTTTCTCTCTTTTTGCTGCAAGCTTTACTTACTCTTCAGATGATAAAAATGCCAGGATGGATACATTTCAAGGAAATGCACAGTTAAAAATGTTGCCTGTTTAAAAATTAAAATTAATTTGCCTTGTGAGTCGTGAGTCTCATTTTAATAGTATCCTGAATAATGCAGGAGCTGCAGAGATTTTTCTCTTTTGAAACATGTGCTGTAATTAGAAATGAAAGGGGAGACATAACAACAGATTCTGAGGAAATTCAAAAAATCATCAGATCCTACTACAAAAGCCTATACTCAACAAAACTGGAAAATCTGGATGAAATGGACAATTTTCTGGACATATACCAAATACCAAAGTTAAATAAGGATCAGATAAACCATCTAAACAGTCCCATAATGCCTAAAGAAATAGAAGAAGTCATTAAAAGTCTACCAACCAAAGAAAGTCCAGGACCAGATGGGTTCAGTGCAGAATTCTATCACACCTTCAAAGAAGACCTAATACCAATACTCTTCAATCTATTCCATAAAATAGAAACAGAAGGAACACTACTTAATTCCTTCTATGAGGCCTCAGTTGCACTGATACCAAAACCTCAAAAAGACGCAACAAAGAAAGAAAACTTCAGACTTCAAATTTCCCTTATGAATATCAATGCAAAAATACTCAATAAAATTATTGCAAACTGAATCCAAGAACACATCAAAACAATCATTCATTATGATCAAGTAGGCTTCATCCCAGGGATGCAGGGAAGGTTCAATACCCAGAAATACATCAATGTAATCCACTAAATAAACAAACTCAAAGAAAAAAACCACATGGTCATTTCATTAGATGCTGAATAAGCATTTGACAAAATTCAACATCCCTTCATGATAAAAGTCTTGGAAAGATCAGGATTTAAAGGCCCATACCTAAACAGAGTAAAAGCGATATACAGCAAACCAGTAGCCAACATCAAACTAAATGGAGAGAAACTCAAAGCAATCCCACTAAGATCAGGGACTAAACAAGGCTGCCCTCTCTCTCCCTATCTATTCAATATAGTAAATGAAGTTCTAGCTAGAGCAATTAGACAACAAAAAGATGTCAAAGGGATACAAACTGGAAAGGAAGAAATCAAAATATCACTAGATGCAGATGATAAGATAGTATACTTAAGTGACTGGAAAAACTCCACCAGAGAACTCCTGCAGCTGATAAAAAACTTCAGCAAAGTGACCAGATATAAAATTAACTCAAACAAATCAGTAGCCTTCCTATACTTGAAGGATAAAAAGGCTGAGAAAAAAATTAGGGAAATGACACCCTTCACAATTGTCACAAACATTATAAAGTATCTTGGTGTGACTCTAACCAAGCAAGTGAAAGATCTGTATGACAAGAACTTCAAGTGTCTGAAGAAAGAAATCCAGGAAGACCTCAGAAGATGGAAAGAACTCCCATGCTCATGGATTGGCAGGATTAATATACTAAAAGTGGTCATCCTGCCAAAAGCAATCTACAGATTCAATGCAATCCCCATCAAAATCCCAAATCAATTCTTCATAGATTTAGAAAGAGCAATTCTCAAATTCATTTGGAATAACAAAAAACCCAGGATAGCAAAAACTATTCTCAACAACAAAAGAACTTCTGGGGGAATCAGCATCCCTGACCTCAAGCTGTACTACAGAGCAGTAGTGATAAAAACTGCATGGTATTGGTACAGTAACAGGCAGGTAGATCAATGGAATAGAATTGAAGACCCAGAAATGAACCCACACACCTATGGTCACTTGATCTTCGACAAAGGAGCTAAAACCACTCAGTGGAAAAAAGACAGCATTTTCAACAAATGGTCATGGTTCAACTGGCAGTAAGCATGTTGAAGAATGCACATTGATCCATTCTTATCTCCCTGTACAAAGCTCAAGTCCAAGTGGATCAAGGACCTCCACATAAAACCAGATACACTGAATCTAATAGAAGAGAAAGTGGGGAAAAGTCTCGAACACATAGGTACAGGGGAAAAGATCCTGAACAGAACACATATGGCTTATGTTCTAAGATCAAGAATCCACAAATGGGACCTCATGAAATTGCAAAGCTTCTGTAAAGCAAAGGACACTGCCAATAGGACAAAACAACAACCAACAGATTGGGAAAAGATCTTTACCAATCCTGCATTCGATAGAGGGCTAATATCCAATATATACAAAGAATTCAAGAAGTTAGACTCCAGAAAACCAAATAACCCTATCAAAAAATGGGGAACAGAGCTAAACAGAGAATTCTCAACTGCGGAAATTGGTAGGGCTGAGGAGCACCTAAAGAAATGTTCAAAGTCCTTAGTCATCAGGGAAATGCAAATCAAAACAAGTCTGAGTTTCCACCTCACACCAGTCAGAATGACTAAGATCAAAATCTCAGGTGACAGCAGATGCTGGTGAGGATGTGGAGAAAGAGGAACA
>CM052703.1:99971386-99987136 GCA_028551405.1 Uromys caudimaculatus | reverse complement strand
GCTCCAACATGTAATAAAGACACATGCTCTACTATATTCATAGCAGCCATATTTATAATAGCCAGAAGCTGGAAACAACCCAGATGTCCCTCATCAGAGGAATGGATACAGAAAATGTGGTACATTTACACAACGGAGTACTACTCAGCTATTAAAAACAATGACTTCATGAAATTTGCAGGTAAATGAATGGGACTTGAAAATATCCTCCTGAGCGAAGTAACTCAGTCACAAAAGAACGAACATGGTATGTACTCACTGATAAGTGTATATTAGCCCAAAAGTTCAGAATACCCAAGCTTCACTTCACAGTAACTGTTGGACTGAGTGTGAGGTCCCAGAGGGAGGATTTGGAGAAGGGACTGAAGGAGCTGAGGGACTTTGCAGTCTCATGGAGGGAACAATTGTGTCAACTGGCCTGACCCCCTGTTGCTCCTGGGGACTGGACCACCAACCAAATAATACACATGGAGGGACCCATGGGTCGGACCACATATGTGGCAGAGGAGGGCCTTGTTGGCCATCAGGGGGAGGAGAGGCCCTTGGGCCTAAGGGTGTTAGAGGCCCCAATATAGGGGAATGTCAAGGTAGGAAGACAGGAGTGGGTGGGTGAATACCCTTTTCAAAGCAGGGGGAGGGGGCACGAGGTGGGGGTTTCCAAAGAAGAGACCTGGAAAGGGGGAAACATTTGAAATGTGAATAAAGTATCAAAAAATAAAAGTAAAAATAAAATAATTAAAAAAGAAAAAAAACAAAACAAAAAAACAACAACAACAAAAAAAAACCAAGAAACATTGTCCTGTGGCTTTTGGCTCTTTTTTTTCTTTCTGGGAAACAGTCTATGTAGAGCTGATAATATACAGAATAAATTATCCTGGGGTCTGTTTAGTGCAGCACTGTAGGGATATGGATATGGGAATGACAAACTGGAAGATTTTCAAGAAAGAATAGAAAGGGTTGCAGTTTCACTGTAACCTGTAGGTTTATTTAAGCAAAGCAAGCTGGTTGTTCAAGGTATAAAGGAAGGAGAATCAAATTTGGCTTGTCCTTGAACAAAGCATAAAATAAGATAAGCCATTTCTCTTCTATTCCCTACCTCCTCCCTCATCTTGGAAGGATGTAGGGTGCTGAAGGTTGAACCTAATGCCTCCCTGTGCTAAGCACATGCTATCCCACTGAGTTATCTCAGATGTCCCCTGCCAGTGATCTTTTATTTATTTATTTATTTATTTATTTATTTATTTATTTATTTATTTATTTATTTATTTATTTATTTAATTTATTTATATTTCTATTTTTTGATACTTTATTTACATTTCCAATGTTTCCCCCTTCCTAGGTCTCCTCTTTGGAGACCACCTATTCCCTCCCCCTCCCCCATCTCTATGAGGGAATTCCACCTCCCACCCACCTGCCTGCCCACTCCCATATTCCCACCTTGACATTCCCCTTTACTGGGACCTCTCCTCCCCCTGATGGCCAACAAGGCCCTCCTATGCCACATATGTGGTCCGAACCATGGGTCCCTTCATGTGTATTCTTTGGTTGGTGGTCCAGCCTCCAGGAGGACCGGGGGGGGGGGGTTTCAGGCCAGTTGACACTGTTGCTCCCTCCATGAGCTGCAAACTCCCTCAGCTCCTTCAGTCCCTTCTCCAACTCCTCCATCTGGGACCTCACTCTCAGTCCAGCGGTTACTGTTAAGTGAACCTTGGGCATTCCGAACTTTTGGGCTAATATCCACTTATCAGTGAGTACATACATGTTTGTTCTTTGTGACTGAGTTACTTCGCTCAGGATATTTTCAAGTTCCATCCATTTGCCTGCAAATTTCATGAAGTCATTGTTTTTAATAGCTGAGTAGTACTCCGTTGTGTAAATGTACCACATTTCTGTGTCCATTCCTGTGATGAGGGACATCTGGGTTGTTTCCAGCTTCTGGCTATTATAAATATGGCTGCTATGAACATAGTGGAGCATGTGCCTTTATTACATGTTGGAGCGTCTTCTGGGTATATGCCCAGGAGAGGTATAGCTGGGTCCTCAGGTAGTATTATGTCCATTTTTCTGAGGGTTCACCAAACTGATTTCCAGAGTGGTTACCAGCTTGCAATCCTATCAGATGATGCCACTCTGATTCAGAGCTCCTTGAGATCAAGAATACACCTTCCTGTCGTTGTTGACAGTTTGAATGAGAAGGTTCCTCATAACAGGATCATTTGAACACTTGCTTCCCAGTTGGTAGCGCTTTATTAGAAGAATTTTGTCACGTTGACAACTTAAAAACTCCTACCCATTTCCGGTTTGTCTATCATGCTTCTTGTCAGTGGTGAAATGTGAGCTCCCAGGTTCCTGTTCATGCTGCCTTACTTGCTGTATTCTGCCATGATTTCCTGCCAGGGTGGACTCTTATCCTTCTTGAATCATAAGTCTAAATAAACTCTTTATTTTTGCCCTGAAAAAAAAAAGAATGTACTTTATTTTTCTTGGTACTCCCAATATTTTCCCATTTCCTGGTCATTCCATAAATATTTAATTCCTGAATTCTGTGTCTGAGAGAAAAATCAGTGCATGATTGACCTGGTTACCAAATATTTTTGTGTTTATTTTATTTCTAATAGAAAGAAAAAACACCATATAAGTTCTCATTGTTTTTTGTTTATTTTGCTTTGTTTAACAGCCTTATTCTTTCGCCTTTTATTCATATTCCATATCACTACCAAGGAATTGCAGGTAATTTATATACACTCCCACTCAGGTGATTCCTTTTGTCCTTTGTCCTTATCCTTACTGATCAGGAGGTGTTTGTTCAATGCAATACTGGTGTTTTGTGTTTTTCTCCTCTTTCTACTCCCTCCCTCCCTCCCTCCCCTCCCTCCCTCCCTCCCTCCCTCCCTCCCTCCCTCCCTCCCTCCCTCCCTCTCTCCATCCTTCCTTCCTTTCTTCCATCCATCCTTTCTTCCTTTCTCTGATGAAAATCTCCACTAGACACAAAGCACACCCTCATCACTGTGCTATTCAGGCAGCATCCTGAGAAGGAGCTACAGTCATTGCAAGTTGGGTATTTCTAACATCAAAGTTATTTAACAAACCCTGCAAAGCTTTATTTCAGAAACACAAAACCAGCAACACAGATCCATGCAGTGGGTTATTCATTTCTTTTCCTTTGAAAAATGGTGATCCCAGTGTGAGCTTCTCCTTCTTGGGAATGCTGTCTGTTTTAATCAGTTTTCTTTCCTAGAAAATGTGCCCTCAGAAGTTATGTTTAGTTTTGATGCAAGCAGAGTGAAATGTAGTGAAGAAGAAAAGGGCTGCCACATGGAGGATGGATTTGTTCTTCAGTTTCTTATGAATCATTGAAAGGAAAACATTTCAGCTGTCATTTCTGCTTAGGAGGGATGATGTGCTCCCGAATGTTTTAAACTCTGGTGGCAGCAGCCTGAGTACAAAGCCTTCTTTTGGGTATTTTTAAAAGGCTTTAGAAAATGCTAGGATTGATTCATTTGGCCAATTAAAAAGCCATTTCTTAAATAAGTCTAGGCATAAAACAGGACACTAAATGGCATGTGACTACTAAAAGCAAAGCAGAACATGCACAGCACCTTTGGCTGTGCTAATTTAGATGATGTGCAGTGTGAATTGGTTGTTAGTGCTTTCAGCTTACTCTCCCCCATTCACTACACCTTGGGTTGTTGCATTAATCTCTGAAAATGTGGCTTTAATATGTATAGTCTTAAGAAGGATATCCAGAAGCAGGTCAGGATGGTGGGGTGAGCGGTAACACACAAGATATTACTGGTGACGATTCTGTGAGTTTTCTTGAGGAGATATAAACAAATCTCTACTTATCTCAGATAGGAAACGCATGATAGATCAAAGCAATCATTTCACTAAAGTCCAGCTTAGTGAACCAATAAGTTTCCTGGGGTTACTTACAGGAACATGAGTAAATCTAAGACAACTCTAACAGTAAAAAGTCCACTCCAACACAGATGGGACTAAAGAAGTTTGTATACCTTGAACTCTGAGTTGGCAATCTCCTCTCTCCAGCAGTCATTACTAGTTGTAAAACCTTGGAGGAGGGGCCTTATGTATCTTACATGCTTTAGGAGCTTCCTCAGATTTCTGAGTTGGGTTTACTTTCTGAGGCTTAGACTCCTAAGACGGAATGTTTCTTTTAAGAAACTAGACTTGTACATTATAAAAGTATCTTTCTCCATTTTCTTCCCTAAGAAAGGTCCTATGAAAACGTGAATTAACCAACAGTCAAAAAGGAATTTGGACTCACGTGAGTTCTATACAAACTAACACAGTGTCTCTCCATCTTTCTGGTCTCATGTATTTCTACCTTCTGCTGAATTCATGGCCTTATTTATAAAGAGGTTCATATCACATTCTGTAGCTTCTTCTTTCAGACTATAACTTGTTTGTCAGCACCTTCTCTAAGACACTTTTTATAGGCATCTCCACAAGGGCTGGGAGATAGCAGAAAGAATGTCAGTATAGAGACAAGAGAGTATAGACACGATGTAAATATTGCTACTGCTCACTGTGTGGCTTTGGGAAAAATTAATCTTTCCCAATATGTCCTTATGGAATGATTAGGACTGAATAATATAAGAATGTATACATATCTTATTTCCTTTCCTAGTTGGACTTAATATCAACATCTATTGATGACTGGAAAGCTTCCATTTCGGCTATGTTTCTTCTGATACACACACACACACACACACACACACACACACACACACACACACACACACGCCTCCTTCATTCTCTTTCTTCTCTAAAAGATTTTAGGTTCAAAACAGCAGCAGTACCACTCTGATATTTTATTTCTATTTCAGGGTCGTTCCTGTAGGGTCAACTATGCAGGGTCATTCCTGTAGGGTAAACTATCTCAGCGGTTAAGATTGATGGTAAACGTGTATTAATTATTGGTATTCCTAGCAACCTTTCATGTTATGTATGGTAGAATATTATTGAGTATTTTAAAGGGGGAAATTTATGGTTCAGAGTTTGTGTGACAATTAGCACTACTAGACAGAGCTAGGATTCAAAGCTAGGTTAGTATGGATGGAAAAGCCTTGTGTTTTCTGCAAGAACACAGATTTTTGAGTCCTGAGGTCCTTATCTCAGGCCTTCTTATAATCCCACTATAAACCCACCATGAAGCAGGTGCTTAATAACAGCTTATTTAATTGAATTGAATTGCACCAAATGCTTATGCCATTGCTATCTTTTGCTTTCCTGTTTATAATTCACATGTTTACATCTTGACTTCATTAATAACTATTGAGGCTCATTTCCTAGGATATACATGAAGTTAGCCCATCTGTATGTTAAAAATCTTATCCTACATTTTCAAAGTGAATAAAAGAAATTATAAAATACTTTCATTTAAACTCAGGAGCTATACTAAATAGAACTTTCATGCTTTGGACTTTAAATGTAATTGAGAAAATGACAATATTGATTCATGCTGAGAAAATATTGAGACATATATAGTGATATCAAACTATTATTAATTTTGGAAGTGGTTTCTTGGGGTTTTATAAAATCCCACTTTATTTCTAGGACACCCATGTCTAGAATAGATATGTATCTAAGCCTAATTTAAATATTGCTGCTATATTGGCATACATAACATCACTTAATAGATGGTAGGCCAAGCTTGCTTTCCTTCTGTCTTCAAATTTGGAGTCATCCCTGAGAGAAGGACTGAGAGAAAAACTGGTTGACTTTTTACAAAGAATAGATAGGGATCTTAATCTTTATCCTACCATTTGAAAACCTTTTACCTAGATTGTATGTGTCAGTCTCTATTTGTTCAATTTCTTTTATATATCACCATAAGAGAGATTCTTCTAAATCTCCAATGACTTATCTTCATTCATATTGAACACTTATTTATCCTCATTTATATAAAGTAAAGCTCAGCCTTCACATATCTTTATTTAGGCCAAGTCATTAAGAGTGGCTTTAGTGAAGTAAGACATGAGCTGGAACCTTTGGGTGTTGATTTTGAGAAGGTTAACTTTGGCAAGTTCAGTTACTTCATATTTTGTAAACTATAGATAATAACAGTGTTTAGCTCACAGACTCACTGCAGTGAATAGATGATATACTGTATCATATGTTCTGGGGTCAGAATTTATTCTATTACTTGAAGAGCATGAGATTTTACTGTTTATTACTGATGTCCTCTTCCTTAAACAAACCGGCTATTGAGGAGCCGAAAAGAGGAATGGTAGAGGAAGACTGAGAAATTCTTTTTTTTTTTTTTTTTTATTAAATTATTTTATTTATTTACATTCCAAATGTTGCCCCCCTTCCTGGTACTCCTCCCTGAGTTCTTCACTCCAACCCCCTCCTCCCACCTCTGAGAGGGTGCTCCACCGCTGGTCCACCCATTCCTATCTCACCCCCACCAGCATCCCTCTTCCTTGAGGCATCCAGTTTCCACAGGATTAAGCTCATCCTTTCCCACTGAGGCTAGACAAGGTAGTCTTCTGCTGCATGTGTCCCTGGGGCCAGGGACAAGCCTATGTATGCTCCTTGGTTGGTAGCTTAATCTCTGGGAGCTCTGAGAGGCCCAGGTTAGTTGACACTGTTGTTCTTCCTATGGGGTTGCAATCCCCCTCAGCATCTTCAGTCCTTCCCCTAACTCTTCCACAGGGACCCGGACCTCAATGGTTGGGTGTAAGTATCTGCATCTGTCTCAGTTAGCTGCTAGTAGAGCCTCTCAGAGGACAGCCAGGCTCCTGTCTATAAGCACACCATGGCATCAGTAACAGTGTCAGGGTTTGGTGTGTAAACATGAGATGGATCCCAAGTTGGGCTGGCACTGGGAGGGCTTTCTTTCAATCTTTGCTCCATGTTTGTCCCTGCATTTCCTTTAGACAGGAACAATTCTGGGTCAAATTTTGAAGATGAGTGGGGTCCCCAACCTCAACTGGGGGCCATGTTTATCTACTGGAGGTGGCCTCTTCAGGTTCCATCGCCCCACTGTAGGGCATTTCGGCTAACGTCATCTCCATTGAGTCCTGGGAGCCTCTTACATCCCAGGTCTCTGAGACGTTCTAGAGGTTCCCCTGGCCCTTCACCCCACACCACTGCATATTTCTGTTCATTCTTCTGGTCCTCTGGGCTTCTCTCCTGTCTCCCACAATGCCTTAACCTGTTCCCCTCTTGCACACCTCCTCCTCTTCCCACTGAGGTCCTTTCCTTCCTCTCCTCCCATGATTATTTTGTTCCCATCTAAGTGGGTTTGAAGCATCCACACTTGGTCCTTCCTTCTTGTTAAGCTTCCTATTGGTATTCTGTACTTTTTGGCTAATTTCCACTTATTAGTGAGTACATACCATGCATGTCCATTTTGGTCTGGGATACCTCATTCAGGATGATATTTTCTAGTTCTATGCATTTGCCTGCAAAATTCCTGATGTCTTCATTTTTAACAGCTGGATAGTATTCAATTTTGTAAATGAACCACAATTTCTGTAACCATTCTTCTGCTGAGGAACATCTGGTTTGTTTCCAGGTTCTGGCTGTCATAAATAAGGCTGCTATGAACAAAGTGGAGCATGTGTCCTTGTGTCCTTGTGATATGGTGGAGCATCTTTTGGGTATATGCCCAGAAGTGGTATAGCTGGGTCCTTAGGTAGAACTATTTCCAATTTTCTGAGGAGCCGCCAGACTGTTTTCCAGAGTGGTTGTACCAGTTTGCAATCATACTAGCAATTGAGGAGTGTTCCTCTTTCTCCACATCCTTGCCACCATGTACTATTGCTTGAGTTTTTGATCTTAGCTATTCTGACTGGTGTAAGGTGGAATCTCAGGGTTGTTTTGATTTGCATTTCCCTGATGACTAAGTATGGTGAGCATTTCTTTAAGTGTTTCTCCACCATTGGAGATTCCTTTGTTGAGAATTCTGTTTAGCTCTGTACCCCATTTTTAAATTGGGTTATTTAGGTTTTTGGAGTCTAATTTCTTGAGATCTTTGTATATTTTGTATATTAGCTCTTTAACAGATGTAGGGTTAGTGAAGATCTTTCCTGAATTTGTAGGTTGCCATTTTAATTTACAGATTCAACACAACTGCTATCAAAATTCCCACACAATTCTTCACAAACATGAAAAGAACAACTTCATATGGAAAAACGAAAGAACTCAGGATAAAGAAAACAATTCTCAATAATAAAAGAACTTCTGAGAGAATCACCATCCTGACCTCAAGCTTTACCACAGAGAAATAGTGATAAAAACTGTATGGTATTGATACAGAGACAGACAGGTTAATCAATGGATAGAACTGAAGACCTAGAAATAAACCCACATACTTATGGACACTTGATCTTTGACAAAGAAGCCAAAAATATACAGTGGAAAAAAAAGAAAGCATCTTTAATAAATGGTGCTGGTCTAACTGGTAGTCTTTATACAGAAGAATGAAAGTAGAACCATATTTATCACCTTGCACAAAGCTCAAGTCCAAGAGGATCAAGGACCAACATATAAAACCAGATACACTGAATCTAATAGAAGAGAAAATGGAAAAGAGCTTGGACCTCATTGGCACAGGGGAAATTTTCCTGAACAGAACATCAATGGCACAGGCTCTAAGATCAACAATTGACAAGTGGGACATCATGATACTGAAAAGCTACAGTAAGGCAAGAACACTGTTAATAGTAATTCTTATCACTGAAAATTACTGCACTTGAATTGATTGTCTCTGGTCTAGGCAACAGTTTTTTTTTTTTTCTTTTTGTTTTGTTTTGCTTTTTTGTTTTTGTTTTGGATTTTTTTATTGTTAGATATTTTGAATAATGCCTCTCTGTTAATTGTCACCCTTCCTGCATTCCTCTAAGGATGCAGCACTGGAGCTGAAGCTGCTCATGGCAGCAAGGTGGAAGGGACTGGATCAGAAAGTGAGGCCTTTTACAGTTCTTTGGATCTTCTCTTGTCTTATCTAATTAGAAGTATGACTTTTGCTAGGTCATTTGTATAGATCTGTTTGTGAAGTGAACTCATGATCCAGTCTCTGGCCCCTAACTGGGTCCAGTGGTTCTCCGGACTCTTTCCATCCTCACTTTACCCACATTTCATGGATAAGTGATAAAGCGTCCCTTCATATAGGTATCATCTCCAGGACGCTTTGCTCTGGTCACTGTGAACACCACAGTACTAAGGGAAGACCACTGGCTTTGGGAATAACAACGGAGGCTTTTCTTTACCTACACTGATGGTTCATTATTTTCACCCCAGATTACTTCTCTCCCTGTTGCTCTCAAGTCACAAATAGAAAGCAGAGCATAAGTTGTTTCCACGTCTGAGATTTGAGCTTCTGTACATTATCTGTTTGTCTTTCCTTTAAAGTACAAACACTCTACTCTTGTCTACTAAAAGGTTCAGCCCTTTCTACTTTCTTTTTGTTGGAAGAAATACCGATTTCTTGCTTTTCCTTTGGGGGAGCTAATATGATGGGGGTAGGAATGCCTTCTCTATGTCCTGCATTCTTCATATTGAGAAGGGGGATGACCAAAACCTAAAAGATACCTGGGCTAGGCATGCCATTTGAGTCATTGTAAGTGCACAGGTCAGTTGCTGTTAGCGCCTTGCCACTCTTACCTATAAAAACACTTAGCTCACCTTCACTGAACTCTGAACACTAAATATTTTCTGCCTGAATTTGTATTTAATTTTGTTTTGTGCCTTCAATTAAGAGGTTTTATAAACCATAGAAACAAAAATGTGTACTTTTTAAGGGTATGAAAACATAAATCTAGAAAAAGCAAATTTTCCAGATAGTGATACTATTAAAGATAAATAACTTTTAAAAGCAACTTACAAGTTCCAGAAGCTTCCTATTATTTCACTTCATTTTTCCAATGGCTTCTGAGGCAGGGTTACTACTAGTTTTATTTGGGCTATGTATTAGAAAGTTTAAATTTCCTTGGTTAAGCTTACAAGAACAGAATGTGAATGAGTTGGAATGAAAACTCAGATTTTCTGATAGCCAGACTTTGTCAGCTGTTACATATCTTGACTTTGGGATAGAAACAGCTGTTACATATCTTGACTTTGGGAATAAAAAAGGTGCTTAGTCTCCATTCTTTATGTCTCCCTATTTTACCCTGTGCACTCTGAGCTTCAGCCTTATGCATCTGCTTGCTGACGTGAAACATCTTGATGTCCTTGCATCAATTAGGATTTGTTTAATTTGTAACCATGCCTGAAACAGTGTGCCCTCTTTTCTCCAATAATGTCACCCCAGCATTTTAATTTTACCCTTTCAATTCCTTCCATGTTTTGTGAATATTTACACTCACACTTTTGTATGGTATATAATGAAGATTCTCTTGAGTGCTCTCTAGTTGTGTTTCTGTGTCCCAAAATGGAATGAAGTTTTCTGAAGTGCGACGTTATCGCCTTCCTTCATTGTGACATAAATGGAATAAAATGCAAGCCTTTTCACAGGGTGAATCATCAGTGTTTGAGTGGGAAGAGAGATTCTCAGCCCTTGATGACTACAGGCATAACTAGTTTGACCAGCTTAAACTGTCAGGTCACTAAGAGGATGGAGACAGTTAATAAATAAAGATAATAAAGATATCTCTGTTGCCCAGAAGCTGTCAGGAGCTAAAAGAGGAAGAGTCTTTTATAGAAAGTTAATCTGAAGATCCATGCATTCATTTTAGGATTGCTTATAAGCATTTTCTACCATAATTCTAATGCTGAACATCAAGGGAAAGCAAAGTAAGGACCCTGAACTCATCAGACTTACATCTCCTTCAGGGAAATAAATCATAAACAATAAGCATACTTAGCAACAACGAATGCTGTTTGTGGAGACAGGAAAGGCAGTGGTGTACAGAGGGAGAGGAAGACAGATTTTAGGGGACAGATGACACACTTGATCTTAGCCAGAAGGCTGGGAAGTGCTGGAGAGAGGAGAGAATGAAATATGCCCATTTAGGAGCCATACTAAGTTTGAGATAATGATTAAATACCTTGGTGATAGCACTAGGTGGATGGGAGAATGCATGAGTCTGGAATTCTAGGGCGAAATGGGGGCGAGAAATAAGGATTTAGAATTACTTGCATGTAGTAAAGCAGTGTCATGGAGTATGGCAAAAGTATGAGTTGAGATCAAGAACTTGGAATTCATTTCAAAAGCCTAGGACTATCCACAGTAGAGGATAGACCCTTGAGAGAAAGGCTCTATTTTATGCTAGCCTGTAGATTTTAATTTATTCTTGTCATAATTGTTGTTATAATGCTTCTTAAGTGTTGCTTCTGGTCTCAGCTGGTTTAGGTTTTAAAGAAGAAAGAGTTCCTATGAAAACAGTAAGGCATACCACTGACAAATAAAAGGAGATGGGTAAGGTAAGGGGCATTTAGACCAGCATTTTACAGCCTTCCTTTTCTTTCTGGAAACTCTTTCATTGCTAACAAAGTCAAAGATTTCGGACATTATCCAGTTACAGAAGATGTTAGGGAACTAGAGTCATGGTTCTGTAGTCAAGAACAGTGACTGCTCTTCTGGAGAATTTGAGTTTGGTTTATAGCACATTGCAGATGGGTCCTAACCATCTGTAGTTCCAATTCTAAAGGGTCAGAGTTCTCTTTTAGCTTTTGTACTTATCAAGCATGCAGGTAGTACATGGTCAATAAAATAAAATATTTTTTAATGATATAAGATTATTTTATTGACAGTGAAAATAGATTGTGTGCTTATGTGTGTTTGTGTGTATGTGTTTGTGTGTGTATGTGTTTGTGTGTGTGTTTGTGTTTGTGTGTGTGTGTATGTGCATGTGTGTGTTCAGGTGTGTCTTCACAGTATCCCATCCTTACCTCCTGTATTAGTCAGGGTTCTCTAGAGTCTCAGAACTTATGGGTAGGCTATATATAGTAAGGGAATTTGTTGATGACTTACAGTCTGTAGTCCAACTCCCCAACAATGGTCAGCAGCAACTATGAATGGAAGTCCAAGGATCTAGTGGTTGCTCAGTCCCACAAGGCACGCAGGCGAAGAGGAGTGAATCTTCCTTCTTCCAATGTCCTTATGTAGGTCTCCAGCAGAAAGTGTGGCCAGATTAAAGGTGTGTACCAGCACACCTGGATCTGGGACTTGCTTTGTCCAGGCTGACCTTGAACTCAGAGATCTCCTTGCCTCAGTCTCCAGGAATTAAGGGTGTGTACTACTTTGCCTAGGACTAAGCTTTTCATGGCCACTATGCCTCAAGATCGCCAGGCCACAATCCAGGTCAGAAACTTGTGTCTTCCAACTTCAAGATCTGGATCACAGGTAAGCCTTCTAATTCTGGATTGTAGTTCACTCCAGAAACAGTCAAGTTGACAATCAGGAATAGCCCCTACACCTCCCTTACTGTGTTACCTTTATTACTTGGTGTCTTGTTACTTTCACATTTTTTCCAGCACCAACTTAGTGATTAAAGAAATTAAGATACAGATTGTTCTCAGAGATTCATATCCAGCTCAAGGCTCTTTCAAATTAAAATAGCCATAGTACCATTTAAAGCACAGTTTGATGAATACAGCAGAAATATGCCAATAGCTTAATGTTGAGGATAACGCTCATGAGTTCATCAGTATAATGGCTTAGATTTCAATCCCAGTTTCACCATTAATTGCCTCTGTGATGTTGGTAGACAATATCCTTAACTTCCATATTTTCTATTTATAAAGTGGAAATAAAAATTAAATATGCGGCCGGGCAGTGGTGGCGCACGCCTTTAATCCTAGCACTCGGGAGGCAGAGACAGGCGGATTTCTGAGTTGGAGGCCAGCCTGGTCTACAAAGTGAGTTCCAGGACAGCCAGGGCTATACAGAGAAACCCTGTCTCGAAAAACCAAAAAAAAAAAAAAAAAAAAAAAAAAATTAAATATGCTTAACTGCATAGCTAAATTTTAAGTGGGAGTAGTTTATATAAAGCATTCAACACCATAGGTAGAGCTGTAGAGAATAGAACACCACAGGACTAGAGTGGACAAAGTGTGTGAACAAAACACTTGCAAAGAAGCAGAATAATGCTTTGGTGCAGCTAGATTATAACACACGCACAGAAGGGAAGCACAAAAAGCTTGAAGAGATAAAGGTGGAAGCATATTTTCACTTGAGTACCAGGAGATTAATAATCAGTTTTTCAAGTTGTGGGGAGCTGTCTAAAAGTTTTTATGGGAGCATATATGATCAGATACTAGTTTTGGGGTTTGGGTCTTTTGGTGTTGGAGCTGTGAAGTGACAAAGACTTAAGTTCAGTAAGCAGCAGTACTGTTGGGGCAAGGCTGATGGATGATGGGATACAGGCCTGAAGAAGAGAGGGTAACTGATTTCACTACCGTGGATTTCAAAAGAGGCAGAGTCTAACAAAACTCATGCATTTTGCAGAACCAGTAAGAGCCAATAGGATATGCTGTCAGGAGCATTTGGGGATGAAAAAGCAGAAAGAGCTGAGTTCTGTATTGAGCAGTCCAGACAGCTTTGACTCAGAGTATGTCCAAGTCCGTTAATATCTTCCTGCTATGGTGGTCGATAGGGGAAATCACGTAGGAATTACATTGCAAATCAACAAACAACTTAAAGTACTTACTCCATCAAAAGGAAAGATGAATGAGACACACACACACACACACACACACACACACATACACACACGCACACAGAGACAGAGAAGGACAGACAGACAGAGATACAGAGAGACAGAGAGAGACACAGCTGTGGACATGCTATTAATGCTGCAGTTGCAGCCACCGTATACACATTTTTGAATATATGCACACATACACACATGCAAGTACACACACCTCCTCAAAGGCTTAGCTGTTTATCAGGGTCTGTGATTCAATGATGAACTTGTTACATCTACATAACATGTTTTAGTCCAGGTAGCAACTTTATGGTTTGTTTTTTTTCCATAATGATTACAAGTAATGTGAGAGAAGGCAAAACAAACAGATGGCCTTCTTCTGCAAGGAAAATTAACCCTTAGAAATATCAAAGAATTTCTAGTGAGGTAGGGCTGGTCTGTGCTTGAACAAGGTTTTGCATTACATTTTCTGCTTTTGTACCACAAAATAGAATAATCTCTCTAGATCTATGTCTCACACATTCTATTGGGTCAGTGGCTTCTCAGATTATTTTTTTCTAACCATATAGTTCAAAGACATGTTTATTTTTGAAAGTTTTCACTTTATGTTTATTACAATCTATATCAATAAAATAATCATAAACAAATGCATAGACATAGCTATATATATTTGGAAGTTATACAGAATAGTAGGTGTACAGTTGTTTTGGTTGTTATAATGGCAACAAATTTAAGTTTGTTTTGTGACAAGAGAATCTGACCTTTACATGACTGGGAAGTTCGAGGTGCTGTTTCTTTCAACGCTGACTAGACAGACGTCCAAATAATCCTCTGTCTCATTCTGTTTTTCTTCTGTCTCCTTCCTCTGCCCCTGCTTCTCAATTGCTGGCTTTCACTTCTCCATCCTTCCATTCTTCATTCCCTTTATAACACATTTTCTTGGTCTTGGCTTTATTTGGGGAGAAAGTTTCTTCCTGTGATTAGAAGGGTGCTTGGAAGCTCAACATTTACATAGGTCTTGGCATCTACAGTCTCAGCAATAGCCCTCTTAGCATCCGTATTCATTTTCTCCAAAACATTAATCTGTTCTGCTTGGTGACGTGCTATTCTGGGAACAAATCTAGTTGAACAGTATACTCTGGTCTAGCCACTTAGTTAGGGAGCCCATGCTTTGGTGGTGGAAATAATCCACCATTAATCACCCCCTATGAAAACTATGTATAGTAAGAAAGTGTTCATCAAAGAGAAATTAGGTGCAATTGTGGAGACATTAATAAAGAATTATGAGTGGGAAAATTACAGTCCTCTTAAATGTCAGAGACTGGGCATCTATCAAAGTGGGCAAGGTTATAGAGGGCTTTCTGCTGCATATGGCTTCTTTGAGGACCAAAGAAATCCACCTAAGTGCTTTGGTGAGGGCTACTGCCATACACAGAAGGTGTCTGATTCTCTCTAGGATCTCTGAATTCTGCCAGCCTTATTCTTGTCCATATCCACATGTCCATATTTTGCCCAAAGCCTAGTTGTGTATTCTCTGGTGATATTTTAACAGAGGCTATGTGGAGATACAGTACTTGATCTAGAAGGATGCTTTTCTAATTGTGAATGCATAAACAATCTGGGGAGGGCGATTATGCAGTAAGGATGCTCTCATGCGACGTTATCAAGTCAATCCTTTGCTGTGCTTCAGAAAACCAGTGTATTGTGAAAGAGAAGGAGTGTGTGTGTGTGTGTGTGTGTGTGTGTGTGTGTGTTGGATGGTATACTGGTTGTATGACTTTAGGTTGTTTACTTACTATACACATCATTTTTATTGTAATAACAAAATTAATTCTTTTTTTTAATTTATTTTTGATACTTTATTTACATTTCCAATGTTTCCCCTTTTCTGGGTCTCCTCTTTGGAAACCCCCTATCCCCTCCCCCTCTCCGCCTCTGTGAGGGAATTTCTCCTCCCACCTACCCACCCACCCATTCCCATATTCCCACCTTGACATTCCCCTTTACTGGGGCCTCTAGCACCCTCAGGCCCAAAGTCCTCTCCTTTCTCTCTGATGGCCAACGAGGCCATCCTTTGCCACATATGTAGTCCGAACCATGAGTCAATAGATGTGTATTCTTTGGTTGGTGGTCT
>CM052703.1:99937683-99962862 GCA_028551405.1 Uromys caudimaculatus | reverse complement strand
AGGCTCCATCTGCAGTTCAGCTTTATTGTTGCCGTTGATAGAGGAGGAACCCGGGGCCCCAGAATGGCGCTGCTTATATAGCCCTGAGGCAGCGTGTCCTCCAATGATTGGTGCGCCCCGGGAGTGGGCGGTGATTAGTCATGTACACCCTTAATGCGCAGGCGCTTCGGGCGAGCCACCCCGCGCTATCCACAAGTTTCCTCAGAGTAATAGCGGAAGTCAGCGCCATCTGGTGATGGCGAATATCCTAACCGCTCCTTACAGCCAAGCAGAGCAATTCAGTGAGAAGCTAAGAGAAGCCAGATTGAATCAGTTAGCTATGAGAGGAGTTTGAGCCAGAACAGTTGTGTTGAACCAGCTAGCCAGAGTTCACAAAGAGCTGGAGTAAGTTTACTCAGCACAAAGCCTCCAAAACAGCAATTACATCTGGCAAATACTCTTATTCCTATTTCATTTTTCAGCAATTATAACTTCATTTGTTTTCTTTTTAGAGTTTCTTAGATAAGCATTTAGGCTATGCTTATTCCTCTCTTCGGTATAAAATATTGTTTCAGGTATTCTCAGTAGGGAAGGTTTGGTGTACATGAATTTTTTTAGTGTGTTTGTATTTTGGACAATTTCTTTTTCTCCTTCAGCTATATATAGTTTTTATTTGTTTGTTTGTTTTTGCTTGTTAGTTTTAACTTTCTAATTTGATCAGAGTCCAGAGAGACACTAGGTAAAGATATTAAGTCCACTCTATAAAATACTGTTTTCACAATGCTGAGAGCTTTTTTTCATAAATTTCATAGGGATAGTATAAATATCTGCTAAAAAGTTAACACATACTGAAATGAATTGTGCTTAGTAAGTATAGAGCTTGATAAGGCATAATTGTATATGCCTGTGTTCTTAGAAAAAAATTGTATATATAGTATTTCTCAGTTTTCATTAGGATAATAGAAAATGACTATTATTTTCTTATAGCAGACAACAGTGACTTTTCTGTATTAATGATATCAATTGCAGGGCTAATCTATTTCACCAAAAGGCATTGAACAAGGGCATAGAACATTAGGGTTATAATAAGATAGAGCCATATTTTATCTCCTCTCTCATGGGTTACCTATGGGGTAGAAAGGCAACCTTTTGACAGCCTTAGACTCCTTTGTGAAATTGGATCTTAATATCTAATGTGTATATTTTCTGATATTTTCAGAAACTATTATTGTTTTATTAGTGAATACTATTTATACAAATGATATACAGCATTCTGACATTTTTTATACATGTCTTATGTATTTCTTTATATTCACTGTCATATACTCCTTTTTTATTCACCTGCCTTTCCCACTGGTCAACCTTTCCCTCCAAATAGGCTCTGTTCTACTTTCATGTCTAGATATGACAGAAAATACATGACATTTGTCAGAGTCTGGCTTATTTTAGGTAGTATGATGGCCAGTCATTTTCCTTCACAAGGCATAATTTCTTCTTTGTGTATGAAGAATATCATGTTGTATGCAAATAGCACACTTTCTTTATCTCTTCATGTGAGTAGGGGATGGAGCCCTGGGTCGCTGTGATTATGAGAACTCCAATTTCTTAGACCCATGGGAATAGCAGAGCCTTTCTTAAGTGAGGCTCAGAAACATGGCAGACTTCCTCTGGTCTAAATATGGATGCCAGAAATGATTGACCTTTAGCTAAAGCCTGTGTGTTCAGAAAACATTAATCATAGTTTCCTCTTCCAAGACTGCAATCTTCAACTGCTCTGATACAGAGACTTCTTTAGAGATTGGCTAACCTGTCTCTTCCTTGCCTATCAATCTATAATAAATGCTTAAGTTTCCAGGCTGATGGTGAGTCATTATAGCACATAGCGCACCCACAATTTTGGATTTTCTGCACATGTGTCCTATATCTGTCTTTTCTTCATCCCTTTGTTACTCCAGTCAGAACAATCTCAAAGCATGTTCATCTATTGATGGGTATCTCACTTGATTCTAGAGCCTAGTTATTTTGCCTAGGGACCCAGTAAACATGATTGTGCAGGTATATGTTTTGTGTGTTGACTGATCTCTTTGGATATGTATTCAGAAGCAGTATATACAGGGTCTCTTAACAATTTTATTCTTAGGTCTTTAAGAAACTTCCATACTGATTTCGGTTTGTATAGTGGCTTTCCTAATTTGCATTTCATCAGAAGTGTATAAGGGTCTTTCCCCCAATATCCTTCCCAGAATTTGTTGTTTTCCTAATAATAGCCTTTGAAGAGGAATGAAATGGTTTCTAAATATAGTTTTAATATTCATTTCTCTGATATGTTTATCAGTTTTTAATTTATCTATTTTTCATTTATAAAACCCTCAAGAACTCTGTTTAACTTATTTTTGCACTTACTGATTATAATATTATTATTAAAATTTTATTTTAGACTTGTCTTGCTATGTAGTTCAAGTTGGCCTGGAACTTATTATGTAGCCAAGGCTGGCCTCTAATGTGTGAAATTCCTGCTTAGTCTCCCAAATACTAAGGTTTACTTATCCTTTTGGTTTTACTTTCTCTAGTTCTTCCTATGTTTTCCATACTAATCCCTTCTTGGATGAGTGAGTACCTGGCAGTGATTTTCTCCCATTTTATAGGCTGCTTCTTTACTCTGCTAATTTATTTCAGGGGTGAGGGACTGGGCAAGTTTTTAAATTTTATATAATTTTCTTGTCAGCTCATGAGGCACTGGAGTCCTGTTCAGAAAGTCTCCACCTAAACTTATGCACTAAAGTGTTTTTCTCTTCAAGTTTCAAAGTTTCAAGTCTGATTTTAAGATCTTACTTGTTTTGAATTAATTTTTTAAGAAGGTGAGAAATGAGGATCTAGTTCTGTCTTAGTCACTGTTCTGTTGCTGTGAAGAGACAATGACCAAAGCAACTCCTATAAAGGAAAGCTTTTAATCGAGGAATTGTTTACGGTTTCAGGGGCTAAATCCATTGTCATTACTATTATCATTATGGCAGCATGAGAACATGGAGGGAATTATTTATATCAGGCTAACCAAATGATTGCTACAGCTGTTCATTTCTTGACCTATAAAAATGCCAGTTTTATATGGTTCAAAAATACTACATCCTGGCAAAAATCTTAAAATAATTATTTTATTCTAGCCTTTTGGGAGAGGCTGGGTTCAGTGAGTTTTATTGATGGTCATTGGGAGAGTAGGGTGTCTTAAGTCTCTCCTCTTCTTCTGTATGTCTGGGACTTAAAATGAGGAGAGATGTTCAGTCTGTTGGGAGATGAGTTGGGGGGGGGGACTTCCCAGTAGCTGAAGGTCTCTTTCTTCTTTTCATGTCTTGCTAGAGTGAATGGTCCAGGGCATCTTGCTCCTTGAAGGTCATGTGGATCATGAGGTCCACTTCCATGGTGCTGTAGCCAAATTTGTTGTCATAGCATAAACTGAGCTTGACAGCATGCTTGTTAAGGGCAACGGCAGTCCCTGAATCAAGGGTGGAAAAGTGAGTGTTACTGAGTTACAGGAAACAACCTTCTCTGGGGCTTAAGTGCTTTGATACCTGTTTTTACCACCTTCTTGATGTCATTGTATTTAGAATTTTTTTTCCTGGAAATGTGTCAGATACATATGGACACATTAAGGACCATGGAGAAGCATGAGAGTGAACTTCCTATTCAGCTATGGGGTTATTTTTATTACAAGCTTGGCAGTACAAGTAGATGCACCCTTCTTGAAATCGGTGGGCTCCTGCCCTTGGCAAATGAAAATGGACTTCCCATTGATGCAAAATCTGTTTTTAGTGTTAAGTGTGCATGAAGCATGCCATTTCCACAGGTAGAATCACAATGGAATATATAGATCATGAAGATGAAATCAATGACAGGGTCATTGATAGAAAGAATATTCACCTTTTCAGAGTTAACATATGTCTACTAGCCAGGTGTGAGTATGAAAAATTCTTTCACTATTGTATCTCAAAGAGATGACTAGCACTTCAAGGTGAAATGTATGTACCTCTCAATGTTGAGGAGCAGAGAACAGTTTTTAGTTAATTGCTTATGTTTTGATTCCTTTCACAGTTTTGATAAAAATTTAACTTATAGTTTAATCAAATTAATTGGTACTTTCCCACAAGATTCATAGCTCATTTTTTCTTTAAGCTCATTTCTTCTTCTGTATGCTCTTCCCACTGATCTGCAAAGTTAACTCCATTGTTCTTGTTTCTACATCATATTCTTGTATAATTATTCTTTTCCTTTCTTTTCCCAAATCCATTTTTGAGTTAGATTGCCAAATCCCATGAACAACCCATTGAGATTTGGCTGAAATTTGATATTTTAATTTTGAAGAAAATTGACTTTCAAACATTGATTTTAATTAAAAGAGTTTAATGTAGTTGTATCTTTTCAGGAATTTGAGAATATTTGTCCTGCTAATCTGTCAGAAAATTCTTTTGTGTTCTTTAAATAGATAATAATTTTCCCTACAAAATATGATATTCTTTTTCTACTTTAGTTATTATACATATATTTCACACATTTCCTCGTGCTTTGGTAGGCTTAGTTGTACTTCAAGTGCAAAAAAAAAGTTGCCTCCCTTTGGAAGCATTTTCCATAGCTGGGCTGCTTTGTCTGGCCTCAGTGGGAGAGAATGCATTTAGTCCTGCAGTGACTTTATGCACCAGGGTGGGTTGGTACCCATGGGGACCTCCCTTACTCTGAGGCAAAGAGGATGGGGGAATTGAGAAGGGAGTGTGAGGCTCAGACTGGGAGGAGAGGATGGACAGATCAGGCTGCAAAATTAATTAATAAATTAATTAATGAGGAAAAAAAGAAAAGAATAAGAAGCAGCAACAATAATCATTCTTTGATTTTTAAAGGGGGCTATGCCGAACATGTTAATCTTGTTAAAAAGTAAACAGAGTCAAAATAAGATTTTGAGTGTTTCTTTCAGCAAATAGTTATTCATGAATTGGAAGCTATTATTTGTTACCATATGACCTTGACCTAATTAATAAATTTTCTTGAAATTAAGGTTTACTATTTCTAAAATAATGCTATAATGGATCTATTTTCATGATTATGAAGTCAAGATTAAATCAAACAATATTGATAAAGTGGCTGGCTCATAGTTATTTATTATGTTTGATGAATTACACATGAGTTGACATAGGGCAGGAGTCTATTTTTAATGGAAATTCTGTTATATTATTTTAAAAGTTAATGTAACTTTTACTTTAGAGTCAGAAGTAATAGAAACTGGTCCCTACCTGCACTTGCCAAAGAAACATCAGCTTCAGGCTATTTGGCAAGGATTCTCTGCACAGTGCTGTCTGAGGTGCAACTGAAGTTAATAATCCTGCTGTTTCTCTCTGGCTAATGATTCCCTCATCATGTCAGATTTATAAGAAAGAGCTACAGGAGGCCTAACTAGTGATTCTATCAGGAGCTCTATTGTACTGTGACATGGAGAACTTGTCATAGTATGCCAGGTGCTTCACAGCACACTTCTGGTTCTCAGACAAAGTAAAGGATGTAGCACTGCTCCTTTCTGGACCAGTATTTTCTCTAAGAATCTTAACATCGGGTATGGATAGTAAATATATGTCATAGGTTAGCTTTTACTGCCAACTTGACACAGCCTAGAGTCACCTGAGAAGGAACTCTCAACTGAAAGATTGTCCAGATTATCTTGACATATGTCTATGGGGGATTGCTTTGAATATTAATTGATATAGAGGGGCTCAGCCCACTGTGGGTGGCACCATTCCTTAAGCAGGTGGTTTTTAGTTATATAAAAAAACATAGCTGGTATAAAGAGTCAAGGAGAGATTCCCAAAATAGCATTCTTCTTTGTTTTCTGGTTCAAATTTTTGCTTGAATTCCAACATCATTAATGGGCTGTGAGAAAGAGTAAACGTTAAATACATCCTATCCTGTCCTTCTTTAAAATGATTTTGGTCAGAGTAGTTTCTCCACAAAGGACAAGAAAGGAAATTAGAGGAATGTGGAAATAGTATGTCCACATGTTTTATAAATTTTGATTAATTAGATATAAATTACTCTATACAATTTTATTTAAAATTTTTATGTGTGACACAGAGGAAGCGAGATCACCACACTTGCTTTCTTAAAAATTTTCAGCAATTTCCAGGGTCCAGCAAATTTCCAAAGGTTCATTCAAATCTCTACACGATTATTCATGTAGCAATTTAACAAATCTTCAAAAATTCTTCTTCATTATTTCTCCTGAGATGGGTGTTCCTATTTCATGTATTTTCTGGCTTACAAGTGCTCATCATTTTACCATCTCTGAATAGTTATCCAGAATTATCTGTTTAGAATGTTCCAGGCCAAGAGAAGCAGCATCTTCTGGACATGACGGGACCGTGAGTTGATGAAGTCACAGCAGCTGTGACTGACTGCATGAGACCTGTAGGAGATTAAACCAGTCAGCATTGCAGCACAGCCTGGGCAGGAGCTAGCTATGAGTTCCCTAACTGAGGGACTGTTGACAGTTGGTGGAATCAAGAGCAGGAAGTGTCAGTTGTTTTAAATGGTGTGACCTCTGGTAGGATGACCACTCTCCTGTGATGGCTCTGAACCCATGAGCAGCAAAATTAGAAACAGTGAACTATAAGAAAGAAAGAGAGAGAGAGAGAGAGAGAGAGAGAGAGAGAGAGAGAGAGAGAGAGGCAGAGAGAGTAGGGGGGAGGTCATATATTTGGGAGGAACTGGCAAAGTAGGGGAGAGTTATGAGAGAGGAGTTAGGGGAAGAAGTAGGGTGTGAATACAAATATATCAACATATATGCATGTAGAAATTTGTCAAAGAATTAATACAAGTATTATATTAAAGAAAGAGTATTCTAGTCCAGCCCTATTTTTCAATACTTAAATTTACAGATAGCCTTTCTTAATCAAAGCATTAAAAGCTAATGTTTTATTTAGTTATTGAATAAATAAACATTTAAAATAATAAAACATTTTACTTGAATCGTAATCTGCTACTGTACAGTAGGCACTGAGCTGGAGATTAAAACATAATTTTCAGTTAGCTCCATTTTATTGGGAGACAGAAAAGATGTAAGAATATCTTATTAACTATTAGAGAAGTATCTTAAAATACTATGGTGGCTTGGAGCACAAAATACAAAAATCTAGCTGGACTATTGATAAGAACACCTTTCCGAAATCTTCTCTAACTCCAGCATCGGGAACAATGTTAGATTATTCATATTATAGTGGCTATTTTCACATGCCATGCATGCTAAGAAACCAAGGGAAAAGGTTAGGTCATTGTTGTAAATTAGCAGGAACATAGCATCACTTCGTCAATTTTATATTGTCAAGCATTGACAAACTCAGGTTTGAGAAGTAGAGACTGATTCCACACAAATAGTGAGGCTATTAGAACCAGCATTTAATAAGTGGGAGCCAGAGATGTGGCCATCTTGGAGACTACAAATGACTACCCCATGGTAATTTCTGTTTGCCTAGTTATTGTATTCCAGAAGGAAATCCTTAAAACACTCAGGAATTTATTTTCAAAATTCAAAAGCATTGGAATTCCTGGAGGGTTGATATTCTCTTCTGGAGCTCTGTGTGGGAGAAGAGATTTCTGAAGGATAGAATTGGTAGGTGGTAGCTGGGAAGAAAGGGAGCGCAGAAGACAAGGGCTGAGAGAAGACAAGAAAATACAGGGTGAGCCAAGATGGACTGGGCTTTCCTAATAAGGGCTGATAAACTAAACCTTGTTTATCCTAATTTAGGTATAAATAATTAACTACATGATAAAAATAATGAAATTTGCTTAAGTTTTGTTTGTTAAGCTTAAATAATCAATTTGAATAAATAAATAATTAAGCTTTAAGCTTTATCGATTATGCTTTATTTACACACGAATGTGAATGGACTTAAGTCTGATTGCTTGTGACAGAAATTTAAAGTTTCTAGAGAGGGCATGATAGCACAAGGAATGAAGGCAGCATCCAAGCTCTTTTATTATTTTTACCCTGAGACTTAGACTGCAGAACAAGATAATAGTTTGGCTCTTGAAGCTTCTAGTGAATCTTTTGCTATTTCTGTCATTTAGAGATTCCATCTGCAACACTGAGAGTCTAAAATGTGTTTATGGAAACCTGGGTTTTAATTCCCTCTTCAATTCTTAATAGCTGAATGAATTAAGAACAAAATATGGGTTTTAAAACTCAGTTATTTCTAACATGGGAATCATAAAAGCATTAGTCTAAGAACTTACTGAAGATTAAGTGTGATGATGCTGTGTAGGTGCATGCTTGGTCCAGTTTCCAGAGCTTAGGAAATACTCAGCGAATACATGAGAGCCACTGTGACACAATTATGTTTATACATTTTCCTGAGCATTTGTCCTGCAAATGCTGTATAGACTGCCTCTTGCATGATTCTGCATGGGAAGTTCTAGATACCCTATCAGTCTCCAAGTGGAACTCTTATCCTGCAAACTCATTCTCAAACAGACTTAGAAGGGAAAAACAAAACCAAATCCAACCAACCCAACCCAACCCAAAACAACAACAGTAACAACAACAACAACAACAACAACAAAACCCAGTGAGCAAAAGCTTCTGTGACAAAGGATTGCTTTGGCCAATCAGATATTGGAAGAATCCAAGTCCAAATTACTGAAATATGTACAAGGGCCCTCTCGTGTGCTCGAGTGCTCCTCCATGCCTTGCTTAATTTGAAGTGCCAGACTGCTCTGTTGCTTGCATTGCGATGAGAACGGTAATGGGGATGTAGTAGCCCCTTTCTTTGGGTTTCTGCTGTCCATTATGACTAGGGGGAGGCTCTAAGACTCTGGACTTTCCTGTGGGCTCAGCAGTTAAGAATGAAAACCAATTACAACTTCAAAAGTATACAAGGGATAGAGCTGAAGAGAAAGGTGGAGCAGGGAAGATATTAATATCTACTTTTTTTGAACATCTGTGTGATTCTAGTCAAATACCTTGTCTCTTGGGAGTTCATTTTCTCATCTAGAAAATGAGGTTAACAAACCTGCCTTGTAGAGTTGTGAGAACTAAGCACAGGGCTTAGAAAGAGCTTGTGGGGTCAGTGAGTGCTATTTCTCCTCATTTCTCAGTCTTTTTTAGACAGTCTTTTCATCAGTTCTGCATAAAATATAAATCTCTACCCTTAAACACATCTGGAATTGGCAGTTGTCAAGTCTGAACTACTTCTCTTGGTGTTTAGACTTTTCTCTTATATTCTGCTGGATGTAGAGATAGGTTTAAAAAAAATCTAATTCTTTCTTCCTAGTCAGAGAGTTAATTTGCAAAAGTTTGGAAGAAGGGCATAAATATTAAATTCTGGGAAAGTAGCACATTGAGTGAATATTATCAGTTTTATAGGAATTTGGAATAGACAATGAACCTAATGGTAGAAAGAAGAAAAGTTTAGATTTCAGGTTTGGAATGGGGTGGGTTTAGTGGGCAGCCTGAACTTCTTACTCATTTTGCAATTTAATTTGGTGTTTCTTCCTGAATATCCACCTTGACAGCTGAAGAAGTGGCTTTTCCTTAAATTACTCAAAACTACTCATTCAGTTATAACTTCCTATATAAATATCTCCCTCTCCTTCCTGTCCCTGGCTTGTGAATGGGACATTTAATCATCAATCTTTTAATGTTGAGTCAACTTTTACGTTTTTGATTATGAGTCCACTGATAGAGTCCACAGTCATCTTACTTGCATAAATACAGTGCATGTGAGTTGTTAATGTCCACATTCAATTTCTTTATAGTACAGCTAAAATTTAGATACCTCTCATACTTTGATGGGTATTTGTCTTGGGAAATATTTGCTAGTCCTTTTGATTTGGCATTTATCTAGATCCAGAGCAGGGCCAAGTGACATAGAATTTATGTCTCTTTCTTATCATCTGCTAATTAAATGTCTTTGTGTCAGTCAATAATCACATTCAGTAAGACTGTGAAAGTGTAGGCATATCATGTTGGGTTTGCGGTAGTTGGAACTGCAGGATAGATCCAACAATCTAGGAGAAAAAAATCTCTGCCAGAATTGTCTCTGTTTTCAATTCAGATGCTAATAATGCATCAGAATAAAGGTAATAGTTTCACTATTAATTTCCTCTTATAAAAAGTAAAAGAAAAAACAAGGAGTAGAAAAGGAAGTTGGCACCATGACCTACAACAGATAGTCCAGAGAAGAGCCTACTATGGAAAGAGTAGGAATAAAGGTAGCAACTGGATTGTCAGGGGGTTATAACATACTTAAAAGCAAAAGAATTGGTTTATTAACATGGTCTCTATCCATACAATGTCTCTGATAGGAGCTACTATTCTTATGTGCATTTTAAGACTTAATAAAGCAATTAATTTAAGGTGACTTGTATACAAATCCTTGGCTATCTGTCACCCTATTTCAAGTTCTTTTGGACTCATAACTAGATCTCTCAATGTGGAGAAACTATCAAAGCCTCGAAACAGGAAATTTTTCTCCAGGTAACATGTTAAGTCATAAAGTACTATTTTAATGATAGAACTGGGATAAGGACAAGACAGTCTTTCTGCATGTGTTATAATGTGAGAGTGCATATGTGTGTGCGTGTGTGTGTGTGTGTGTGTGTGTGTGTGTGTGAATATGTATATACCTACAAGGGACAGAGATTGATTGCAGATATAGTTTTTTATTGCTACTTTATGTTCTGAGACAGCATCTGTCCCTTACTTGTGGCTATTTTCCTAGCCTACAGTTTTTCTTGGTTATGCCTTAGATGGAATTTTCTTCTGTGATGTTGGGGTTTTAATTTAAGTGAGCTGACATCCTACCATTTACTAGGCAAGCCCTATAGTATTACTGAGGTTCTTCTGCAGACCCACAGACAGGAGTTTTAAGACATCCTGGCGAGCAAATCTTATATGAACTATTCTTCAGTAAGGGAGGTGTTAGTTGACTATAAATGAGCACACAGACATTTTGGGTGGTCCCCAACAGAGCCTATCATACTGCACATAGAAATTTAATTTATAGTTTTCCTGACATGTATGTATACATCAATCAATCTCTAATTGCTACCATACTTCATACTGTCAACTCAGGCACTATTAAGTATCTCCTATCTTTTTCTTCAAAATGTCATCAACCACTCCTTGTTGAAATGTCTGAAGTAGATTAACCCCACCCTATTTGGTTCCATTAGTGCCCATTGGTTTTAGGCCAATAGAAATAAAAGACCATTTTCTTCTAACTTATAAAAAGCATTTTTGCTATACTTTTCTTTACAAATGTGCTGTGTTCTTTTTTTTTTTTTCCTGTGAAGGTTCATGGTGGTACCTACTAAGCCTCTTCATTATACTTCCTTAAAAAGTGACTACTTTCATGGAACGAATTGTACATCACAAAATCACCACAGTGGGGCTTCTCAGAGAGAGTCAGCCCAGCAGGCACAAGGCATGAAATTGTTGGACTGATTCCTTTGCAGGAATGACATCTGTGTAACTGCCCTCAACAGCATTTCAGAGGTGAGATCATTACTGCTCTTATATCACCCTTGAGTCCTCTGACCTCATGATCATTCATAAAGCAATGATACTGTGATTTTTATCATTTACTAAGTCATGTCAATTGCCCTAAACTGCCATAAAGTGAGATGCAATGCTCCCAGACATTTGCAAAAAGCCTCTTGATTTTGCCAAGGTTTTCTTCTTCCTTTTTACCCCCCCCCCCCCGACTAAAACAGAAGTTCATACAGCTTTTAAGCAAAGAGAGTTAACTTTGTGAAGTTGGTAGTCTTGAGCGCTTTCAAGGGAAAAGGTTAAGGTTATGTTCCCAAGAAATAAAACAGTGGAAAATCACAGTTAGAGGTGTGAAGTCCAGGCATGAAATGCAATTGTTTCACTGATTTTTTGCAACACTCTCTGCCTGGTACTCATGAAAGCTATTTTGAAATTGTGTGTTATCATCCTGGGTATTAAAAAATTCAACAAGCAGTTTCTATTCTTTCCTTTCTTTTCCTTTCCTTCCTTCCTTCCTTCCTTCTTCTCTCTCTCTCTCTCTCTCTCTCTCTCTCTCTCTCTCTCTCTCTCTCTCTTTCTATTTTCTTTCTTCTTTCTTTTTTAGTATATGTTAGTATGTGATTCATTAGTACTTATAGAATTGAGAACCTATCACATACAGCACCAAAAATCAGAGCCAAAGAAGATGGTGCACTGCATTCAGAACATAATTGCTTCCCCTACCCTGCAGCTAGATACTTTCTTAGATTTCCCCAGTTATCCTGTGAACACGATGAGTGTTCTACCCAGAACCCCAATAAGCACTTGGTATTCACCTTGTTGTATTCAGAAATAGATGCACAGCTTTCTCTGACACAAAAGCTCCCTGTTTTAAAAAACACAGCTTTGGTGTGGCATTTATGCTTCCCTCTACTCTGAAATTTCTGAAATGAGCAATCCTGTATAAAAAGTGCCATTTCCTGTACAGTAATCAATTCTCTGCTTTGTATAACAAGCCTTTTCTGGAATGAAAGTGCCTGAGGAAAGAGATGTTTTGGAGAAGAATCTGTTGTGTTGACTGCCTGCCAAGCCTGCAGCCTGCTGTGGATGGAAGCAACCCTAAGGGGGTTCTTAAGCTCACATAGAATTTTAGATTTGAACTCCTTGCTATAATTGATTAAACACAGGGCAGCAGTCTGCATTGAGGCTGGAATGAAGTCAATATGGTGGCCTGGTGTTAGAGCATTCCCAATTTTGGTGATGATGGTTATTGTTGACAGTGATAAACCAACATAGGAAGGCTTTTTGCACTGGGAAATTTGCATTTGAGATATTTACAATCCTTGTGGTCAGTAGAGACATAGAATGCAAGAGGACTCTATGTTCCTAGGCCTGTAAATAGGCTTCTTGGAAGTTAAGGAGCTATGAGGCTTGTGGATAAGTAGAAGCCATATGTAAGCAGAAACCATGAGAAATACAGATGTGGGACATCACAGTGCATTCAACTTTAACAGCAGGGAGAGAAATGGGTAGGGGAGCATTGAGTTGCAAAAGACAGACCAATGTGGCCAGTGGAGCTGGCCGTGGAGGAAAAGGCAGGAAGGACATACTTGTATGGCTCAGTTGACACTTGCATGTCCTTCCAGGCTTTTAGAATTATTTTTATTTATAGGAGGTCTGATTTTGTTGTGAAAATTCCCACTTTCTTTAATCCTCTTTATAGATAAGTTAACCCAAAGAAATCAAGAGGATTTTTTCCTACTCTCTAGCTACTATCCCTGCATTCAAACCTTTCTTATTCTGGGGAAGCTGTCTAGAACTTCCAACACCAACTGAAATGGTTAGTCACAACAATGCGTAGCATTTTGGAGGAGGAAAGAGAAAGCGTGTTTAGACAAATGACTTCTGTTGTCCTATGACTGACTTCTCCTTGTGGATTACCAATAGCAGCTTGGGCATGTGGAAAGTTTTATTTCTAATTCCACAGGCATCTTAAAGACAGCAACGTCAAAACTCATGTACCCTGTTCAGATCACTGAAGATTACAGAAGGCCAGTGAACCCCCCTAACTCACCTCACTAACATCCAGAAGTAGAGTGGTGATCCTTGTCTAGACTGTCTAGCTCCAAAGTGGGTGTCCTTCTCAATACATATCTCTTTTTAAAAGGACAGGATCTCCACAAAATTCATCCTACAAAAGAGAGAGAGAGTGCATAAGACAGAAAGCAGAGAAGATTCCAAGGGCTGCTGAGACCAGAGCTGAGCTGGGAGCATACAGGCAGGCAGGGCACTCCAGTCTTGATAGATGAGTGCCATTCCATCTTGTGTGACATGGTTTTGCTGAACAGGCTGCGTTTATTAAGTTGTACAGCTCAGTCAGGTGTTTTATTACCAGGATCAGTGTAATTTATATGTAAAAACACAATCAGTTTCCTTTACCTTACAAGAAATCAGACAGAAAAAAAGTGACAGATGGCAGGTAGAATGTTTCCCAGTTGTGTGGATCATGGAAAATTGGACAGGTGGTCTATATTGGTATTTCTGGCAGAAATCATAGAAGAAGGGAACTATACTCTGATGCCCCATTCATCCTGTTCTTCAGAATAGGCTGTCTCCGGTGGAGGGAGGCTGTTAGAGATTGACTAATGATGAAATATGCCAGCTTGTTAAACAGGGATTGACAGGATTCCCATGTACCACTCAGAGTCACTGAATTAGTTGAAGCTACTGCATTCTATTCAGAGGTCAGGATCTTCTCTCACTCCTGAGCAGAGAGTTCTAAAATTTGGCAATTCAGGGATACAATCATACTGAAGAAAATATTACTTTGATTCCATATTATGGTGATTCTTATAAGAGAGATGGGCTGTATTCTTGCTGCCTAGAAGGACTCTTTGGACTGGCAGATAAAAACTGCAAGAGAGAGAACACTTTCTATACAAGGGAGTTTCTCCAGCTGGGAAGTAGTGTGAGTAAAATCAGTGGCCCAGATTCAGTGAAAGATTTGCCTTCTCAAGCCTTTAGCATCTCCTGGCCTCAGTCACTGACGGAGATTTATCATGAAGCAGTAACCAGGGTCCTGATGGAAGTCTTTATCAATAGAGTTATGGAAAACCAAGCATGCCAGGGTAGGAGACCATGGTGACAGGGCTAAGAGCTGCGAAGGAAAGCCCCCTTAGAATTCATGAGGGACAGAGACTCTAATCACTGATGCCCTTTCTATCTTCACCCCAATCCTACTGTATGTTAGAAAATTCACTTTCCAGACCTCCATAGGGAAGCCTCTTATTGTCTTCTATTCTCGATAATTGATTTATTGGCCTGTGTGAACACTAGCGTTCCTTCGAATGGACTACGTTAAAAATGAGGCCATTGTGTTAAAGGTTTTGAATATTAAAAAGGCAGACTCAAATGTCTCTTTTCTTCTCCCTTTAAACACAGATTCAGAAGAAGCAAACACCTGGGCAGACTGTTGTTGACATAGTCCCGAAAGCCTTATTCTTTTAGTTAGGTTCGAACCATAATCTTGTCTGACTTCTATGGAGTTAAACAGTGAATGTGTTACACCGAAGCTGTAGTTCTCTAGATTCTGCTTGCCTTCCAGTATATTTTACAAGACTCTTAAATGCAGTGGCAGGGTTCATTATGTTCATGTGACAGGTTCTTTGATAGAGACCCACTAGGCTTCCATTGGACAGGAATGCAATGGTTCCATTTGTCTTTAAAATGATCCCTGAGGCACTCGTATGGGTGTGGAGCAGAGGCAGAAAAGACTGACAAGAACCAGAGAATGTGGCCATCAGGACAACCTTTCCTACTTCAAAGTTTTTATGAGTAACTCCACATAGCCACACAAAGGAGAAGAGAAAGAAGAGAATGGGCGAGTCTGAGTTTCTTAAACAATATGAAAGGGTGCTCGCTATTTCTCAAACACCATGAATCGAGTGAGCACTCTTGCTGAGACCACAAAATATAGTTTGCAACCTATTTCTCAAGGAAAAAAAATTAGTGAAAAGCATGCAAGCTTTTTAGCTGTTTAGTCTGGAAAATAAACTAATTCCCAACAGGCTTTGCTGTCAGTGCCAGCTAACAGAACGCAGCTTTAATAGAAAGGAGACACACAGGATGAGGAAAAGTATTAGACTTATCCTAACCAGCCCATTTCTTTCCTGTCAGTTTTAAAAAGGAAAATGCCATATGGTTTTATAAGATAGAACATCTTTAGCAGTGATATATATATTCTCTTTTTTGATAGAATTGATTTTTAAAATTTGTTTGTGCTTTGATCCCCAAATAATGGATCCTGTATGAATATGAAGCCAAAGTGCTGGTGCTGGCCGACAGGATTTAACTGGAGGGAACGTAAAGCAAATTCCACAAATAGCTTACTATTAGAATTTCTTTCTGAATATTAAACTACAAATATTACTTTAAGGACAGTGCCAACTCCATTCCTTGTTGAGCATGTATGTAAAACTACGAGGCTGTGGCAAGACAGTGAAGTGAATCTCTTCTTCCTTGACACCCAGTTTGAAGGACAGTGCTAGCAGGTTTGCAACCTCCATGCAGAGATAAATCTTTCCCTGAGTGACAGGGTCTTCTCCAACTTGTCCAGCAGACCCATCAGGTCCACCATGGTGCTGCAAGAACCCTTTGGGTAGAAGGCTGAGGGAAAATCAAAAGAATTTGATGCTGAGAGTTACTTGGTGGTGGACAAGTGTAGCGATCAGCAGCAGGTTAGAAAGGGGAAGGAATAAGGAGAGAGTTTCACGACTCTGTGGGTGAAGTGGTGAGGAGTGGCTAAGCACCTCCCTTATTCACATGCTCCTTTGTCCCTTCTTTTGTCACTTAGGTCAATTCAAAAAACTGCAAGCACTAAACTTCCAGTACTTTGGTCCCACTCACCACGAAGCCTGGGCTACTCCACAGAATGAGGCTCCATTTAAAAATCTGCCTTTCAGCATGGTGAAGTACCAGGCTAGGTGAAGGAAAAAAAAAAAAAGAAAAAAGAAAAGAACATGAAGCAATTGTTGATCTTGGGAAAGCACTCACCACTAGAAAACTGACTTAAGACCCCTCGATGAAGCACTCTAACATTACTTGTGAGGTGAATCCTCAGCTCTCAAACTGAGAATCTGAGAATGTAAATGTGTCCATGTTTAGCAGTTTGAGGACATCTAGCAAACAGTAGCGGAGGAGACTCACTTTTTTTCTTTTTAAAAATATTTTTATTGAAAATGGACTCTTTTCTCATACAATATATTTGATCACATTTTCCCTTCCCTCCTCCCAGTTGTCCCACCTCCAAGATCTACTCATCCTCCATTTCTCTTCAGAAAAGAGCAAGCCCCCAGGAGTAGACAGCCAAACAGGACCAAATAAGATGTAAGACAATACACAGAGACTGGATAAGGAAACTCAGTAGGAGGAGGAAAAGGGCTCCAAGGTCAGGCAAAAGAGTAACAGATACTTGAGCTCCCACCTCGATTTTAACCTGGAAGATGTCCTTGGACCTTTGCCCACGTGCTTTTGCCATTTGAAGGGCCAATGTCAGGGTCTCTCAGACCCTGAATGTGTTGGAGTGTTCATGAATTAGTGAATAAAAACCCTGACCCAGAAGGAAATGGACTTGAAAGCTGGTTTTTCATAGAGCTCCAGGGTGCTCAGAGAGCCCCAGAAGTTCACGTCGGGACTAGGTTGAGTGCTGTGAAGGTGTGCAAGGGTTGCTAAAGCTGTCAAAGGTTGACAGGTTTTCAATCAGGATTGACTGAGTTTGTATGCGTTGCATAACACAGTATGGAATTTTCGTTCCTATTAATTGTCCACGATAGTAGCCAAATTCTTTCTCTTGTGCCCCTGCTTTCTTATTTGCCCATATTTGCATGGCAGGAACATGTCTTCTTCATGATGGACATCTCCCTGCCTTATGAATATTGTTTTTGAAGAGAACCAAGAGCAGTCATTTGAAGTGAATCCATTTAATGACATCTGGTGTGGCATTAAACATAGGTCTTTTCTGGCCCAGGGAACTACAATCACAGAAGCTAAGGATGTACTGGGACCTTGTTCCAGCTCCAGTTCCAGATGTAGGTAGTTTGAAGCCCAGCAGATGGCGACAGTAGCTCAGTGATGAACCTCAAGCACAAGCCTTGTGTGGTTTAGGCTTTGTAATGCATTATTTGTGAGTGGAAATTAACTTTGAAATCTTGGTAGTTTGCTCTCAGCAATATAGGCAGTAAACATGAGTTTGTTTGTTTTTTCAATACAATGTAGCAAATAATCTTTCTAACTAATTACATAAATTATGATGTCTGCTGTCTGGTACTTTAGAGTTATATGTTTTTGGTTTTATTATTATGATCATTAGTATTAAAAATACTCTCCCTTTAAAGAGGAAAATGTTCATGTGCTTTGGGGAGTCTTGAGAAAAAACGTAAAAGATGAAAGGACTGATGTGAATGAAGGTCTGTCAGCCTTCTTTATTGTTACATAAAAGGTATTTTTTCAGCACTAGCCAAAATCCTTGTTATACCAGACTAGGATGTAGGAGTAGTAGAAAGAGCCCTGAATTTTGGAACCAGGCAGATCTGAATCTTACATCCCTTTTGACCCTTTGAAAATGATGTGATTCTGGGTGAGTTATTTAAATTTTATCAATGTTAGATTTTTAGTCTGTAAAATGGGTTTATGTACCAGTTTGCATTTTAGAGGAATTTATAGGTGTATCATAAACTCAACTGTTTACATTCCAGAAATAATAGACACACTTCTATTCTGAACATACTTCTGGGCTAAAGGTATTTCAGATACCCTTTGTTTACGGTTGCTATGAGAGAATTTCCAGTGAGGCGTTGCCTGAAGGAAAAAAATATATGTGTATATATATGTGTATATATACGTATATATATGTGTATATATATATATATACACACATATATATATGCATATACACACACACACACATATATATATGTATACATACACACACACACACACATATATATATTAGAAAAAGACAAATTTTCTTATGCAAGGCACTTGCAGCCTTATAAATGGCAGGTGAGCATGGGTGACAGGCACAATGTTATTGTGTCTCTAAAAATATGAATCTTGTCAACATAATATCACAAATAAAACCAACAAGTGGTTTTATCTACAACCTCTGTTAGCATAGCAGCTATGTTTTGCCTCAGGGTAGAATAGCCACTTATATAACTCAGGCACATTGGCTTCCTCAAATGTAGACTGTGGGTGGCTCTACTGTTTACCTAGTCCACCAAAATACAACAAAAAAGTGTTTTTGAGGGTTAAATGAACTATCACCAAAGACTCTTGGGCTGTTGCTATGGCTTTTTCTGATGCTGTCATATATGTCTGTCTATATTACTGTAGTTAGGCTGTGAGATTTGGAGTTAGAGAATCTAGGATAGATTATTGTTTTATAATTTAATGCCCATGCACTTTTGATAAATTGAACTCTGAGTAATTTAGAGTTGTGGATGCTGGGACTGAAAATGTTTTGCCAAAGAAAGCTATGCCAAGGAAATTTTGAGGTAGTTGCTTAGAGAAAACAACTGTGGAGGAAGAGGGCAATGAGCTAAGAACAATTGTAGGCTCTCCGAAAGGGAAGATGCAACAGTTAACCCTCATTTCTCCAATAAGGAAAATTTGAAGGGAAAATCGTGTAACCATGAAAAGAGATAGGCCACTGTCAGAGACAGTGTCAAGGGAGACCAGTCTGAGGAGAAATATAGATGGTACCTAAAACTGAGGCTTTAGCAAAAGTGACCATATAGTTGCCTCTTTCCTCACTCTTCTGTGGGCACAAAAGAGCAGGAGCCTATGGAACTGTAGGCACAATGGTTTTACTTGGAGTTTAGTTGATTGCTGTTATTTATGATTTCTTATTTAATTTTTTTATATTGAGCTAAGTTTTCAATTAGATTTATGACATTTCAGGTGTTTCTAGGAGAGGTAGAGGTGGCAGCATTGATATTGATGGTCACATGCCACACAATTAATTCACCCCTGTCTACATGCTTGTAAAGTGCAAAGTAACATACATACGCTTGTGAACACAGTGATAACTGTTATCATGTCTTAGTTACATCCTGTTGCTGTGATAAAATACCCTTTAAGTGATAAGATATGGAGGTGCCAGGGAGTGGGGAGGTCTGATGGGGTGGATGGGGGTGGGGGAGTAGAGACATCTTTGTGGAACTTGGGAGAGGAGGTATGGGATGTAGAACAATCAGAGGGTAGACCGGGAGGGGGATAAAATCTGCACTGTAAAAAAGATTAAATAAATTAAACACACACACACACACACACACACACACACACACACACACACACACAGAGAGAGAGAGAGAGAGAGAGAGAGAGAGAGAGAGAGAGAGAGAGAGAGAGAGAGAGAGAGAAATCTAAGGGAGAAAGGATTTGTCTTGGCTTACAGTTCCTAGTGCACACAACCCATCATGGTGGGAAGGCATGGCTGCTGGAGTAGGAAGTTGGCTGGACATGTCACATAGGAACACAAAAAGCAGAGAGTGAACAAGAAATAGTATTTGGCACCTAGAACCTTAAGACCAGTCCCCAATATGACCCACTTCCTCCAGTGAGGTTCTTCTTCTAGAAAACTCTACAAGTTTCCCAAATGCCACCCCCAGGTGGGGACGAAGGTTTCAGACATATGAACTTATAGAGAACTGTTGTACAGGTCTTTCCTTCAAGTTAAAACATTTCCTCCCAGATGGCTAGTCAAGGTTCAGAAAGTTTAAAACATTCTATGCTAGAGGGAGGCTGCTTAAGACTCAGGAAGTCCATGAAACTTAGCAGAACCACAAAGCCCCTCCCTATTCAAGGTTGTAAGCACAGTAAGGACTGCTATTGATTTGCTTGCAAGTTGTGTGCAGAGGTGTCCAGGGTTGCACATTTTTTCAATATTGCCTATGCCTCCCATAGTGGGCTTTTTGATGATGCAGTTGTCTTTGAGTCATTCATGCTGTGTATGCAACCCTTCCTTATACTCATAATCAACCCCCACCCCAAACTCATTGTTCCTCCAAGTTGGACTTTAGTGCAATCATTTCTTTGGTTTATGGCAGTTGTTCTCAACCATCCTAATGCTGTGACACTTTAATATAGTTCCTCATGTTGTGGTGACCCCCAACCATAAAATTATTTTTGTTGCTACTTCACAACTGTAACGTTGCTACTGTTATGAACCACAATCTGATATGCAGGCTATCTGATATGTGACCCCTATGAAATGTTTGTTTGATCCCCAAAGGTTGTGACCCATAGGTTGAGAACTGCTGGTCTGTGGTCTTCCTTATCTTAGGTAAGTAGATATTTGTTTAGAAAAAGTCAGTAACACAGAAGAGACATTTCATATTCAAACCATAATAGATCACCCGGTCTTGAGTGCCAGCACTAAAATGTACACAGAACACTACTTAGAAATAAGATGTCTTTTGGTTTAGAGCCTGTTTTAACCATTCACTGGTAGTGGGCACTAGTTCAGAGAAAACCAAATTTGGGTGATAGAGCAAAGAAAAGAAAAGAAAAATAGAAAATAATTAGTGGGAAGGATATCAACTCCGTGTTCAAGAAAATATAAGCAGTGCTATAATAAAGCTATAATAAGGAATGTCACAAGCAATGGGAACCCCGGGACCAACCGAGAGGTCACAGAGAGGTAGTTAGTCTAGTCCAGCACGTCTGTTGGTCACAGTGCTCAGCAGCTGTCTGAGGTTCTGGGGTAGGCAGCATTCCAATTTTATTTAAACAAAAAAGAGAGGGTTGGAGTGGATGGGAAGAATTCCCAATTCTGTTTGTTTGCTCAATAATTACTTATTAACTAGCAGTTTTGCATCTAGGCTCTGTATTAATGATAAGATACAGATCAACAGTAGGTATGCTAACTCTATTAAAAAAAAAAACAGTTGCATTCCTACTTATATTCTAGTAACGCAGCTTAGAAATCAGTAAGCCTGAGTTTTATAGTTTCTGTCTTCTCATGTCTATATTAATACGTTTATTTTTATCATGAAACATAATAAACATCTTTCTCATAGAAAATTATGTTAAGTAAATAAAAAGGAATATATGAATAGAAGAAAAGTTTTACTCTGTTCCTGGGAGGGAATTCTCATTATTGCAAAGACAGTAATTTCCCTTAGAACTAAAAATCTTATAGGTTAAAAAATAAATTTAAATTAATTTAGAAAATGTTTAAAAATATTTTTAAAAAGCCAACTAAATACATCTGAATCCTTAAGACTTAACAAAAGTATTATAATAACAAAAAAGAAATTAATATTGAACTTATTATGGGCAGTTGAATACCAGTGTTAAGTGGAATTTATACTACATATCAGAGGTATCAAAAGAATTACATATTTCTTTGAAAAACTGCCAAAATTTATGAAGAAATGAGATAGTACATTTATTCTACCTTTGGTTGTAACAGAAGAACCAAAATATTTAAAAGAAACCAAAATACAGAAAACTAAATATATAGCATTCATAACTAATAAAGACTTGCTAACTGAATATATCAGAGCAAGTAACTTTTAAGTAGCAATATTTAACAGATGTAAAATGTTAATATATTTTCTTAGCTTTTACAACCTCTCCGGCCCTCAAACTCAAATTGTGGTCTTCATGCAAACAATGTTGGCATTAACTGGATCTTGTTAGACATGCAAGATCCCAGGCTCAGCCTCACATCCTAACTGTCAGGACTTTCCCTATACTATGACTCAGAGTCATTCTTCTCTGTGCTTAATCTTGCAAAACTTTATGCTAATAACCTACTGAGAAAACTAAGGCAGAAAATAACTTAACAATTTGTCAAAGGCCATGGAGTCACAGAAAAAAAGAGACTGATTTAGACCTCAAGTCACTTAAATAGAGTCTATTTCATTCATCTGTTTGGCACATATTGACCGAATGCCTGTATGTGCATATCAAGGGCAATGTGGTTTGTATTTCTGATCTTCATTTGTCCTTTCCTAAAATGCTTTTCCATTGACATTTCTCAGTCTTAATTTGCTTTAGTGTAAACCACAGAGATAACTGAGATGAAGACTACACTATACAAATGTGAGCTAAGATATATCATCCAAGATTGGCGAGATGGCTCAGTTGATAATATGGTTTCCTTCAGAATCCATGTAACCAAAACTGGGCCTGAGGTACATGCTTATAAGCCAAGTGCTGATGAGGCATCTCTAAGATAATTCCGAGGGTTTATAGGCTGGCCGGTCTAGCCTACACGGTGATCTCTAGGCCAGTGATAGAACCTATTTCAAAAAACAGTAAGGAAGACAACCGAGGAGCTACATCTAAGATTGACTTTTGCCTCCACAAGGATGCACACACAGGCATGTGCACCTTCCCATACAAGTGAGCTCACAAATGTATGCATGTGCATGTATATACACACATCAGTGCACACACATTATACTTGTATGCAAAATATAAATACTTTTTAAAAATCATGATGTGGTAGTTTAAATGAGAATATCTATTCTCATTCTGTTTTTGAGTGTTTATATTTGAATGTTTGGCACCCAGTTATGGAACTGTTTGGGAAGGATTACAAGTTGTGGCCTTATTGGAGGTGGTGTGTCACTAGCAGTGGGCTTTAAGGTTTCAAAAAGCCCAAACCCAGTTAGCACTCTCTGATTCCCACTTACAGATAAGGGTGCAAGCAAGCTTTTATCCACTGCTCCAGCACCATTCCTGCTGGCTTTCTGTTATTCTCTCTATCAAATCCATGGACATTAACCCTCTGCAATTATGACCCCAGAATTAAACATCTTCTTTTATAAGTAGCCTTGTTCATGGTGTTTAGTCACAACAATAGATAGGTGAGACAATAGGAAAATAAGAACATACTATGTAAAGGTAAAATACAATTTCTACGTGCCTAGAGTATAATTATAAACATATAAAACTTCAATTTTTCAACTACCTTTTCTCTATTTAGAAAGAAATAATTCAAGGAAATATTTAAAGGTAAAACAAACAGATGGTATACTGGTTAGCTTTTTTTTTTTTTTTCTTTTTTGCCATGTTGAGATGAGATTACCATGAAACATGAAACTCCAATCAAGAAAATACTCTCACCAGACTGGTCTGTAGACAAGTCTGTGAAGGCATTTTCATGGTTATTAATTGATACAGAAGGCTGCAACAGAATGGTGTATGTGGCATCACTTCTGGACATCTGGCGCTGGGAGTGTTAAAATATTATTAAGTAGCAAGCCAGCAAGTAACATTCTTCCATGGTCTCTGCTTCAGTTCCTGCCTCCAGGTTCCTGCCTTGAGTATCTGCTCTGACTTTAGTCTGTGATAAACTATATGCTGTCAGGTGAAATAAGTCCTTCCATTTCCAAGTTGCTTTTAATCATGCTGTTTTATCACAGCAATAAAAAGCACACTAAGGTAGGTATATAGATAGTTTTTCCACTCACATTTCTATCTAATGCAAAAAAACACCATTCAATGTACAATGTCAATAGCTAATCAAGCAACTGTTACTGTGCGTGCTGTCACAAGGCAAACAGAAAGCTGACATCTTACAATAGCTTCTTTCTGCTGCCTAGAGAAGGTCTGAACTCTGCATCCTGCATGACTTCATATCCACCTCCAGTCCAAGTGTTGCTCCTTCCCCTGTACAGCAGACTGCTTCCACCAACCTAGGCTCCACTGTTCTTCCTGTTCTTTTCTTGATTGAATCTTTATGTGTAGGCATTCACCAGAGTAGAGTACAGTGATGCTCTGTGTACTTGATCTTTGTGCTATGCTTGTAACATTTCTTCTCAGCTTTAGGGAAGTGGCACATTACATACAATTGCTTGCTATATAAGTCTGACAACCCTAGTCATCAGGGAAATGCAAATCAAAACAAGTCTGAGGTTCCACCTCACACCAGTCAGAATGGCTAAGATCAAAAACTCAGGTGACAGCAGATGCTGGCGAGGATGTGGAGAAAGAGGAACACTCCTCCATTGTTGGTGGGATTGCAAGTTGGTACAACCACTCTGGAAATCAGTATGGCAGACCCTCAGAAAAATGGACATAATACTACCTGAGGACCCAGCTATACCTCTCCTGGGTATATACCCAGAAGATGCCCCAACATGTAACAAAGATACATGCTCCACTATGTTCATAGCAGCCATATTTATAATAGCCAGAAGCTGGAAACAACCCAGATGTCCCTCATCAGAGGAACATAGAAAAACATAATAGAATACATGTCACATAGAAACATAAAGGGGTGTGTAGCAATTATTGTTTTATTGATGAGATAAAAACAACATTACAATGGCAAAAAAAAAATAAGTCTGACATACAGAAAATGTGGTACATTTACACAATGGAGTACTACTCAGCTATTAAAAACAATGACTTAATGAAATTTGCAGGCAAATGGATGGAACTTGAAAATATCATCCTGAGCGAGGTAACTCAGTCACAAAAGAACGAACATGGTATGTACTCACTGATAAGCGGATATTAGCCCATAAGTTCAGAATGTCTAAGTTTCACTTAACAGTAACTGCTGGACTGAGAGTGAGGTACCAGATGGACGGGTTGGAGAAAAGTCTGAAGGAGCAGAGGGAATTGGCAGCCCCATGGAGGGAGCAAGAGCCTGACCCTCCCCCTGGTCGTCCTCTAGTTCA
>CM052703.1:99867033-99929788 GCA_028551405.1 Uromys caudimaculatus | reverse complement strand
AATATCCAACATACACAAAAACTCAAGAAGTTAGACTCCAGAAAACCAAATAACCCCATCAAAAAATGGGGAACAGAGCTAAACAGAGAATTCTCGACTGAGGAAATTCGCAGGGCTGAGAAGCACCTAAAGAAATGTTCAACATCCTTAGTCATCAGGGAAATGCAAATCAAAACAAGTCTGAGATTCCACCTCACACCAGTCAGAATGGCTAAGATCAAAAACTCAGGTGACAGCAGATGCTGGCGAGGATGTGGAGAAAGAGGAACACTCCTCCACTGTTGGTGGGATTGCAAGCTGGTATAACCACTCTGGAAATCAGTTTGGCGGACCCTCAGAAAAATGGACATAATACTACCTGAGGACCCAGTTATACCTCTCCTGGGCATATACCCAGAAGATGCTCCAACATGTAATAAAGACACATGCTCCATGATGTTCATAACAGCCATATTTATTATAGCCAGAAGCTGGAAACAACCCAGATGTCCCTCATTAGAGGAATAGATACAGAAAATGTGGTACATTTACACAATGGAGTACTACTCAGCTATTAAAAACAATGACTTCATGAAATTTGCAGGAAATGGATGGAACTTGATAATATCATCCTGAGCGAGATAACTCAATCACAAAAGAACGAACATGGTATATACTCAATGATAAGTGGATATTAGCCAAAACATTTGGAATACCCAAGTTTCACTTTACAGTAACAACTGGACTGAGAGTGAGGTCCCAGATGGAGGAGTTGGAGAAGGGACTGAAGGAGCTGAGGGAGTCTGCAGCCCTATGGAAGGAGCACTAGTGTCAACTGGCCTGACCCCCCTCCCCCAGTCTTCCTAGAGGCTGGACCACCAACCAAAGAATACACATGGAGGGACCCATGGTTCAGACCACATATGTGGCAGAGGAGGGCCTTGTTGGCCATCAGTGGGAAGGTGGAGTGGTGGTAGGGGTTGTCACAGAAGTCTTCTATGTCCCTCTTTCTCCACTGTGAGTCTGCAGTCATCAGTATTATGGAAAATGTAGTGTTCTTGGACTTTACAGTCATCAGGAGCATGGATCATGGAGTTACACATGGTTCCGACAACTACGGGGACCATGGACATCCACAGGGTATGTGTCACTGACTTCAGGATGGTCTCCTGTGGCAGCACAGACTATGGACATCAACATGGCCTCAGGTGTTGTACAGGCTACTCACATCAACATGAGACTTGGTGGGTGGCAGCCCAGCCCACGCACATCAGAATGGGTTCAGGCTCCAGCACAGACCATGGACATCCACTTGTCTTTCAGTGGTACCATGGGCTGTGGACATCAACACAGGCCCTGGCTGCAGTAGGACCATGAGCTCAGACATGGCCCATGGACCTGGACATCACCTTGGCTTCAGTGGAGCTGCTGCAACTATGGCCTGTGATGCCTGTCCCACTGGCAGCTTAAGAGTGTTAAGTAGCAGGGTTGCCTGCAAGTTATAGACAAGAAGGTCAAGCCTGGAGACTTGGGGTGGCAGACAACAAGAACAGGGAGGTGAGCAGCAGCTAGGGGATCACACAGAACACAGAACCTGTACCTCTCTCTTAACACCTCCCCCCCCCCACACAACGCTAGGACCTGCCTAGCTGCATCATCGCCCTGACTCTGGGCAGTGGCAAAATGTGTGAGAGCAGTCTCGACAATGCTCTAGTATGGGTGGTCCTTCGGAAACTGAAAACCTGAGTCAACCAATGAGTCAGCAAAATGTTTGCATGCAAAGCTGTCTGGGGCAGGAAGGGCGAGGAGGTGGTGGTTGTATGGGAGGTGGATGGCGTGGTTATGTGACATTCTGCAGTTTCCAATGCTACTAGAATATTTAATGGAGAAGTGGAAAAGAGAGAGGGGAATGGAATGATGAGTGAGCAGTGGAGAGGAAGAACTGAGGCCATAATGATGTCTGGGTCACGCTGCCACCGAGGGCCATGTCTGAGTCCATGGTCCTACTGCAGCTGGGGCCTGTGTTGATGTCTGTGGCTATTCGATGTCCTTCTATCTCTTAATTACAGAGGACTAGATGAAATTGTTCCTGCTGTAGATGCAAATGCTGTGAGCACAATTCCTCATGTCTTAACTCACAAAATTTCTATTTTCTTTAACTTACAACTTCGTTTTAGTTTCTATGTGACACAGGGAATGCCTCTTTGCAAATCATTTCTTTTCACCTACAAAGAAGCAAAGGTTCTGTGACTTCATAAAATGCTCTTCAAATCCACAAGGAGGCAGACGATCCTGCTGTCCCTGAGATGGGCTCACTCACTCATGAGACACCAGGGCTTCACCTAGTAGGCCTCTGGCAAAGCTGATAAAATTCATGTTTTCAAAACAACAAAAGTAGGTCAGACATTGAGCCTGCTTGTGGAAAGTTGCAACTTAATTTTTAATTTGCAAATGTTCAAATGCGTTCATATTGGATTAAATGAATAGCAGTATGAAGAGCTCAAATTAGTCAGACCTGAATTTGAAACCTTGGCCCTACTAGGTAAAATTTCTTAAAACTTCTTAATTTTAGATATTTATGTTTTCATTAATTGATTGACTAACTCATTAATTGGATTTTTATTTAACAGGGTCTTATTATGTAAGCTAGACTGGCCTGGTACTTGCTGTGAAGCCCAGCTTAGTTTTAAAGGAGATAATTCTCCCATGTACTAGAGTTAGAGGTAAGAACTTCTGGCACCTCATCAACATTTAGTAAGATCAACAGGTATTACCACTTTATCCCGCTCATTTCACCTTCTAAGTGCTGAAATTTTCTATCACGGACAATTGATGGTAACTTCTCATGCTTGGTCCATCAAGGTGTACACTGTAAGAGTATGCAGATAATGATGCAATATTAAATCTGTCTGCTTTATAGTACCATTGTGTGTCAGCAGTTCTGATCACTGTTTATGATGATGTGCTCCTCTCCTTCAAGGAAGACCTCTTCCATCTCTTTTTGCTTCCTATGGGGACATATTTCTCCATCATCTGACTTGTCTTAAGTCTCACCCTTTAAGTATAAAGTGATTTTCCTCTTCCTTGCCCTTAATCTGCAGATATGGCTACCTCATTGTGACTCAGATCGGTTAACTTATAATCTCTTGTCGTCTTTGTATTCAACACTGATTAATATTGACAGTTCTATTAAAAATGGAAGCTAAGTTGTATTCTTAAGGACAAAAAAAATTCTGTGACTATCTTTTAACACCAAAATGTTTGATGTTCAGCCTCGGGCAGAATTTTTGTCTTCTCTCTTATATTTGGCCCTATCATGTGAATATAGATCTAGAATCTGTTCCCATCTTACTATTTCCATGGCCAGAAATCTCTTCCTTTGTGAATATTTTAACATGCTAACTGCTGTTCTTTCTCCTGAGTCCATTTCCTACTTGTAGCCAGAATTTAAACATGGTTGGTTTTCTATACTGTCTGATCAACCTCCTTCTAGAGAATTTTCATTTCATCTAGAATCAGGTGCAAACACTTCCCTGGCACCCACAAACACTTTTTTCCCCTATATGAACATCTTTTTGCTTATTTTGCTTTGACCACCCAAGCTTTCCTGGGTATATCAAGCCTTTTCTGTCTTAAGATATTTGCCTATAGTCCTGAATACCCCAGTCTTCTGTATGGGTCTTTTCATGGCTCTACTGCTCAGAATAGACTTAATTACTCAACCTACAGAAGATGGAAATCTATCTATTAAAAACGCAGTTAGTACCCACATGTGTCCTCTAAGCTTTCTTCAATGTCTTCTGTAGCTTTGGTGGGCAGTTTCTTGTTTATTGCCTCCTTACACATCTGTGTTTCCCCACAAGTGTGTCTGTCCTTCAGGCTACAAAGTTTTGCCTGACTGGTGATTTTAGTAGAATATATTCACAAACGTGATTGTCCTGAGTTCCTAGTATGTTTTGGATATTAAACATTAATTACATGAATAGTTTACAAAGACTGCTTTCCATTGCATAGGTTTTCCTTTCAATTCTGTTGAGCCATCTCTATAGAGACCCCAAATTATTTTTACAGTATATTGAGCTCCAACTTTGTGAAAGGTGTTGGGTTAGACAATCACACAAAATATTTGGATCTTTGTAAATCCTCTCAGTGTAAGTTTGAGTCTTATTTCAAAAGATAAATTTTTACAAAACATTTACTTTCTAGATGATAGTGGCCTGTGAGTAAATTGACTTAAAAATCTGATGAACAAAGCAAATTTCAAACATAACAAAATGAACTTAAGGTAATAGACAGAAAATTAATCCTCCCCTGGATATGCACACATAGTTTAATGTATACATATGAGTTGTATTATATATACTATCATTTATATGCTAATTTTTGAAATGAATAATGAAATTATTCGAGGGAACTAAAGTTTCAGAATTAATACGTGGTGTTGAAAGGATTCATTGAAGATGGTTAAAAGACAACCAGTAGAGGAATGCTTATTTGAATGCTATAAGTCAGTGGATTTCTGTGAGATGCATGCGTCTAGCATTGTGCTGAGTTGTATATAATAGTATGTCATATAATTCTCAAAACAAGTCTGGAAAATATCTCACAATTTCTACTTACCAATATGGAGAGTGGCCCTCTGAATGTACTATCATAGATTCTCTCTCCACTACTTTGAAAACAACCCTCTGTCCTCAGAAGTAATAGATGTCCTTGAACTTGAGGTCATCAAGGACTTTTGCACATGGTCATCATTTTTGCATATGTCCTAATTCTAGCTGCCATTCTGGATATCTTCAGAATGCTGAGTGTCTTCTGGTGTGCTGCTGTGTTCTATGGTCAGGGCATTTCCACTTGCTGCTGCATCCTCTCTTCTTCCTGTCTGATTGTAGCAGTCACACAACTGTCTTTAAAGACAAAGAATTATTGAAGCTGCACTAGAGACCACAGCCTAGTGCTTAGGAAGAACAGATAATCAGAGAGGACTCATCCGCTGGTCTGCCTACATAACTAAATTGGTTGCATCTTTTTACTATGTATATATAGGCATTTGCTTTTAAGATTTCTTTCCTCCTATTCTGTGGATTCTTCAATGGCCGGGAATAGAAACTGTCAGCACAGGGTACTTTGAAGAGTACCTAAAACAATATCTCAGTAATTAATAAATGTAAGCTTCAGATTTAGTCTCTGACTAAAACTTGACACCAAAAATTTCCAAAATGACTTTAATCCCATTACAACAGACTTAAGAGTACAAGATTAAGGCCTCCATCTTCCACTTGTAATAAAGATGCTCACTCCTTATCATGCTTGCTCTCTAACTCTATTGCCCTATACTTTCTATGACATATTTATCCTCAAATGTACTCAGCCACTCTTAAGTAAGCAGAGGCTATTTGCTCTGCTATGTTTTGTGTCTGAAAGTTTTGGGGTGTCTGCCAACAATACTTTCTTTTTCCATTTCCATTGTTACTCATGGTCTATCTTACTTCCATCTTTATAAAAAGCTGCATATATGAGACACATGACATTTGTTACGTCAGTATCCCTTGCATTTGTGATCTTGTCCCATATTTATCAAGACATTTTCTTTTTAACTTTTATTTTCATATCTCTTCCTCTTGCTGTCTTAGGTAACTCTCATACTCAAGTATACAATACATCTCCTTTGTCTTCCTGACTTTCTGGTCTTCTGTGTTTATGGTGTTATTATCCCGGATGTGTCTTCCATTCTTGAACTGTTAAACTGCAACAGTTCTATTTTATCTCTTTTGCATTGCTTTTGTTGGATTGCATGCCCTTTCCTGTCCGTCTTCTTCCACAGGGTCCTTTTTTTCCTCCTACTCCTGTCATTCATAAGTAAATATGCTTAGCACTCTGCCTTCAGCTCTGTCCCTCTTTCCTTCACTTCTCTGAGCAAAGTCAACCACTCATGTGATTTACTTCACCATCCAAAATATTCTTTCTGTACATATCTACCATGAGCTTTTCTTTCTGAGCTCCAGTCTCATTTTTTCTGGTTGCTTATTGACTTTCTTTTTCTGGATAATCTGGGTATCACATAGATTCCCCAGCTCATCATCATAGGGGAACCTTGATGGCCTTTCTCTACTCTTCTATATTCTTCACCCCAGTTATTAACATCTTCAAGTCAACAAGATACTTTCCTCGAGTCCTATGTCCTTTTCATTGTACCCCCACATGACCATCTGTAGAGCTGTTGCTAAAGTTCTTGACATGATATTATATCTGGTCTTGCTATATCTGCTTAATTTTGTTCCATAGAGTTCTGGAGACAATGAAGTTCCCAAGAGATATGATGTTACAACACTCTTCCTACTCCATGCACAGCTTCCCATTATCTCTGTGTATCTTGTAATATCTTACCATTCTCCAAGACTAGCTTAAATGTTACTTATTCTCTGAATTGTATTTGTTATATTTTCATAAAGCTCACTGTCCCACACACGGTGTACTCTTTCAAACATGATAATAGAGGCAGATGGAACCTATAATTTATTATATTTTCTTATTAACTAGTCACTTTTATGTACCAGAAACTACATAGAAAAAAATAACCATACTTATATATATCTGTAGCTCATTGCCTAGGCAGCTCAAGGAATGCTTAATAAACTTTCCAAGATAATAGAATAAATGCTGTCTTTGAATATTAGATAAAAAATCCTCTTAGTATAATGCAGTCTATGAACCAAAACTGGATTTAGCAAAAATTTTATGTTTTTATCCAAGTGTACTGGCTAGTTTTGTGTGTGAACTGACACAAGCTGGAGTTATCACAGAGAAAGGAGTTTCAGTTGAGAAAATGCCTCCATGAGACCCAGTGGTAAGGCATTTTCTCAATTAGTGATCAAGGGGGGAGGGCCCCTTGTGAGTGGTACCATCTGTGGACTGGTAGTCTTGGGTTCTATAAGAAAGCAGGCTGAGCAAACCAGAAGCAAGCAAGCCAGTAAGTTACATCCCTTCATGGCCTCTGCATCAGCTCCTGCTTCCTGACCTGCTTGAGTTCCATACCTGATTTCCTCTGGTGATGAACAGCAGCCTGGAAGTGTAAGCTGAGTAAACCCTTTCCTCCCCAACTTGCATCTTGGTCATGATGTTTGTGCAGGAATAGAAACCCTGACTAAGACACCAAGTATTTGGAGCTTTTCCACGCATTGTGATCTTCTAAGTAAGTAAAATTCACTTTAAATATATTATGAATTTGTGATTGATGAGCAGAACTTTTTAATCCCATGTATGTTGCTCATTGGACAATGGGTAGTTTTACATGCAGCTCTTAAGCACTTCCAATACTAAGAAGTTGGTAAGAAATTCACATACAATACATAACTGTAACTACTTCACTGGAGAAGATTTTTGTACAATTTTCTAACACCAAGCTTAGGAGAAGTAGTTTTCATTCCACTTTTTGTGATGCTGGAAATTGAACTAATGGCCTTTTGCATATTAGGCAAGCATTCTATGCCTGGCCTACACCCAAGTTTATATTTCATTATTTATGAACAGCTGATAGCCATTCCACTGTAGCAAAGGAAGTTGGTTTCCTAGACTGTGGTTCACTGGTTTTGTGACCTTAGGCTAGTCTGTTAAATATCTTGATTGTTCTTTATTTGGTCTTTTATTAGGAATTTCTAGAGTCAGTGGGCATCATATGTACGAAACAAAGGGCTTTGCATACCATAGACTGTGGGGGAAATTACCATGGGCATAAAGCACATGGGTCTTTGTAACAAGAAAGTTTGTTCTTTCTTCAAACAACAAGTTTGCTGGGTATTCTTACCTTCTCTGGTTGTATTTTCTTCATCTGGAAATGGAGCAGCTACATGTGTCTCTTGCATTTATGGAAAAGATGAAATACAGCAACACACTTACGAGACCTGAGGTGTAGTCAGTGCTTTAGAGCTTGCACTATGCACATTGAGAGAGGCTTTTAGTGTCTTAAATTTCCTATTTTCAATATGTGTTTATATCTTTTTACCAAACACCAACAAATTATGACAGTTCATGTGTGCACCTTCATTCACTTCTTCTGCAGTATCAGGTTCACTTAGAAGGTCATGATCTTGTAGATGCCTATTCCTCTTACAGATGAACACAGGAAAAAATTTTCCTGGGCTTGAGCCACTCATATAATAGTGCTGCTTATTTCAGTTGCCATTTTCACCTGAAGCCAGGTACCATAATAGGCATGGTATATTTTGAGTAGCTTATCTTGCTTAAGCTTCATGCCAGTTCTATAAGGTGGAAGTTATTGTACTCTCCATTTAAGGATGTGAAACTTAGGAATTAACAGAACAGAATAGGAGTGAACTTGGTGTTTATGAAAATATACCCAATGTCCTTTACTTCTTACAACAGTGAGAAGCAGACCACATTCGCTCCAGCTTCTTGACTTGTTCGAAATCAATGACATTCTCAGGTGTAGAAATTTACCTTGACATTTTCCAGATCTGGTTTGTTTCTAAAGTCCCTGTTCTTAGTAGAAGTTCCTTCCTGTGATTGAGGCTCACCTCTATGTGAGAATTATGGGAACTTAGGTCAGTAAATGAACAAACAGACCTTTGTACATTTCCCCCTCCTTTTCCGTTTGCTAAGTGCCATGTCAAGCAACTGCTGACTAGTTAACTCAGTTGCCATTTACATGTGTCATCTCTAGACCTTCAGGTTGTAATAGAGGCTAAGGATAATAGTCAAAAAGCCTCAGTTTTTGTCTTTGAGGGACTCTGTGTTAAATGGAGCATAGTAGAGATAATGACAATTCATTGTGTTCTGTGAAGTCAGCAGACAGCATAATGGTGTTCTGAGAGTACAAGACCAATCTATGGAATGGTTCCAAGCAAGAAAAAAAAATGTTGTAATCATTGAAGAACAAGGCTCATTTCTAGTGAGAGGATAGAGGGAATGGGGGAACAAGGTACACGAGCCTATTCAGAACTATGAAGTGCTGAGGAGAGCAGGACTACAAGTCCACAGTGAAGTATCTGGAGGGTGGTCAAAGGGTCAGATCATCGTGTTCATAATAAGCCACACTGAATTCATGTTGTGGAAAAGAAGTGATCATTGATCGGTGTGGAAATGAAAAAGTCAGAGTTCATCTGGCTCCATCTTGTGAGGAGTTGGAGGAAGATGAGAAGGTATATCCTAGGTAAGGGTAGTCTATGTTGGAGACATTGAAGGCCTGATCCTAAGTAAGAGTGCCTACCTGGAAAGAAATGTGACTAGAAATCAAGGTAACAGTTTTTCATGCATTGACGGATTGAGTTATTTTTCTGTACTCTGATGACATACAGAGTACTGCAAGATGCTCATAGCCCTGAAATTCAAGGTCTTCTACAAACTCATCAGAACTTATCTCTCCAGGCTGATTCTCTATAGGCCACTCCAAGATAAAACCTGATCAACTACAATTGGAAGACCATACACAAACAGCAAACATTTTGGGGGAAAAATGTTCAGATGTGATGCCTTTTGTTGAAAGAAATTGGAGAAAGAACAGAACTATCTATTGGAGTAGCTTAAAGGGGCAGTAAGGGGAAGCTTGAACTATTTTGCTGTTTGAGCTTATTTATAGCAAAAGACAATTGTCAGATTGGAAGAGGAATTACTGGGAACATGAAGATGGACAGAGACATAGACTATGGGTCAAGGCATGGCAGGGGAAGAATACAGGGTGACAGAACAAAATGTTCTGAGATCTCAGTAGGGAACCCTTCACTTTGTGAACAGTAACTTAATTTTAGATGTGCATGTTGAGTGCTAATTAAGATATCTATTTTATGTGTATGGGGGGGTGTTTTGCCTACACATGTGTACTGTACCTCACTTGTATCTGGTGCGTGCACAGACCAGAAGAAGATGTAGCATTCCTTTTGATTAGAGTTAGAGATTGCTGTGAGCTACCATGTAGGTGCTGTGAATTGAATCCTTGTCCTTTGTAAGAGCAACCAGCATTTTTAACTACCGAGCCATCTCTCTAGCTCTTACTGACAATTTTGTGCATATAGCACTGTGTCTAGAAAAATCGGAATTAAGCAGTGTCAAACACTTTGCATTATTAAATAAATTATCATGAGGATCAAACCTTATATTAGTCAAGTGCTTTATAGGCTATTGGACACTTTTAATAAATCTCAGAGGAAAGCTATCCTTTGTCAACAGAGGGATCAGGCCCAGGTTTTTTGACCCCAAGACTAGTTGTTTACCCACTTTATTGCACGTTTTGATTTTTTTGAATTTTTTTAATTTCAATTACTTTTATTGTTCAAGTCAGATCACATAGGTGGCTTTGGTTTAAATTTTTTAAAAATTTGTTTTTCATGTCTTTATTGACTTCTGTTCTTCAATGAGAAAACATCAAAATTAATACAACAATGAACAAAAACAAAAAAAGCTAAAAGCTTTCCATGCTGTAGTTCCAAAGGGATACAGGCAAGGCCTTCCAGTTGGACACAGCTAGAGAAGCAACCTGAGGTTTTATCATGGTTTTTCTCCTAATATTCGAGTGGGATGAAAAACAACTTAGGTATGCCATAATGCCAGTGTTTGAAAGCCACTCTAAAATTTGTAAGCATAGCCTTTGTTTTGGAAGAACTCAAAGCTGGAATCACTGTCTCAGTTCTCTTTGAAGAAAAAGCTACAGTTTCACCGTGATTCGGTTGTGAACATGTATTTTCAGCACTTTAACAAGGAGCCCATGCTACGTTTTGAAGTTGAGTGCCAGGAGGAAATAGCGCATGCCAAATCATCTGGGATTCAGTGGTATACAACAAAGTAGAATCTATTGAGCTTGATTTTTTTTTCAATTGAGAGGGAATTATCTTCTGAAAAACATACTCTTCTCAGACAACAGGGATTTGCAAGGAAAAAACCAAGACTTTGTGGATGCCAGGATGATTTGTCTGGCCTGGGAGACTGCCTAGAAGTCATTTATGGACACACAGTATCAGCTCTGCTGTAGTAGCAAAGATTTCTGGTGTGTGTGCGTGTGTGTGTGTGTGTGTGTGTGTGTGTAGAACTCTGAAACTCAGAGAGGGAGTGTTGTAATTACTGTTCTATTGTGATGAAGAGACACTATTACTACAGAAAGTCTTATAAACAGAAGCATTTAATTGGGGCTTGCTTATAGTTTCAGAGGCTTAGTCCGTGGTCATCAGAGCAGGGAGAATTCAGGAAGACATGGTGCTAGAGAAGTAGCTGAGAATTCTGCATCTGGATTCACAGGCAAGAGAAAGTGGGACTGGTTTGGGCCTTTTTGTTTTTTTTTTGTTTTTTTGTGGTTTTTTGAGACAGGGTTTTTCTGTTTCTCTGTGTAGCCCTGGCTGTCCTGGAACTCACTCTGTAGACCAGGCTGGCCTCGAACTCAGAAATCCACGTGCCTCTGCCTCCCAAGTGCTGGGATTAAAGGCATGCACCACCACTGCCTGGCTGGTTTTGGCCTTTGAAACTCCACCGCCCATCCCAAGTGGCACACTTTCTTCAAATAGGCCAGACTTATTCCCAACAAGGCCACACCTACCCCAACTAATCTCTCTTGATTAGTAATACTCTTTGATGATCAAGCATTCAAATATATGAGCCTTTGTGGGGCATTCTTATTCAAACCATCATAGGAAGGAAAAACAAAAATAAAATAAAAATCCTTCAGGCCCCAGTATGTGACAATATGTTTGAGTCATTATGGTAGCTACTACCATTGCCAGCACTATTATTTTAAATGCCAACACTATTGTTTTAAACTTAGCACTGTGTCTCTTGCCCAACACCACCTCTATGATCACACATTCAGTTGTTTCTTATGAGATTGTAAACAACAGAAGTGTGGAGGCCATGACATCTTTGTCCTTCTACCTACAATGTTTATCATGGTGGTTGGAAAAGAGAAGTCACTCAAAAATATCTCAGGACAAAAGAAGATTTTAGGATCTAAAAATTAAATTAGCAGTAGGTGGATGTTTAGTTAGAAAATATAGTTTTTAAAAATATAATTAGCAATCCATAAAATTTACTCATTTAGTAATGCAGGTTATTGACTTAGGATAATCATCGGGGTTGTTGGACCATTTTCACTATCTGAGTTTAGATCACCCCTCCTCCACCTTTATATTCATGGCAGTTGTGGTTCATGTGTCTCCTCCTACATCACCTTAAGGCATGCAAATCTTGGTTTATTTTGTGTGACATGGCAGAAGTGACTTGTAGAAAGACTATACAGGTAATAAAGTCAGGGAAACAAAAGGCAAGAACTGAGATAGGATTGCAGTGTCTTTAGATATTTTAAGATCTTTGGCTTCTATCTATCTATCTATCTATCTATCTATCTATCTATCTATCTATCTATCTATCTATCATCTATCACATCCTGAGCATAGTTTCCCTTTCCTTCTCTCTTCCCGCTCCCCTACCTCCATCCACTTCTCTTCCTCCTTTTTACTTCAGAAAAGGCTAGGTTTCCCACTGAATATCAAAAAGCCATAGCATATCAAGTTCCTGTAAGACAAGGCATACCATATCTATTAAAGCTAGATGAGGCAATCCAGTAGGAAAAAAGGGTCCCAAAAGCAGGCAACAAAGTCAGAGACAACCCCTGTTCCACTGTTAGGAGTCCCATAAGAAGATCAAGTTACACAGGTGTAACATATGTACAAAGGGCCTTGGTCAGTCCTGTGTATGCTCCTTAGTTGGTGGTTCAATTTCTGTGAGCTCCCATTGACACAGAAGATTTTCTTGTGGTGTCCTTGAACTCTTTGACTGCTACAATCCTTTCTGCCCCTCTTCCACAGGATTCACAAAACTCTGCCTAATATTTAGCTCTGGGTGTCTGCATCTGTTTCATTAGTTACTAGGTGAAGACTTTCTGCTGACATTTGGTCTAGGCATCAATCTATGAGTATATAAGAATACCATTAGAAATAATTTCATTGACTTTTTTTGCCATTTGTGTTTAGTTTTCTATTCTAGGCCTCTGCGTCCTGACCATTAGTGTGATGGACTCTCTCTCATGGTATGGGTTTCAAACTGGACCAATCATTGGTTGGTTTCTCCCACAGTTTCTGCAACACTTTTACCCCAGTGCATCTTATAGGCATGGCAAATTATAGATTTAAACTGTTGATGTTGCAATCCCTCCGCTGTAAGACTTGCATGGTTATAGGAGAGTGTTGGTTCAGACTCCATATCCCCCATTGCTAGGAGTCTTAACTACGGTCATCTTCATAAATTCCCATGAGTTTCCATTGCACTAGATTTCAACAATGCCCCTTGATTCCAATTTTCTCTCCTAATACTCCCTCTCTCCATTGACCCCCTCACCTGATCTCTTCTGTTCTCACTCCCAAACCCCTATTCAGACCCCCTGACTCCCGTCTACCTGCTATGTCTTTTTTGCTTCCCCTTAAAGTGGGATCCATGAATTCCCCATTGAGCCCTCCTTATTACTTAACTTCTTTGAGTCTGCAGATTGTAGCATGGGTATCCTTTACTTTAGGGCTAATATTCACTTTAAGTGAGTACATAACATGTTTGTCTTTCTGGGTCTGGGTTACCTCACTCAGGATGACATTTGTTTAGTTCCATTCATTTGCCAGCAAATTTCATGATGTCATTATTTTCAATAGCTAAATAGTAATTCATTGTGTAAATGTACCATATTTTAACCATTCTTTCTTTGAGTGAGGGACATCTAGGTTGTTTCCAGTTTCTGGCTATTATGAATAAAGCTGCCATGAACATAGTTGAGCAAGTGTTATGATGTGAAAGACCTGTATGACAAGATCTTCAGGTATTTAAAGAAAGAAATTGGGGGAAAATAACAGAAGATTGAGAGCTCTCCAATACTCATGGATCAGTAGGATTAACATAGTAAAACAGCCATCTTACCAAAAGAAATCTACAGATTTAATGCAATGCCCATCAAATTTACAACATAATCTTTTACAGACCTTGAAAGAACAATTCTCAACTTCATATGAAAAAAGAAAAACCCAGGATAACTAAAGCAATCCTGTATAATGAAAAAAGCTTCTGAGTATATCACCATTCCTGATTTTCAAGCTGTTCTACAGAGCAATAGTAATGAAAACCACATGGTATTGACATAGAAACAGTCAGATTAATCAATGGAATAGAGTAAAAAACCCAGAAATAAACCCACACACTTACAGACACTTGATTTTGACAAACAAAACAAAACAAAACAAAAACCAAAAGCTATACAATGGAAAAAAGAATGTATATTCAACAAATGGTGCTGGCATAACTGGATCTCTATAGGTTTAAGAATGCAAATAGATCCTCATTTACCACTGTGCATAAAACTCAAGTCCCAATGGATCAAAGACCTCAACATAAAACAGGATACATTACATCTGATAGAAGAGAAAGTGGGGAATATCTTTGAACACATAGGCACAGGAGACAACTTCCTAAACAGAGCACCAATAGCTCAGGCTCTAAGATCGACAATTAACAAATGGGACCTCATGAAACTGAAAAGCTTCTATAAGACAAAGGATACCTACCATCAATAGGACAAAATGGCAGCCTACAGAATGGATAAAGAAATTCATCAACCCTACATCTGGCAGAGGGATAATATTCAAAATATATAAAGAACTCAAGTGAGACACCAACAAACCAAATAACCCAATTAAAAAATGAGGGACACAGCTAAGGAGAGTATTCTTCACAGAAGAATTTGTAATGTTTGAAAAGCACTTAAAGAAATGTTCAACCTCCTTAGTCATCAGAGAAATGCAAATCAAAATGACTCTTAGATTCCATTTTACACCTGTCAGAATGGTTAAGATCAGAAACTCAGTGACAGCACATTCTGGCAAGGATACTTAGCAAGGGTAGCACTCCTTCATTGCTGGTGGTGTACACTTGTACAACCATTTTGGAAATCAATTTGGTGGTTCCTCAGAAAATTGGGAGTAGTTCTACTTCAAGACCCAGCTATACCACTCCTGGGTCTTAAAATTTTATTGACAGTTGGAGCTTTCACTCAGTAAAGTGCTTCTAGTTCAAGCATGAAGACCAGAGTTAGATGCAGGGTACTTACCTGAAAGCTGGCTATGGTGCTTGTATTCTCTAGCTCCAGGGGATCTGTTGCTCTTTTACTGCCTCCACTAGAATATGTAGGCATGTGTATATGCATACATACACATAAAGAAAAATAAAATGAGTCTAAAAAAAAGAATTTAGTAAAGATTATCACAATGAGTTTTTCAGATGCTTTCTCCAAGTTAAATATAACATATTAATTTTGCACTGTAATTTTTACATAAAGGATTCATATTAAATTCATATAAAAATTAAATAACAGAAAGGCAAACATTTTAATGAAATAATGCAACTAAAATAAAAACTAAATGAGAACAGAGAGTCTGTAGGAAAAACATCACTTAGCAACATAAATTTGGATTCATATATATCAACAATTACATTCCAGCACAAATGGTCCACTTATTCCAACTAAATAATGAATATTTTTAGAGTGGATTAAGAAACACAATTAACATTCAAATTTAAGAATTTTATAACAAAGTTTCATTTAGTAAAAGCATTTTTTTGGGGGGAAGATTGAAAATCCAAAAGTTTAGCAGTAAAAGTCTAGAGTGTGTAGATTGAGTAAACACTATCTGGAAGTGCTTTTGTAAATATGTAGATTATGATTCCATTTACATTATTGCATATACATATAAAAGTAGTCTGTGACTCAGAGTCCCCCACGGAAGAATGGCAATGCTATGTAACTGCCTGTAATTGGTGGATATCCAGAGTTGAGTTCATGTGCCGAGGTACTGTCCCTATCTAGGTCAGATCTTCACACATGCTTGGAGAGTAAGTGTGTGATGCAATTAATGCCATGCTTAGATACATTTAGAAATTAAGTTCTCTGTTGTTCAAAGCAAAAGGGTAGATAAGAATAGAGAAATTCATTCCAAAAAGTAGAAAATAACAACAAATTAAATACCAAGATAAGTGCAGTAAATTAAGAGGTGATGAGAAAAAATGAAAGGAAACAAATTTGAAGAAAGAGGATCAATAAATCTAAAGCAAGTCCTTTACAAAGACAATAAAATTGACAAATTACTGCTATACTGCTAAGAGTGAAATCAGGAGATACACATAAACAATTTCAAATAAATGAATATAATTGTGATTTCTCAGGCTGCCAAGAAGTTTAAAATGTTTATAGCAATAAATTAACATGGAATAAAGTAATTTCTCGAAAAATTTACAACTTCCCTAATTTGAAAAAGGTAAATTAGAAAATATGAATTTCCCAGACTTATTAAAAAATATAGTCCATAACTGAAAAATCACATAGAGAGTCTGAAGTAGCCAAGTGACTTCTTAGATTAAATAATAGATAAGTAAATAAAACATTTAAGGGGTCTATGAATATAAATATATAAATGTCATATTATATATAAATATATAATGTTTAGTTAATAAATCATTACTTTGAAACGTTTAAAATGGGAAATTAAAAAAGAGGGAAGATTCTTCAACTTACTACATAGAGCAATGCAAATATGTTGTAGTGTCTTTAGTGGTGACCTTGACTTTCCTCCTTGGGAAAGATGACAGAGTAAAACAAAGGAATCCTGGATCTCTGACAACTTCAGTGATTCCAAAATATAGCTTAAATCCTTTGCTCTTGGGGTAGTGTCTAAGTATACTTGCAGGGAGGAGCTTGAAGCTGAAGATAATATCAGATAGTTTCTTAAATGCTTACAAAGCTTAAATAGCTTCTAAAGTTTCAAGCAGTCCTCCCAGAATTGCTGAGAGGTTGCCGCATCTTGTCATGTTTTTCAAGTGAAGTGTGAAAGTGGAATTATTAAATATGCCTGAATACACACAACATTAGTAGAGCCTGATTTCTGCATTTGTAATTTCATAACAACTCTTGGTCCAGAATACCAACATAGAGTATACCATTGCTCTAATGGTCCAATCCCAAAGTCAAATTGGCATTTGCCCTGTTCATCCACTTAAAGATAGGTCTTTGAGGGACTAGTCCTTTGCCTATCCTTTTGGGACACTAGATTGTGAGGGTCATTTAAGTGAGTATGTCATAGGTCTGAACTAGAAATAAGCATGGGAGGAAATTCAGGTTATTTGGAAAACTTAGAAAAAGATGTATTTGTGTCAACCATGTTCCAATAAAGCAGAAGTGTCAGGATGATGGTGACATCAGCAAAGACATTGATGTTTGTTTATTAATATTTATGTCAGTGTATAAAACTGTTTACCAAAGTATGTAATTTCTGATTTTATTGGGATCAATGATAATCATAATGTTTTTAATGGGAAGCTCTCATTTATATTTATAGTTTGTGTATTTATTTATCAGCATTCCCTGGCAATATTTAATTTTTATGTTCCTTCATATAAAATAGGTAAAATCACCTATAATATCACCTATGTTATAAGGATGGAAATTAAATACTCTACAAGATAAAGAACTCAAATGTAAGGATGTAGCAGAGGAACAATAGAATGCTTGATATTTTCATTATTTCCATCATTGTATCTGATGCAAACATAATGCTTAACATACAGAGTTAGTTTCAAGACTGAATGAAGCAACTTACCTGAGGCAACAAAAAAGATGCTCTGGGATAAGGGAAGGACATAATAAGGGAAGGAAATATCAAGATGTCTTCCTAAAGGAGGTGTCAAGTTGGGATCTGATAGAATGAAATAGTTTCAGCGTTTATAACGAGTTTTTTATTTATAAAGTAAGGGGTCCTTTAACTACTCATTCATTTCACAACTATGTTTAAGGACTGAAGATGTTTCAGAATAAAATAGTAGTTAAGTAAATGGAATCTGGAGTAAGGATTTCTGTTTGATTTTTATTCTATGTTCCTACCTTATGTGAGATGGGTGAAATTTTGAAGACTACTTGAGATCTTGTGAGTATGTTTATAATTTTTAATTTATTAATAAAATTTGGAAAGTTAATAAACCTCTAAGAATGTTTATTATAATGTCTATGCTAGTCACCAAGTTAATTGAAATTTGTGAAATTATAGTTTTCTCATTTTTTTAATACGTTATTTATATTTCAAATGTTTTCCCCTTTGCAGGTCTCCCCTTTGGAAACCCCCTATTCCATCCCCTCTCCCCATGCCTCTCTGAGGGTATTCCCCCACCCACCCACTACCATCTTCCCTCCTTGGCATTCCCCTATACTAGGGCATCTAACACTCTTGGACCCAAGGGCCTCTCTTCCCACTGATGGTCAACAAGGCCCTCCTTAGCCACTGATGTGGCCAGCACCGTGGGTCCCACCATAGCATTCTTTGGTTGGTGGTTCAGTCTCTGGGAGCACAGGGGGGCCTGACCAGTTGACACTGTTGCTCCCTCCCCATGGGGTTGCAAACTCCCTCAGTTCCTTCAGTCCCTTCTCCAACTCCTACATCTGGGACCCCATGATCAGTCCAAAAGTTGCTGTGAATTGAATCATGGGTGTTCCAAACTTTTGAGCTAATATCCGCTTATCAGTGAATACATACGGTGTTTGTTCTTTTGTGACTGAGTTACCTCACTCAGGATGATATTTTCAAGTTCAATTCATTTGCCTGCGAATTTCATGAAGTCATTGTTTTTAATAGCTGAGTAGTATTCCATTGTGTAAATGTACCACATTTTCTGTATCCATTCCTCTGTTGAGGGACATCTGGGTTGTTTCCAACTTCTGGCTATTATAAATATGGCTCTATGAACATAGTGGAGCATGTGTCCTTATTACATGTTGGAGCATCTTCTGGATATATGCCCAGGAGTAGTATAGCTGGTTCCTCAGGAAGTGTTATGTCAAATTTTCTGAGGGTCCACCAAGCTGATTTCCAGAGTGGTTGTACCAGCTTGCAATCCCACCAGCAATGAGGAGTGTTCCTCTTTCTCTACATCCTTGCCAGCATCTTCTGTCACCTGAGTTTTTGATCTTAGCCATTCTGACTGGTGTGAGGCAGAATCTCAGGGTTGTTTTGATTCACATTTGCCTGATGACTAAGGATGTTGAACATTTCTTTAGGTGCTTCTCAGCCCTATGAGTTTCCTCAGTTGAGAATTCTCTGTTTAGCTCTGTTCCCCAATTTTTGATAGGGTTATTTGGTTCTCTGGAGTCAAAATTCTTGAGTTCTTTGTATATATTGGATATTAGCCCTCTTTTGGATGTAGGATTGGTAAAGATCTTTTCCCAATCTGTTGGTTGCTGTTTTGTCCTATTGACAGTGTCCTTTGCCTTACAGAAGCTTTACAATTTTATGTGGTCCCATTTGTCGATTCTTGATCTTAGAACATAAGCCATTGGTGTTCTGTTTAGGAACTTTTCTCCTGTGCCCATGTGTTCAAGACTTTTCCTACTTTCTCTTCTATTAGAATTAGTGTATCTGGTTTTATGTGGAAGTCCTTGATCCACTTGGACTTGAGCTTCTTACATAGAGATAGGAATGGATCAGTTTGCATTCTTCAACATGTAGACTGCCAGTTGAGCTAGCACCATTTGTTGAAAATGCTGTCTTGTTTCCACTGGACGGTTTAAGCTCCTTTGTTAAAGTTCAAGTGATCTTAAGTGTGTGGGTTCATTGCTGGGTCTTCAATTCTATTCTAGTGATCTACCTGCCTGTCGCTGTACCAATACCATGCAGTTTTTATCACTACTGCTCTGTAGTACAGCTTGAGGTTAGGGATGCTGATTCCCCCAGAAGTTCTTTTATTGTTGAGAATATCCTGGGTTTTTTGTTGTTCCAAATGAATTTGAGACTTGCTCTTTCTAAGTCTATGAAGAATTGAGTTGGAATTTTGATGCGGATCGCATTGAATCTGTAGATTGTTTTCAGCAAGATGGCCATTTTTACTATATTAATCCTGCCAATCCATGAGCATGGGAGGTCTTTTCATCTTCTGTGGTCTTCTTTGATTTCTTTCTTCAGAGACTTGAAGTTCTTGTCATACAGATCTTTCACTTGCTTGGTTAGAGTCACACCAAGATACCTTATATTGTATGTGATAATTGTGAAGGGTGTCATTTCCCTAATTTCTTTCTCAGCCTGTTTATCCTTTGAGTATAGGAAGGCTACTGATTTGTTTGAGTTAATTTTATATCCAGCCACTTTGCTGAAGTTGTTTATCAGCTGTAGCAGTTCTCTGGTGGAGGTTTTTGGGTCACTTAAGTAAACGATCATATCATTTGCAAAGAGTGATATTTTGATTTCTTCCTTTCTAATTTGTATCCTTTTGACCTCCTTTTGTTGTCTAATTTCTCTAGCTAGAACTTCGAGTACTACATTGAATAGATAGGGAGAGAGTGGACAGCCTTGTCTAGTCCCTGATTTTAGTGGGAATGCTTAAAGTTTCTCCCCATTTAGTTTGATGTTGGTTACTGGTTTGCTGTATATTGTTTTTACTATGTTTAGATATGGGCCTTGAATTCCTGATCTTTACAAGACTTTTATCATGAAGGGATGTTGAATTTTGTCAAATGCTTTTTCAGTGTCTAATGAAATGACCATGTGGTTTTTTTCTTTGAGTTTATTTATGTGGCGGATTACATTGATGGATTTCCTGATATTGAACTATCCCTGTATCCCTGGGATGAAGCCTACTTAATCATGATGAATGATTGTTTTGATGTGTTCTTGGATTTGGTTTGCGAGAATTTTATTGAGTATATTTGCATCGATATTCATAAGGGAAATTGGTCTGAAGTTTTCTTTCTTTGTTGGGTCTTTGTGAGGTTTTGGTATCAGTGTAACTGTGGCCTCATAGAATGAATTAGGTAGTGTTCCTTCTGTTTCTATTTTGTGGAATAATTTGAAGAGTATTGGTATTAAGTTTTCTTTGAAGGTCTGATAGAATTCTGTACTAAACCCATCTGGTCCTGTGCTTTTTTTGGTTGGTAGACTTTTAATAGCTGTTTCTATTTCTCTAGGGGTTATGGGACTCTTTAGATGGTTTATCTGATCCTGACTTAACTTTGGTATTTGGTATCTGTCTAAAAAATTGTCCATTTCATCCAGATTTTCCAATTTTGTTGAGTATAGTCTTTTGTAGTAGGATGTAATGATTTTTTGAATTTCCTCAGAATCGGCTGTTCTATCTCCTTTTTTATTTCTGATTTTGTTAATTTGGATACTGTCTCTGTGCCCTCTGGTTAGTCTGGCTAAGGGTTTATCTATCTTGTTGATTTTCTCAAAGAACCATCTCCTGGTTTTGTTTATTCTTTGTATAGTTCTTTTTGTTTGTACTTGGTTGATTTCAGCCCTGATTTTGATTATTTCTTGCCTTGTACTACTCTTGGTTGTATTAGCTTGTTTTTGTTCTAGAGCTTTCAGGTGTGCTGTTAAGCTGCTCTAGTGTCCTCTCCCCAGTTTCTTTTTGGAGGCCCTCAGAGTTATGAGTTTTCCTCCTAACACTGCTTTCATTGTGTCCCATAAGTTTGGGAATGTTGTACTTTCATTTTCATTAAATTCTAGGAAGTCTTTAATTTCTTTTTTTTTTATTTCTTCCTTGACCAAGTTATCATTGAGTAGAACATTGTTCAGCTTTCAAGTGTATGTGGGTTTTCTGTTGGTGTTGTTGCCATTGAAGACTAGCCTTATTCCGTAGTGATCTGATTGGAGACCTGGGATTATTTCAATCTTCTTGTATCTGTTGAGGTTAGTTTTGTGACTGATTATATGGTCAATTTTGGAGAAGGTCCCATGAGGTGCTGAGAAGAAGGTATATTCTTTTGATTTAGGATGAAATGTTCTATAGATATCTGTTAAATCCATTTGGTTCCTAACATCTGTTAGTTTCACTGTGTCTCTGCTTAGTTTGTGTTTCTATGATCTGTCTATTGATGATAATGGGGTGTTGAAGTCACCTACTATTAATGTATGAGGTGCAATGTGTGCTTTGTGCTTTATTAAATTTTCTTTTATGAATGTGGGTGCCCTTGCATTTGGAGCATAGATGTTCAGAATTGAGAGTTCTTCTTGGTAGATTTTTCCTTTGATGAGTATGAAGTGTCCTTCCTTATCTTTTTTGATGACTTTTGGTTGAAAGTCAATTTTATCCGATATTAGAATGGCTACTCCAGCCTGTTTCTTGAGACCATTTGCCTGGAAACGTGTTTTCCAGCCCTTTACTCTGAGGTAGTGTTTGTCTTTAACACTGAGGTTCGTTTCCTGTATGTAGCAAAATGCTGGATCCGGTTTATATATCCAGTCTATTAGCCTATGTCTTTTTATTGGGGAATTGAGTCCATTGATGTTAAGAGATATTAAGGAATAGTTATTCTTGCTTCCTGTTTTTTGATGTTATTTTTATGTTCTTGTGGCTATCTTCTTTTGGGTTTGTTGAAATATCTTTTTCTTGCTTTTTCTAGGGTGTAGTTTCCCTCCTTGTGTTGGCGTTTTCCATCTATTATCTTTTGTAGGGCTAGGTTTGTAGAAACATTGTGTAAATTTGGTTTTGTCATAGAATATCTTGGTTTCCCCATCTATGGTAATTGAAAGTTTTGCTGGGTATAGCAGCCTGAGCTGGCAGTTGTGTTCTTTTAGGGTCTGTATGAGATCTGTCCAGGATCTTCTAGCTTTCAAAGTCTCTGGTGGGAAGTCTGGTGTAATTCTGATAGGTCTGCCTTTATATGTTACTTGACCTTTTCCCCTTACTGCTTTTAATATTCTTTCCTTGTTTTGTGCATTTGGTGTTTTGACTATTATGTGGTGGGAGAAATTTCTTTTCTGGTCTAATCTATTTGGAGTTCTGTAGGCTTCTTGAATGTTTATGTTCATCCCTTTCTTTAGGTTAGGGAAGTTTTCTTCTATAATTTCATTGAAGATATTTACTGGTCCTTTCAGTTGGGAATCTGCACTCTCTTCTATACCTATTATCCTTAGGTTTGGTCTTCTCATTGTGTCCTGGATATCCTGGATGTTTTGCGTTAGAAGCTTTTTGCATTTTGCATTTTCTTTGAGTGTTGTGTCAATATTTTCTATGGTATTTTCTGCACCTGAGATTCTCTCTTCTATCTCTTGTATTCTGTTGGTGATGCTTGCATGTATGACTCCTGATCTCTTTCCTAGGGTTTCTATCTCCAGGGTTGTCTCCCTTTGTGAATTCCTTATTGTTTCTATCTCCATTTTTAGATCCTGGGTGGTTTTGTTCATTTCCTTTCCTGTTTGATTGTGTTTTCCTGTATTTCCTCTTTAAGGGCTTCTACTGTTTATCTGTGTTCTTTTGTACATCTTTAAGGGAGTTATTTATTTCCTTTTAATATCTTCTATCATCATCATGAGAAGTGATTTTAAATCTAAGTTTTCTTTTTCTGGTGTGTTGGTATCCCAGAGCTTGCTGTGGTGGGAGAATTGGGTTCTGATGATGCCAAGTTGCCTTGGTTTCTGTTCCTTATATTCTTGCCCTTGCCTTTTGCCATCTGGTTATCTTTGGTGTTAACTGGTCTTGCTCTCTCTGACTGTGTCTTGTCCCTCCTGCAAGCCTTTTTCTCAGTACTCCTTGGAGACCAGCTCTCTCTGAGAGGAATTTGGGTTTGAAGAACTGTGGTACAGGGTCAGATCTGGTGTGCAGACAGAAACCAGAAGGATCCTGTCCCCAGCTGTTCCTTGTTTCCTGTGTCCTGATGGCTCTGTGAGCATCCCTCTTGATTGAGGAATTTGAACAGAAGTTGTCTTCCTGCGCTCAAAGGTGTGTTGGCACTCTTGGGAAACCAGCTCTCTCCTTGTACTGAGTATGGAGCTCTGTGTCATGGGATCAGCTCCCAGGTCTCAGAAAGAAACTAGAAGGTCACTCCTCAGTCCCTGTGTCCTGAGGTTTCTGGGTGGGTCTCTCTGAGCAGAAGTGCTGGCCTTACTCTTGATCATAGGCTTGTCCACACTCCTGGGAGAGTAGCTCTTTCCTTGTGCTATTTGGGTATGGAGCCATGTGGCACAGACCACAGGTGTAAAGTGGAAGGCTCCTGATCCAGGCTGTTCCTCTTGTCCCAGTGTCCTGTAGATCCTGGGCGGGTTCCGCTGAGCAGTGGCACCTGTCTTACTTCTACTCACTTGCTTGTCCACACTCCCTGGATGCTAGCCTTCTTCCTGTGCTATTTGGTTATGGAGCTCTGTTGCACAGACTGAGGTCCCCGGCTGCAGAAGGAGACCAGAAGGCTGCCGTCCCAGGCTGCTTGTAGGTCCCTGTGTCCTGCAGGTTTTGGGCAGTTTCCTCTGAACAGAGGTACTGGCCTTACCCACTGATCACAGGCTTGTCCACACTCCTGGGAGTGTAGCTCTTTCCTTGTGCTATTTGGGTATGGAGCTGCGTGGCACAGATCACAGGCGTAAACCCAGTTTTCTCATTTGTTAAAAGAATAAATAATTAAGATAATTAATTTATACCATACAGCTGCTGTGAAGATTAAGTCAGTTTGTATCAAAACAGTTCAGATAATTTATTCAATATATATTCAAATAATATTGTGAGTATTCAAGAATATTAGCTGATATTATACCTGGCCAATGGTCTTGGATTTGGAGGTAAAATACCAAAATACATATGTAGGGTTAGAGAGGTATAAGCTGTGGTATAAAATACAATAATGTGTCGTTAAGGTGAGGTAAGAACTTCAAGACAGGCAAGAGCATGGGGGGTAGAAAGAAACAACCATCTCCTAGCAGTGTTGGTCATGTCAGCAAGCTGTATAGCTGCAGCACTGGAAGAGAAGTTCAGGATTAGTAGGGCTGGTTCTCGGTGGCACCAGGACTGAGAAGTTGAGAGGTGGTGATTCTTTTGGTGTAGATTCATATGAGTGATGGTGGGAAAGAGTACCAAAGAGGCATAAGAGAACTTTGCAGAAAAGATTGAAGAGTCAAGAGTCCAATGAACTAGATGGATTACCCACATGGAAATCTAAGAAATAACAAATGTATCAATCACTTATATTAATAAAAACACAAGTATTTAAAGCAGAGTGGCATTTAATTTAAGGAGCTGTGAGCAACTTCATTTATTTGTTGAGGTTACGTATCTAACCATGGTCTTCTTAGTCTGCAAGCTCCATGACAGTAGTGCATTTGTCAGAGTTGGAAAAACTATATATTTCAAATGTCCATCATAGCATCTGGCATATAGTAGGTGTTTATTGCATACTGACTAACTGAATGAATGGGTATCATGAATTTTCTTGAATTTAAGAATAAGATAGCCAGTTTTACTATGTTTACCTACCAATCCATGAGCATGGGAGATCTCTCCATTTTTTGAGGTCTTCTTCAATTTCTTTCTTGAGAGACTTGAAGTTCTTGTCATACAGATCTTATTTGGTTAGAATTACTCCCAAGATATTCTATGTTATTTGTGGCTATTGTGAAGGGTATTGTTTCTCTAATTTCTTCCTCAGCCCATTTATCATTTGTAATAAAGGAAGGTTACAGATTTGTTTGAGTTAATTTTATATCCAGTCACTTTGCTGGATTATCAGACTGTTTATCAGCTATAGAAGTTCTCTGATAGAATTTTTGGGGTTGCTTATGTATGCTATCATATCGTCAGCAAATAGTGATATTTTGACTTTTTTTGTCACTTGGGAGGGAGAAGAAAGCAATCATGGGAAGCAGAGGGAGAGAGGGATTGGGTGGAAGAGGGGTAGGGGGAAAGGGGAACATGATTAGGTAAAGGGGGTGGACAGGAGAGAAGCCCTGAGAGCCAGGAGAATGAATGGATATATGCAACCTCGGGGGCTGGGAGGTGAGGGGACCTTAAAGAAAGTACCAGAGTCCTGGGAGGTGAGAGACTCTCAAGACTCAAAGGGAGGGACCTTAGATGAAATATCCAACAGTGGGAAGAGGGAACTTGTAGAGCCTACCTACTGTAGAAAGACATCAAGTGGAGGGATGGGGTTGCCATCCCACAGTCAAAAATTCTGACCCAGAATTGTTCCTGTCTAAAAGAAATGCAGGGACAAAAATGGAAAAGAGACTGAGGGAATGAAAGTTCAATGACCAGCCCAAATTGGGATCCAGCTCAAGGGGAGGCTCCAAGGCCTGACACTATTACTGATTCTATGGTGTGCTTAAAGACAAGGAGCCTAGCATGTCCTCTGAGAGGCCCAACAAGCAAATGACTGAGACAGATGCAGATACTTGCACCCAAACAATGAACTGAAATCAGAGACTCCTGTGGTTGAATAAGGGAAAGACTGGAAGAAGCTGAGGAGGTGGGTGACCCCATAGGAAGACCAGCAGTCTCAACTAACCTGGAACCCTGAGATCTCTCAGACATGGAGCCACCAACCAGGTAGCATACAGGAGCTAATCTCAGGCCCCCGAAGCATACACAGCAGAGGACTGCCTGGTTTGGCCTTAGTGGGAGGAGATGCACCTAATCCTCCAGAGACTTTAGGCCCCAGGGAATTGGAAGGCCTGATAGGGTGGGCATCCTCTTGGAGATGGGGTCAGGGGAGGAGGAACTGTGGGAGGGCGGGCTGGGATGGGGGTTTATGACTGAACTGTAAAAAAATAAAAGATAAATTACAAAACAAAACAGGAATAAGAGAACTGCTTTCTGGAGGCTGGGTTTGGTCTAGTAGTGTTTCTGAACAAAGGTTTGAAGAACCCTAATGTTGCTTCAGGAGGATTGAGCTTTCAGGAGAGATAAAAAGTACAAGCACAGAAGAGGAAGGTAAGGTGTTACAGTAGAGCAGAGATAGTAGACAGTGGAAGTGGGGGAAATATCAGAGGGAGAAAGGTAAAAGGCTGGTGTGGGGACATTATAGCGGACCATTATGCGCAGCAAAATTGAAGAGATGACCTAAATGCAAATATTTCTTTTAACACTTGACATTCACAAGTCCTTTTCTTACAGCCTGTTTCTTCCTCCAGTGCTTTCTTCAGTTGATTAAATCCAGGGCAGAAAGTGGAATGCATAAGCCTGGAATCTTTTTCTGAATTGAAGCTCTTGTCAGAGATTGAGAGTTGCCATTTGTTGTTAAAAGGCTCTTCCTCACGCTTTCTATCAGTAAGATAACTTTCACCTCAGCCCTGTGGAGATTTGCTTTGCCCTTCATAACATAGCCTGAAAATGAGCAGCAATCTAACTGTTTATGTCTGTGACAATGCTCTCATTTTATTTATACTCCATAAGCAATTAAAATCTCTTCATACAACACTGTCCCAGTGACAGATGTGTGGCTGACAACCTCATATGTGATGGGTGACATAAATCATCTGAAGATCAGTGTGTTCTGACTTGAATGTCTTTAGTTCCCGCAGATGCCACCCAGGCAGAGTAACAGGGACATTCTTTACAAGAGCCCATTTCAACTAAGAACCTTACTTTAATATAGCTCTGAAATCTCGTCAGCTGTGCTAGTTAGTGATAGGTTGGAGACTCTTCATATGGCCTTTGTAAGTCAACAAGAGTCACCCCATCCCTTTGTCCCACACAGGTTTTAGTGGCTTTCCAATAGGGTATATGACAGCCTTATCACCCAAACCCCATCAGTCCCTTTGGACTTGGCACCAGTCATGCATTTCTTCTGCTCTCTTCGAAACTACTAAGCCTGATAACCTTTACACACACTACATGATTTGCTGTTCCTTAAACATGATTACCTCTTTTTTTCTTCTTTGGCCATGACTTTGAATATGAGATTTCCTGAAAAAAAAAAAACAAAAAAACAAAAAAACAAAAAATACAAAAAAACAACCCAGTTTTTATTCCGTGTGCTCGTTGTAGTAGAATTTGGAGCATTACTTTGTATGCAGGTGGCTCAAATTTTCACATGTTACAGCATGTTGAAAAAATTTCTTCCCTATTAGAAACTGTTTTAATATCCATACTGTTATGTATTATTTTCATTAGCTCTGAAGGAAGCATTGAGAAAGAAAATGAAACATGGCTTTAACATATTCATGTACTTATGGCCATTTAGATTTCTCTTGTGAATGATTTAATGCTTCTAAAAGTTGTGGTCTGAGAATCACTATGAATTTCTACCTTGATGTGTGTTAAAATTTACAGCTATGATTTTTTCCTATTTTTTTGTGGGACTGTTAGGAACTGAACACAAGTCTTATACATGTATAGGCGTTATACACTAAGCTAAATCCTCAATCCTCACCTTGAAATTTTAAACTTTTCCCACATGTTTTCATTGTTTCTTTACACTTGTTTGAATTATAATATTAAATATATGCAAAATATGATTTTGACACAATTTATTGCTCACTTTCCTAGCAAATAACACACTCTTTTCATATTTTCATAGTTCTGATGGATTCCCATCTTGGTTACCATTTTGATTGATATAAAGTTAACTCTGACTTCTTTGGGTTATCTTTGTTTTTATTACCTTTTCTACCTTCTAATTTTATACATCACATTCCCCCAAAACATCTTTTACAGCTATGATATTCTAGGTCTTGTTTACTTGAGCTAACCTTTTCTTTCCTTTTCCTTTTCTTGCCCTTTTCTTTCGTTTTGCAGTATGGGGGCTTAACCCTTGTGCAAACTAGACACATGATCCACCATTGAGATATATCAATAGTTCTTTTTTAATTTTTATTTTGAGAGGGAGGCTCACTAGTTTTCCTAGAATGAATTGTGACTATGTAGTGCAGAAAGGACTTGAATTGCCCTTATCCTCCTGAGTATAAGATTATAGAGAGGCACCACCAGGCCTGGTATGAGGCTCAGACTTATTTGAGTTTAGTCTATATTACTTTTGTTGATGTTAAATTTAAGCTGTTTCATAAAGTAGTATGCGAAATTTTCAATTATAACTTTGATAATCTTAGTTCATCTATTAAAGATGAATTTTCATTTTGTCTTTTCCCTTACATGAGGCACTGATATGACACTTTAAAGAGAATGTGTTTGCTGCCTCTGAAGCCTTTTGGGAAATTCCTTATCTTCATGCTCAGGCTAACTTTATGTATGCTTCATCCTGATACCCATTCAGTCTACAGAACTCCTTATTTTAATAATTTATTTTTATTGATGCTCTTTGCTCTTGTGAATCTTTCCTAATATTTTTTATTTAAAAATATTTATTCTTCTCTTATACAAAACATCTCGACCACAACTTCCCCTCTCCCCACTCCTTCTATACCCTTTAGCTCCCCTTTCCCCAAACTCTACTCATGTTTCTCTCCCAGAGAAGATCAGGACTCCCAGGAACATCAACTGAGCATGGTAAAACAAGATGCAATAAAATTAGGCACATACCCTCACATCAGGCTGAGAAAGACAATCTAGTAGGATGACAAGGGTCCCAAGATCAGGGGAAAAAAAGCTGATTGTTATAATATATATTTTGAATCATTTTGGTTTGTTCACTAAGATAGTGTCAAGTGTTTCAGACTTTTCAGCTGAACTCTTGGTTAAGTTCATATTGTCTGAGTGTTTTATGGTCTCTCTTGGCAAGTGAGTATTTCTCCTGAGGCTTCAGCTGGTTGATAACTAGTATCTACATGCAAAGCAGAATGTAGTCTCATAGCATGTAACCCTCTATTGCTCTTGTTTGGCATTTCTCATCCTGCCTCCCAAAGGGCCCCATTATGCACCCATACTGTATACTTTGGAACCTTTCCATATCAGTACTCATAGCCACTTTCATCTAGGTACTCTCAAAGCCTTTGAATTCATGAATTGAACATTCTGGTTTCCATGTGAAGTTGGTAAGGCCCAGTTTATAGACGAGGCAACAGAACGATTAAGAGATCTTCTCAAGGCCACCGGGTAGGCAGAATTAGAAGTCATGTTTCCACCTCTCTAGATCCATATGAATCTGTGGGAGAATGGGAGGGTCCCACATGGAGATAAACTATTATAAGAGTGATGATGTACAAGTAAAGGTTTGGGTGCTATCATTGTGCTTCGAGGAGAAATGCCTGCACTGAGAAGGCAGCCTCTACATAGAAGTCACCATAATACAGGAAGAGGAAAGAACATCTGTTCCTCTTGGCTCAGATTGATTAACGACTGCTCCTTTTCAATAGACAGAGGACATGACAAGCTTTTAGGATATTCAGGAAGAGCTTCTATCCTGACATTTATTTCTTCTCCTGTTTCAGGAACAGCTTTTTCAATATAGTCTAAAGTGATCAGACATTCAGTGTCACAAAATCTGATAAATGAACGCAGTACTTTAAAGGGTATTTAATTCAAGAATGAAGGAAGTAATTCTTCAGGTGCAAATCTGATCAAATTGTAAAGGAAAATCATGCCATTAGAAACATGTAGGACTATACAGTGGGTTTGGGGAATGCTAAATATTTTGAGTATTCTGTGTGTGAAAATGATAATGATACTGTGGGCATTAGGTTGAGTGATCAGAGATGTAATGACAGGCCACCACAGAGGAATTTCAAAATTAATTTAGAGACTAATCTATGGTCCCCTGCTGAGGCCATCTATTCTCTGTGACCTTCCTTGTTCTTCCCTTGCTGATAATGTTTAAATCCCAATGTCTCAAAAAAAAAAAAAAAACCTGCTTTTCAATTTCTAAAAATTATAGTAGGCAACCCTGTGGTCAAACATCTGATCAATCACTTGGCACATTTCCTATCTATCTCATGCACTGTCACTGGAATATATCTAGCTCTGACTTACTTCAGGGAAATTCTCTCAGAGTTTATACCAGAAAGCCATATCTCACCATCAGCGTCATTTAGGACTCAGTCATAGCCATCTATCAAGAGATTCTCAATTAGTTTTGTTGAAGCTAAAAGTCACTTATAATTACAGCCCTGTTATCGGAATATGTCTTCCTTATCTTTTACTATCCTGTGCTTTGTTGTTGCCTCTGCTCCCATGGGTGTCATTATTTATTTCATTGGTAAGCCTTGGTTCTGTACCTCCTAGTTCAACATGATTAATGACTGCTCCTCTTCAATAAACAAAGGACATGACTGGCTTTTAGAATTTTCAGGTAGAGCTTCTACACTGAAATTTTTTTTCTTCCAGTGTCTCAGGAACAGCTCCTTCAGTGCAGTCTGAAGTGATCAGAGTGGTGAAAGTTGATAAATAATGGTTCTTATTTCTAGCTGATCAACAGGTCTAGGGAAGCTCCTAGTTCTAGGAACAGTTTTATTAGTTACAATGTGTTATTTTTAGGCTGTAGTTATAATAGGAACTACGTAGAAATATGTAGCTGTTACATTTTCTACAATTCAGTTGTTTTATTAATGAGCACAGGTTAGACACTTAGCTCCTCCAGAAAATGATGGAATGGTATGATGTTGAGTTCTTCCTATTTAAGAGTGGTAACATCAGACCCATTCATTTGGATGTTTTCAGAATTCATGATGTAATGGATATAAAGCACCATGTGGATTTTCTGATTCATGATATGTAGTCAATAATGATGACTTCCTTTCAGTTCAACAAATTCGTGTTCTGGACTGTTTTACATGCCATTTTTATATTAATCATCATGTGATACAAAGACACGTAATTCTATTTAGAAGAGATACATGCTTAGCGAGAGACAAGCACATAAGCAAATAAGTACTGGTGTCTGTGACATACACAAAAATACATAAATCCAATGGTGGCTGAGCAGAGCTAGTCATTAATCCCGTCTGGAGTACTTTTTTGTAGAATGGGTGATAGGAGATCTGAGCTTTAACTGACATGGAGGAAATCACCAGATTGAACAAGCTAGGAAAGAGGAGATTTATTTGGTGAGTTGGAGAGGTGACCATAGAGAGCAGAAACCTGGGGCAAAGGAATTCCCTTTATGATATACACCTATCTGTTTTCTTTCATGTTTTATTTTATATTATAATAACATTCTTTTACAAAAATCCAAATTTTTGTTATGCCCCTTTTAATGACTGAAAATAAAAAATGAGCTTAAGACTAAACGTTTTAATCAGTTTTAACTAGGATAGAGGAGAAAGTACTTTTCTTTTTCTGATTAATTCAAAGTGTTTAGTTACTGATAGTAGCAAAGAGTCATCAAAGAATTCTTTTAGATATAACATTTCATAGACTGTCCCCAAATTCTTATGCGGCAAGAATTTTTAATTTTTTTTTCCTAAAAATAAGGAAAATGATGTTACACAATTTTAGCCGGGCAGTGTTGGCGCACGCCTTTAATCCCAGCACTCGGGAGGCAGAGGCAGGCAGATTTTTGAGTTTGAGGCCAGCCTGGTCTACAGAGTGAGTTCCAGGACAGCCAGGGCTATACAGAGAAACCTGTCTCGAAAAACCAAAAAAAAAAAAAAAAAAAAAAAAAAAAATTGCACAATTTCAAATTATTCAAAATTATCTCCAAGATTAAGAGTTGACAAGTCATTTGGAATTTGTGAACCCAGCTCTCTGTCCTCTGCCACCAAGTTTTCCCTCTATAAACAAAATGATTGAAAACGGGCTTATATTTGACAAATTGTGATTTGTTATATAGTCCCAGTGACAGTTCTTTAAACCACTGGAAAGTCAATTTTAAAAAAAGACTGAGTAGATTATAATTGGAGACATTGGCTTAGAAACAAGGAATAAAAATAATATAGGGTCACTACACAATTTGCCATCAGAACAAGGTAACTTTCAGAAACAAAACACAATTGTGCCTAAGGCTCAGGGAACATTGAGGAAAAGAAGGGAGAAATATTGAGAGTTTGCCATGAGACTGCATCTCCAAGTAATGTCAGAAGCTACACCCATGAAATCTCACCAACATGACTGCCCTAAAGTGAGCCGAACTTAGTAGCCTTAATTGGTGTATAAAGTGCCCAGAACATTGAGAAGCACTATTCCTTCAGGAGGTATTTTTGGGGTAGTGATGATTATTATTGGTTTTCAACTTGACTATAACTGGAAGAAACCTAAAGCCCAAGTGTCTGGGTACACCTTTGAGGAACTTTTGTAAATTAAATTTGAGGTGGGAAGGCCTACCCAAGATTCTTATCTTTTGCTGTGGGAAGACCTGCCTTAAATATGGGCTATACCTTGTGGCAGTGACATGGAAGAAGGAAGCTATTGCTTTTTACTGCCTGCCCTCACTCTCACAGGCAAGTCCATTCCTTCACTAGCATTAAAGTCTACTTCTTCAGGATTCTAGCATATACTAAAGACCAGCTGAGATAACCAGCCTCATGCATTGAATAACTACTGGATTCTTGGACTTCCCATTGGTAGACCATGATTGTTAAACTGGCTAGATCACAGCCTGTGAGCTACTCTAATAAATCCCATTTATATACATTCATTCTATCTCTTCTATTCCTCTAGAAAACCCTAACTCAGGGCTGTATAGAGAGGCTAGGTAATCATGTCCTTTGAAGCAAGCCACAAACAACATTCTTTTATGGCTTGTGTTTTGCATTTATGCCCTGAATATTGTCAATGGCAGATTTTAATCTGTAAAATGAAATAAACCCTTTTCTTTTTTAAGTTGCTTTCTATTGTTAGAGTATGTAATCACAGCAATAGAAAGGAAACTAGATTCATAGGGCTTTGCATGAAATGGACTATGAAAACTTTCAAGTCTTTAGAATCTAGAGATGAATTAAAAACTACTGAATTCTATTTTTCTATAAGAATAAAACTCAAGTATGTGTTCAGCAAATGCCATGTTGCTTCCACATTTTTTTCATACTTTGCCTGTCTTGCTTTCTTTTTCTGCTTCCTTGAGATACTCATTCTAAAAAAGATCTTTTATGGCTTCAAGACAACTTCTGATTCATTGCAAGATTGATATTTTCAATTTCTAGGGCTGGGTGAGGGTAGATCAAGCTTTAAAATAGAAACTGAAGCTATTCATTTCTTTTTATGGATAATTAATTCACTGGTACAAAATAGGATTTATGCAAAGTGAGGAATCTAATTCAGGGTGTAGACTCATTTTTTTTTCCAATGGACCAAGATAAAATTTTCTCTTTTTACTTATGGTTTTGAAAGTAGTTCAATAAAGATTTAAACCCTGTAGTAAGTCAAAGGATAACTGGGGGGCACAAGTTTCAGTGACACACAAGTTTCTGTAGCTTTTATTCTCTTTTTGAGGCTGTTCCATTGAGACATTGTCAACTGTATTAATAAGAGCACAAGGAAATATCTGGCTCTACATTTCTTCTGGACAGTAGAGAAAGCCGAGCTTTTTAAACACAATTCTCACAAAAGATTTGCTAGGATATTAAAATGAGAGTGCTTCAAACTTAGAAGGGACTTCATGTTTCTGTTCTGTATGCTTTTTATAAGAGTCACAATGGGACCAGGTTATAGTCATCTGATAAGGGAGCATGGTAATGAACAAATGGGCTGGACCTATACTATTCAATTTCTGGATACCATCTAAGGCATACCTAGGCCATGACCCATCACTTCAGAAACTTAAAAATTTGAGAACCACAGAAGTTACTCAAGTTTTCTTATTTTCATCTTTAAAATGGGCTAATGACAGTATTTAAAATATAATTTTCATGGAGTACATTTTCATGTACTAGAAAACCTTAAAGGTATAGTTTCACATTTCAGTAGTAAAATGATTGTTTAGTGTATCCTTCAAATTTTAGTACAATTATGCAGATATTTGTCTATTCATCCATACATATGAAATCAGACACAGGGTTGTTTTGATTTCTCAAATATTCAGTAAACACAGACTGGCTCGTGTCCTCATTTCTTCTAGTGTAGCTGTAGCTGCAAGTGAACAATCCTTACTGCTTCTTCTGTGGCTTACTAGTCATCTTATCCATGGTGACAAGATCATAATTCATAATTAGGCTTTCCTAACACTATAATTTTGTTATTGAAAACTATCACTTCAAAATGTCAATTTTTCTATAATTTTTCTAGCTTTCCATTACTATTATTTTATTTTAATGTGGTATGTATGTAAATACACACACAGGTACATGTGCTAAGCTGAATCATGGGTGTGTTCCTCAAAAACACCATCTATTTACCTCATTTGAGACAAAGTCTCTCATTGGCCTGTAGCTCACTAATTGGATGAGACTCAGGCATCCTCCTGTCTCCACCTCGGCAGCACTGGGATTACAACTGTGGTCATTACATCTGGTACCTGGGTGTCAAACTTAGGCCCTCATGCTTGTGAGGTTGTAGTTTACTGACCAAGTGAGTCATCTCTACAGCATACCTGTGACTATTCTCCTACCTAAGAGATATTTCAAATTTATTGACTCTTCTGCCTTCATAAAACCATAAAGTCTTTTATTTATTTTTCTTATTGGGGTAATTACATGATGTCATTATTTACGTAGCACTTCTGAGAATGTTCTACATTTCTTTGCTCTGCTCTATTTTATGATAACCCTGTAACACTCACCCTTAGTGACCTGAGTAAAAGCAATTGATTGTTTTTCTGTACCTACTGCTGAGCCACTAATGCTGCTATAACAATTTTCACTAGGACAGGCTTATTTGTCCATGAAGTTTGGTTCAGTAGTCTTACCAAAAACTCTTGACATTTTTGGGTAATCATGTAATTATTTCTTGAGGTTAATCTACTCTTCTGTTGTCCATAACATATGTTTTAAATGTTATTTTCTTGCCTCAATTTTGTGAATATAGTTTTTATGAGTATACTTCAGATTACCTTAACCCCCTTTTATAATGGAATAAATAACGAGAAAGTAGCTGTCTCATCTGCCAATATCAAGTATAGATATTTCAATATCTATATCCACGCATTGCATTCTTTTTACTTAATATTCCAATTGAAAGACCAAGGGTACTTAGTGATTAAGCAAATCTCTCTATCCCAGCTTTGTGCTTTTTCTTGAGAAACCTTATTATTACATTTCCTGTGTACTCTACTTCATCTTCTGAAGAAATGACACTTGTTATTTCTTTTACTTTATGCCAGAGTTTCTTAAGTAATTTGCATATGTGAACCACTACTACATTCAGACATTCTTTAGACTATTACTGTTATCTCAATTTTAGGGATAAATGTTGAAGTTTATGGCAGTTTATTGCTTTGTCCAAGTTCACATAGCTGCTAGTTGAGGATCAAGGATTTGATAACTGGCACTTTGCATCCAGACATTCATTACTCCTTGTTATCAGGATATATTTAATTTCATTGAGAGGTCCAAAAACTTTGGCATAAAAATTTTCAATTCTAGGAAGCAAACTGGAATACTTAGACAGAGACACTGACAATGAGTCTTTGGTCAATGAAGACCCTGAACACGGGAGGATAGCTCCAGAGCTGAGACAGTCCTCTGGACACCTGTTAGGAGGAGATATTGAGGCCAGAGCTGAGCTGGTCTCTGAAATTCTTCAAGGTCTCACCAAATATAATGAAACTAACGTATCAGCCAGTCAAAATTGTACTAATGTCACTTCTTTGCCCCTACTAATCCTATTAGAGGTTACCTTACCTTACTAGGAAATTTTCTGAGCCCTGCATAAAAGAGGTCCTGTGAACTCCTCTGGTCATCACCATTTTGATGGTTGACCCCTGTATGCTGGTAATTTCTGCAGTATAAGCATTCTTTGTCTTTGCATCCTGTTTGAGTCTGGGTTCTTCCTTAAGTGGTTCTTAGAACCTAACACCAGTATTCAAAATATCTGTTATCATTGATATTTTAGTATCCATCAGTTTTGCTCCATCTGTTTAATCCATTTCATTGGAAAACTACCTCCACCTCTTCTCCCTCACTTCTCTTTCACTGTCTTTTTAAAATTTCCCTAATTAACTTCCTTTTATTTCTCATTCTTCCCTCTCCTATTCTATATTTACAGTCTCTATTTGCTTTCTTTCCCACCATCTCACTAAACCCACCTATGGTTAGTTCTGGCTTTATTTAAACCAAACAATCTTTATTCAGAATACATACTACTTTTAGGTTAAGCTACCAAATGGATATTGTTCAATTTTCATCTCAATCTTTACAAAGTGTTATATGGTTATATAAGTTATGCAATTAGACAATCATGTTGTTTTCCTACCCACTTTAGCCTTGAGTCCCTTCAACAACAGATTAACTCCCTAGCAGAGGTTGCTCTCCAAAACCAGAGAGCTCTGCACTTGATGACTACTAAACAGGGAGGAACTTGCATTATGTTGGGGTAGGAATGCTGTTTCTATGTTAATGCATCTGGGATGGCAGAACTAGACATACAAATGCTCAAAAATCTCCACCAGGATCTCAGAGAACACTATGTACCTGAAACCTCAACTCCATGGTACTCAATCCCCCTTGTGGCTTGGTTTCTTCCCCTTCTTGGCCCAGTACTGGCCATTGGAGCCCTATTCTACCTGGTACTCTGCTTTGTCAATTTTTTTAAAACTGGCAGACAAATGCTAATTGGGTTCTGGTTCAATACTAAACCATTCCCAAATAGAGGCTGAAGACAGCTCTCCATTATAAATAAAATAGGGGGGGGGGGGATGTGGGAAAACTGCTATTTAAGGTCACAGTCTTCTATGTCCTGATAGCTCCTCAGAGCTTAGCACAAAATGGAGGACTCCCTTTCCACAGGGCTTCCTCTTTTCTTCCTGACCTTATCTGGATAGACTGACCCCCACACTCTCTACCAGAGAAAGGTCACAAAATCCTTGACAAAGCTACAAGTTCAACTTCCTCTTAACCTATAAGAACCTGCTCAGCAAATACCTGGAGTTCTTGGAATGCCTCTCCATTCAAAGGAGGCATTTCCAGTACTTTAAACTCCAGCCAATGATTTACATTCCCTCTGAAATCTTCGCACTCTCCAAGGTTCATATATAGCCCATTGCTACCCCAAATAAAGTGTATGTGGATACGCTGTTTCACTGAAGATCCTTGGAGAAGGCCTTTGTGTAAAAGAGCTGTAACACTGAAATACTCAGAGAAGGCCTCTCCCCCTCACCCCTTCCCTCCACCCCCACTCTACTTCAGACTCTCAGCCAGACCGATATCCTGTGGAACTCACCCATTCTGGACTCTGCTTAATCCTTCTAGCCTGGTGTGCAGCAGTGTGTGGACACCCTGAGGTGTGGAACATGGAACCACATTCAAGTTCTCTACGCATCCAGGCTAATTTGTCTTAGGGTTTTACTGCTGTGAACAGACATCATAACCAAGGCAACTCTTATAAGGACAATGTTTAATTGGAGCTGGCTTACAAATGCAGAGGCTCAGTCCATTATCACTAATGTGCAAGCATAGCAGCATCTAGGTAGGCATGGTGCAGGAGAAACTGAGAGTTCTACATTTTCATCTGAAGGCTTCCAAGAAGATAGGATGAGGGTCTTAAATTCCATGCTCACAGCAACACACTTCCTCCAACAAGGCCACACCTCCATAGTGCTACTCTCTGTGCCAAGCATATTCAAATTATCCCAGTATTTGACAGGAACACTAGTAAGGAAATGGAAGACTGGCAAAGTCATTCAGAAGAGCTTGTTATTAGAATTGCTTGAAATATTGCCTTAGTCTCTTGACCAGCTGTTGATCTTTTAGCTGCCTACTCCTCTCTCTCCCTCTGTCTCTCCATCTCTCTGTCTCTCTCTGTCTTTCTTTGTCTCTCTCTTTCTGTCTCTCTTTATATATAATATATATGTCTCTATATAATATACGATATTATATATATATTAGAGATACATAATAGATGTATGTCTAGATGCATATGTATGTACATGTATATTTCAACTTTGATGTAATTTCTATGTATGATTAAAGATGGAGTGTCAGATACTTTCTGTTGGCATATTTATTGGCTGTACTTAAAATGTTAAGACATGGCTTGCTAAGTTATGATTTTAGATTGATCAACTTCCCTGATCTGATTGATAATGCATGTTTTACTAAAGTTGAAATATCTTAAACTTTCCTATACATGTACAAATATATAAATACATCTTGCTAAGTCAGTTTTTCTTTATGGATATAAGGTTTCCTGGCTTATAATGAGAATGACCTACTTTTCACATATGCACATGATGAAATATGATTATATGTACCCCCATTTTTCTCTTCCAACTCCCATTATATTTTAAATGTCCTTTTCATGTCCCCAACTTCATGTCTTTTTTCTTTCTTTTTTTTACCTGAGTTTATCTACTTAGTATATTTGTGTAGGCCTAGGACAATCCACTGAAGTACTGTAATTAAAAAATTAGTTTAAGTAAACTGTATGAGCCGATCTCAGTTAAAGCATTTTGAGAACCATTGATGTAAGCTTGTACATTCAATTCATACACCGATCACAAGTAAAGATGAAATATTTCTGCTTTTTATGTATTTGTCTACATTTTACTCATTCAGGTTTTATTTTTGGAAAATAGAGTGAAATAGGAAAGAAAACTCCGTGAACTTAACTTAAGGAGTATCTTAGAATACACTGAGCACAAGTTTTTCATGCCAGAGGCAGTTCTATATTGAGAAAATTCATCGTATTTTCATTTGGATGCACTTGTTATGTTTCCTTTCCTAGGACTCACACTCTCTGAGGCATAAGGCCTTGTATACAGGAAAAGTTCACCCACATTTGTTGAATATGCCTTAAAGATAATTTGTTTCACCAGTTATGTTTATTGCATACTAACTCCAGTTGCTCCATTTTCTGTTTAATAAGGCATGCTTCAAAATCACCAAATCATGGCCTAGCCAGACTCAGCTTCTGCCCAGCATGATAAATTCACTATCTCTGTGAAGAATTGATATTCTTGGATTAAATTGCTCAGTGCTTCTATTATTATGGGGATTACAGACTTCAAGGGATCTATGAGGGCAGAGTGGAGAGTGAGGGTAATTTATACAGAATTGAAACTGAAGAAGAACTGAGGCAAACGCCACACCATATTCAGAAGGGATCCTTGATGGTAAGGCTACAGAAGGATGCATGAAGGTGTCTTCATCAAGAAGGGTCAGAGCTTAGAAATCCACCTGCCTCTGTCTCCCAAGTGCTGGGATTAAAGGCGTGTGCCACCACTGCCCGGCAAAATGCCCTTTCTTAAAAGAGTCTTTGATTTTCTTAAAAAATTAACATGGTCTCATTTCCCATTGTATCGTAGAAGACAGAATGAAAGAACTGTTAGATGATGAGTCTTGAATAGTGTAGAGAAGGATGCCAAACAGTCATAGACATGGGAGGTAGAGGCCATAGCAACAGCCAGATGGCAAACCCACACTCCAGAGACCATAGGAGATTCAGGGAATGGCTGCAGGGTCATTTCTTAAGAAATCACAAGATCTTATCCATCTTCTAGGCAGAGGCAATGAGTTACATGGTCCCAAAGAATATGGTTCATTGGTGGGAATGAGCATTTTAGGTTTAGTCAGATAGTTAGGCAGATTTCTTTTGTTGTGCAGGTTGTGGGCTAGAGAAGCAGCTTTGCAAATGGAACACAAGCTAGCCTAAAGTAATCCATCGGTTCTGGAGGCTAACTTGCAGGAGGGATTGGTTTGACTAAAGGAAGCTGGCAGCTTAGATGAGGAGCACGTGAACAGGGCAGCAGATTACACATTTACTATTTCACAGAAGTGTTTGTGAAAGGTGCTGTTCCAGCTGACAAAACAGTACCTTCACAACAGCTGACAGCTTTGATGCTGTAGAGGTAACACCATGCTCTGGAAGTAAACTGCATTTTATAAAAATTGGATGGTATCTTAATCTTTTCCATCACTGAGGTACTAGACCAGCCAATGCTAATACAGCCTTCTGTGGATGCCCATTTGCGATTTTCACATCTTCAACATGTGCGGGCTTCGTATCCAGAAATTGTCTCCTTATAGATTGCTGCAGTTTTATAAAACAACATTTTTTTGTTGTGTATTTAGTTACAAGAACTTAAATTGAAGATTAAAATTCTTCAGGTTACTGAATTTCCCTACATTCAAGATTTAATACAGGTTATATTATAAAGGGCATCATTGGATATGACATCTTTCTAAACATTTTCAGGGAAATAACTAAAAAACCAAACTAACAGGTGTATCTTCTTTTGGGTCAGAGGATGGAGACTGACACAGATTCTAGCTGTGAGAAAAGCAAGAGTTTGCAAAGGATCTCTGAGCTTCTATTCAACCATCTACCAAACAAATACTGATTATGTTTTTCAGGGATGCTAAGCAGAAACACACACACACACACACACACACACACACACACACACACACACAGGAGAGAGAAAGAGAGAGAGAGAGAGAGAGAGAGAGAGAGAGAGAGAGAGAGAGAGAGAGAGAGAGAGAGAGGTGCAGTCTATAGGATGTAGTTTAACAAGTATATTCCGGGTAAAGTTAGGCTTTGCAAATTAGGTGAGTTTCTGGAAGCCTTAAGGGTATTACTTTTAGAATATATGAGCCCAGAGATTCACTATCAACACAGCATGTGTTTTTGCCTTGGGAGATTCGAATCTGAATGAAATGATGCTAAAATATTAGTTTAGGGAATTCGTGCTGTACATTATGTCTTGGCTTGTAAGTCGTGGTAGAGTTTGTTTTGCCAATTATACTAGTTCCCATTTTTCCTTACTCAATGACAAGATCACATTCCCATATTTCACCGAATATTCTATACGATAGCTAGCAATGCATAAATTATAGAAATAATTAGTTAAGAAAAAGTATAGTTGTAATCACACATTTCATTTTACCTAGTAAGTGATGATTAACTAGTAGCTGTTGTATAGGTGTGGAAACAATAGTTCTGTTGCAGTTGTAGCAAAGATGTAAAGCAGCAGTCATGGATATAGTGATTGTTATGGCAGGAGCCTTTTTTCCCGAATTCTTTACTTCTAGAAAACCTATTACCACTGTGTTGGTGTGAGAAGTTATTATTTCTTATTCAGGATTTTGTTTTCTTTCCTTTCTGTTCTTTCTAGAGTCTTACTAGCAAAACACTCCCCCAAAGGCCAAATCCTATCCTCTTTAACTTTCCTGAATTTGATCCCAGTGGCTGTCTTGTCCTCAGATGAATCTAGACCCATATCATTCTGCACTAAGCCTTCCTTCATAAAGCCTCTGCCTGACATCTAAGGCAGCCTTCTGAATGCTTTTATTTTTACAAAATTCTACGAGGACACATACATATTTGCATATAAATATTTACATATGTAACTAATCTATGTTATGTAGCCTCTTAAGCATCTTGGACCCTATATTTTGGAAGAGGCATAAGACAGAAATGTAGTGACTTCTACAATTCACCTCCTTTTCCTGACTCACTTAGACTGGAGGACTCCCTGTCTCAGAGAGCTTGATGTTTTTAATTTGAAAGCCCTATTGTCATTTCTGCCACCTCAGAAGGAAGCACTAAGAAGAGGTCAGTGGCAAATTACTGAACCTAGATGAACAATTTGCTCTTAATTAAAAAGTCTGATGAGACTCTCTCTGGGAAATGAACTCATTGAAATGGGACATAATTTAAGCTCATCCACTCAGGACATTATCTCTCTATTTTTTCACCCAGAACATGAAATTTTTATTTAGCCTCATGATATAAATTGATTCTGACAGGAGCAAATTTTTTTTCATTCAAACCATAAAATTATTATGTTGCCTGAATTAACATTGTGTTTTCTCCACAGAAAAATAATGAGTACCACTCTCCCTAGAGTGATTGTCTGTCAGCAAAGGAGAATGCAGCAAAATTATTCTTGCTGTGGTCTCAAGGTGGTAAGGATACTTTCTTTTTCTGCATATGTAGAACTCTTAATTCAGAAGGCCATAGAGCTTAAACCTGGTTCTGTCATTTAACAGCTGAGTAACCTTGGGCAAATACCTGGTTTCCTCATCTGTAAAAAAACCATGGTGCCTTTATTTTTTTTTAAAAAAATCCCTGTCTCAGATTGATAGCTCTCTTAAGAATAGAATAACTTAGTTTCCAATGGGTAACATGTAAACATAAGACAATATAAGCATAGGCATCAGTTGTCAATCTTAACACTGTCTGAGTTGACACACTGAAAGAAGTTTCTTAGAGGAGACTCTGCTAAACAATAGATCTACTGACCAGTGGAGACAGCAACTAGGCAGATTGTCATTAGATGGAATGTTAAGAACAGCTTCTTTGTATTCCTCAGCATAAAATGAGCACACAGCTCAGGAAGATGAAGTGAACTGACCAGAATAACAGTTAGTTAGGAGAGCAGCCATATAGGAGCCTTGATTTCATATTTTGTATTCTTACTATATCTATACACCTCTAGCCTTATTAAATAATTAGTACCTTAGCTTAGCTTGAAAAAACAGTTACAAAAGAGCAAGCAGGAAGACACCAAAAGAATTTTATACCTGCCTGTGGAAATTCACTTCCATTTGTTGGAGGTGATGCAAAAGACACCCTTGATTGAACTGAAATGGAATATCCAATTCTGAGACACAGGGTATTTCCATACTCTAGACTTTATTCCAGGCTGTGTTGCTGATTAAATGAATAGTTCAACAAATAAATAACATTTTGGAACAATGTTTTTTAAATACTATTCCAGGGGACGCTTATTCCAGGCAATCTGCTCAAATGATATATGTGTTTGCTGGACTGCTGCCACATTTTAAGAGTCACAGTACATGCTGGCACCTTAAGAGTGTCAAAACAATGATACAGCAAAGAAATGAACCTGGTTGAACTAACAGGGGCTACTCTTTTACATTATTAGTAGAAGTATAAACAAGAACAGTGGCTTTGGAATCAGTCTGGAGGGTTCTCAATAACATTAAGAATAAAATTGCCCTATAACCCAGCTACACAAATTCTGGGCCTAGACCCAAATGAATCTACGTCCTATTATAGAGAAACTTTCACATAAGTGTTTACTGCAGCCTTCTCACTACATCTCAGGAAGCAACTTGGATGTTCATCAGTTGAAGAACATGGAAGTAAACTATGGTAAATATATACAGTGGAACTTTATTCAGCAGTAAAGGAAGACAGAACTATGAAATTTGTAGGTAAAAGAATAAAACCAGGAAAAATATACAAAGTGAGATAAGCCAACATAGAAAGACAGACTATGCATGCTTTTTCTCATGTAGATCCTAGCTTTGACTTTTTGGAATTGTATGTTTGACTCTGACCTCCACATACATGCTATGGCATGCATCAACCCATGTCCACCAAGCATCAAGATACTGAATAAAAATCCCAGTGCTGGGTGTGAGATACTTTAGTTAGGTAGGAAATAGAACCATCTCTGATTATGACTGGGAGGAATCTCTATCTAAATATTAATATAGATATTTAAAAGGTAATGTGACATGTGATATTGTGTCTATTTAGCTACATCTTTAAGTGCAAACACAAAGCAAAACTGAAAAGTAGGGTGAGGTTATAGACTCTCAGTGCCTGCCGTCAGTTATATACTCCACCCACCAAGGCTTTACCTCACATAACCAACATAACGACCCCTCCCCGAGCAGTGCCTCCAACTAGAGACTGTATGTTCAAATATCTGAGCTTTTGAAGTATTTTCCTAATTTAAACTACCACGCAAAGAAGGAGACATCCATTTCAGATCTGTTGATAACACATTTGGCAAAGTACATGACTTAATTAAAAAGACTTTACTGCTAAAAAATGGTAACCACAATCTGAGCCTTTACAATGTATTCTCTGCTGATGGAGGCTCTTGTCTCAATGTTGGTGGCTGCTGATTGATTAACGTATGGATGCTAATAAGTGGGGTAGCTATGCCACTTTCTTAGATAAACTAGCAGCAGAATTTGCTACATCAATGGATAAACTCTCTTATGAAAGAATTCTATGCAGCATGAGATGATGATAGCATTTACCGTAGTGGAACTCTTCTGCAAAATTATTGTCAATTTTCTCAAATTCCGCTCCTGTTTTATTGAAAGTCTAGGCAATAATCTGTCCTTTGTTGTCATTTCAACAGTTTCACTTCATGCTCAAAAGAAGTAGAGTCTATCTAAAGAGCTACTTTCTTTGCCCATTTTATAAGAAACAGCTCCTCATTTGTTAAAACCCTATGACATTGTAGCAATTCATCCATACCTTCAGGTCCCATTTCCATTTTTTTTTTCTATTTTTAAACCACATTTGCAGTTATTTTCTTTGCAGTCTTCAAAGGCACCCTTGAAGGCTGGAAGGCTGGAATCAACGTCTTCCAACTATTTTGTATAGAAAAAATTATTTTCATTTTTAAAATTGTGTGTATGTATGTATGTATGTTTGCATGTGGGTATGTACATGAGTTCAGTACCTACAGGGACCAAAAGAGGGCTTTGCATCTCTGGAGCTGGATTTTTCACAAGTTATGATTGTCCTGACATGAGACGTGGGTGCTGTAAATCCAAAACAAATCCTTTGCATAAACAGTGTGTGTGTGTATATATATATATATATATATATATATATATATATATATTTTTTTTTTTTTTTTTTTTTTTTGGGGGGGGGGTTTCGAGACAGGGTTTCTCTGTGTAACTCTGGCTGTCCTGGAACTCACTCTGTAGCCCAGGCTAGCAGTATATACTCTTAACCATTGAGCCATCTTTCTAGTTCTCCAAATATTTGTTAGCGCTTTTATCATGTTCTCTTTCTGCAAAATGCAATTATTATTAATGGTGCCTGTAAATGAAGACTCATTCCCAGAAAATTTCAAGTGATTTTGCCCTGTTCTAACAGGGGAATACTTAGCCATAGTAACTACAGCCTTATAAACTATATTTTTAAATAAGAGTTGGGGGTCAAATTTCTTCTTTCCCTTCCCCAAGAAATATGAAATGTGTTTTCCTTGAGAATTCCATGTAATGCATTTTGATCTTATTCACCCCCTACTCTTCCCAGACACATTCCTCTTCCCTACCTTTCTCCACTTACTGTCTTTGTTGTTAGAATATATGGTCTGTCTGGAGACAGTCTGGTCCTCTGACTCTTACAATCTTTTCATCTCTTCTTCCCTCTTTCATAGTTTTTACTGAGTTTAATATGTAGAGGTTGTTTTCTAGATGCATCAGTTCAGGATAGGCATCTCACTACTGCTTGTTCTCTGCATTCTGAGCAATATGGGCTTTCTGTAATGATCTCTGCTGATTGCAAAAGAAACTTCTTTGATAAGGATGAGAACAATGCTTAGCTGTGGATTGTAAAAATGAGTATTTAAAATACAGTTTCAAATTATACTGGTTTATGAAAGTGACCATAGTAGATTCATCCTTACCTCATTGGTCATGGGATTGTTGTCTAAGTTTACATTATAAGACAAGAATACCCAGTACCATGTAGGTGGCTATTGGTTACCCACAGAATATAAATGCCATTATTGCACTTTGCAGAATGTCTTACCAGTCTGGATATTGTTGTATTTCACAAGTATCATGGCAGGATAAGATTATAGATTTCTTTTCTCTCTTAGCAACTTTATTCAGCTTCTTCTGGTAGTATGAGAGCTACTCTTCAGTGAGGAAGATCCAGATCGATCCTTCCAAATTCTATGTGTGAGGTATATGGTACCTTCAGCAACACGGTCTTATATTCCCTTTCTGGAAGACAATAAACGGCAAAGGCAATAGGCTATATTTTTTGTTTTCAATCTCAGACTTACCTGACCAACAGCTTGAAAGGAGATTTTCCATGCTTAGCATTTGATTCTTTTGTTATTGTTGTCTGTGGTTTTTGAATGATTACATTGTCATCTCAAGTTGTTTAACATCAAATATATATAGATCTAAAACATCATGAATATATTTAAGTAAACATAAAATGACATGATTCCCTACGTTTTTTCAAATATATTTAGTGTTATTTATACCTCTTCCTTTTCTCTCCCTTTGTCTTGGTCTTACTTTTTAAGGGACCTAGGATTTTCAAAATTGTGTATAGCCATGTGCTTCATCTCAAAGTCACCAATTACATTAAAAAAATCTACATGTTTACTGAAGCTTTGGACCAGCTCCCTAGATAAAATGTCCTAAATGGTGTATGGTCCCAATATATGGATGCTTGTCTACATTTAAAAATTTATTGGTTAGCTGGGTGGTAGTGGTACATGCCTTTAATCCCAGGACCCAGGATGTAGAGCCAGGCAGTTCTCTGTGAGTTTGAGGCCAGCCTGATACGTAGAGCAAATTTCAGGTCATTGTAGATGACTCACCATAGTTTTTATAAAAACATTTGCTGTTATCCTACATTTTTATGCTGTTGAGATGACTCTTTATAAGAATTTTAGACGTTTTGGACAGCTTCCTCACCTCCTTTCCCACATTCTTCAGTCCTTAAAGATTGAGTTGGGCGTTTCACTTGCTGTAGAGACTGTTGTAGTGGATTTGACTATCTGCCCAGAACACTACCACATTTTTTTTCATATAAAAGTGGTCAGAAATTTGAAAGAGCAAAGGGGGTATACGGGAAGGCTTGGAGGGAGAATTGGGAAGGGGAAAATTATGTAATTATAATTTCAAAAATAATAGAAATAATTTAAAAATAAGGCTGTTTTGCTTGTTTATTGCTGCACATTCATTTAAGTAGCACTTTTAATTTTCTTTTGGGAACTTTTTCTCTACAGTCACAACTTGGCTCCTCATTTAGTACAAGAACTTAACTTTTGGCCTTATCTTAGTTAAGGTTGATATTTCTGTGATAAAACATCATGACTGATGTAAGTTGGGGAGGAAAGGGTTTATTTAGCTTATACTTCCTCAGCACTGTTCATCATTAAAGTAAGTCAGGACAGGAACTCAAGCAGTGTAGGAACCTGAGAAAGGAGCTGATGCAGAGGCCATGGAGGGGTGCTATTTACTGGATTGCTCCTGTGGCTTGCTCACCTGCTTTCTTATAACACCCAGGAACACCAGCCAAGGCCTGGAACCACTGACAATGCTCTGGTCTCTCCATTAATCACTAATTAAGAAAATGCTCTATAAGCTTGCTTACAGGCTCATCTTATGGAAGTATTTTCTTGTCTTTTGTTTATTACATTAATACACTTTAATTTTTTATTTAAAATATGAGACATGTCACCAGATCATTTACCAGATCATATCAAGATTATTAAATGTCATAAATTTCACTATTGTTTTGGTTCAGGGAACAGGGATGGCCAAAGAACCTGGGATATAGGAAACAATTTATAATACACACATTTATTCACATTGAGACCATTTATTGGGATGTTCATGGTGACTAAAACCACTACAACAGCAATGCCAGGGACAAGTAAAATAATAATGAAAAAGTATGAGCTATTATGAGAATTATCAAATGTAACAGAGGAACACAAGATGAGAAAGTGCTCTTGGAAGAATCTCAGCAACAGACTTGCCCAATGAAGGGTTTCCAAGACTTTCAATTTGTAAAAAGTGTAGAAACTATGAAGGACAATGAAGCAAAACACAAGATGATAAGCGTGTCTGTACCTGATAGCATAGGGACATTTGAGGTACAAGTCTCTGTTCTTTAAAGAGATCCTGAGGAAAATTAGGAAAAACTTAAACTGGGAAGTATTAATGAAGAAAACTTGAATGATAGACTTTTTTGCTTTATTAACTGGCTTCTCTGAACAGCAACTTCTTGTTAGACACCTACTGATTAATTTCTATTTTTGCTAAGTATCAATATTTCAGGTAAAATATATATTTATGTGTTCTTGATTCTTCACTGCATTAGGACTCTGCATTGAATGGACTATGAAATACAAATGATGAAACTTAGTTAGACATGGAGTGACAAGTCTTTAAGCCTGGCACTTAGGAGGCAGTGGCAGGTGTATTGCTATGAGCTCCAAGTCAGTTTGTTCTACATAGTGAGTTTCTAGCCAGTCAAGTTTGTATAGTGAGACCCTGTCTAAAAATCAGCAGACAGACAGACAAACAAATGAAGGCTTGAACAGAGATGGTGGCACACGGGTATATGATAGTATTTGAGATCCTGAGGCAAGGGAATACTGAGTTTGAGGTCAGAGTGAGCTATATAGCAGGTTTGAGGTTAGCCTAGTCTACCTAACATGACTCTATTTCAATATAAATAAAAAATTTCAAACACCACCCCCAAATATATTCTAGGTTTGTTATTTCTATATATTGATCTTAGAAATCAGAAATTTCAGACCCTGTTGTTTATACTGCACAGTTTAGAAGGCTGGCATCATTTATATAGGGTATTTAGAACCAGAAATAAATGATTTAGTGTTTAAATAAGGACTCTGTTTCTATCTAATCTGAACGTGGGTAGATGCCACAGAATTGATCTCAGACAGTTCAGGCCTGGACCCATTCAGAATTCTCACAGAAATACTCCCTTTTAGCCATATATATGTTTGCTTTAATACGTATTTACTTAGAAATAGGAATAGCTTCAAATATGCATTAAAACCCTGCAAAGATTTAGTTCAATGTATCAATTTGGAATTATGTTTGTTCAGTGGACCAAGACTTCCATACACAAATAAGTGGTGATAAGTGAGTAGAGTAGCTTAAAAATTACTGTAAGACAATGAAGACAGGGATGTACTACAAAAAACGTAAGCACTTTAGACCTTAAACAATTTTCAGAAATCATTTTGCTAAATATAAGACAAATACTGGAAGGATCAACTAAGACATAAACATCACATCTGAGAAAGAATGAACATGGTTTCATGAAGGCTGATGGACAAGAAAGATATATTTTCATATGTGTCCTGCTCATCTCCAGCGTGTAGTCTTCAGCTCAAGGTACAAAACCAGTTAGGGAAGTGTGCAGAACAAATAGGAAGGCAATTCACAAGACTTGAGACTTTCTTCCTAGATTCAGGACCACTGATTATCACAGAAGACAAGGATCAAAAGAAGATCTCTAATGATTGTAGGTCATTGCTTTACTACTAAACTCTAAACTGACCCCGAAGACTTTTCCATTTAAAGGTTCCATTGGACAAAAGAACTTTGTCAGTTACTGTTCTGAGTATGTTCTTTTTCCCTATGAGGCTAAGAACCTGTGCCTAGATAGGTCATAGGAGAGAACCTTCTACTATTGATCTGTTAAACAGACACACAATTAAACCAACTCTAATTTATTGTTGCTATTATTAACAACAAATTTCTCAACCCTGATCTGAAAAACTTCTTCTTACAGTGTTTGGTGAGTAACACAGAGAACCACACCTGGTTAAGGTGCTGAGCGTGAGAGGCTGGGCGACATTCAGCTCTACATGGAACGTCTATATTACCCTCCAGACTCTAAAGCCTCAGGGACCATTGTAGAAACGGATGCAAAAGGAGTGTAAGAGTTAGTGGAGGGAGAGGATTACAAAGAAATTGTCTTCCTGACACAACAGGGCAGCTACTCATATGCACACACACAGTTTTAGCAGCATGCCAAAGCACTAGGCAAGATCAAGCTAGATCTGTCTCAGCTTGAAGAGGGGTGGTAGCAATGAAATCTACCTTTAGCTGGGGAGCTATTGGCAATTGATAGCTGCTGAAAGAGGGTCAGTTTCTCTTATATTATGTCTCAGCTATAGTTTTCTCTCTCTTCATTCCTCCAAGTCCCTACTCCCTTCCCCCCTCTCCCCCAGATCTGCTCCTTATCTGTTTCCCTTCAGAAAAAAGTTGGCCTCCCAGGGAATCAACAAGACTAGGCACAAAACTTCACATAAAGGCTGGATAAAGCAACCAAGTAGGATGAAAACGTTCCTAAGAGCAAGCAAATGAATCATGCCTACTCACAAAGACCTAAGGTAGAATCAAACATGACTGGCAAATTAAAAAAAAAAAATCAATCTTCTTTAGCATAGATCCTATTTTAATGTCTTTTTGCTTTAATTCAACAAAGTTGTCATTATCAGTAAAAATATGTTAGAAATACATTTTATAATTTCATCTAGTATTTTGGGAATTTGTGAGCTTTCATATTTTTTGTCTTTTATTTATTTATTAATTTATTTATTTACCTTCCAGGTTTTATTCCACCCCCATTGCTCTCCACCCTCTGACTGTTCCACATCCCATACCTCCTCCCTACCCCTGTCTCCACGTGGATATCCTCATTCCATACCCCCCAGCCACCACACCAGCTGACCTCTAAACTCCCTGGGGCCTCCAGTCTCTTGAGGGTTAGGTGCATCATCTGTGATTGAACACAGATCCCGCAGTCCCCTGCTGTATATGTGTTGGGAGCCTCATATCAGCTGGTGTATACTGCCTGGTTGGTGGTCCAGTGTCTGAGATATCTCGGGGGGGTCCAGATTAATTGAGACTGCTGGTCCTCCTATAGGGTTGCCCTCCTCCTCAGCTTCTTTCAGCCTTTCCCTAATTCAACCACATGGGTCAGCAGCTTCTGTCCATTGGTTGGGTGCAAATATCTGCATCTAACTCTTTCAGCTGCTTTTTGGGTCTTTTGGAGTGCAGTCATGCTAGACCCCTTTTTGTGAGTGCTCCATAGCCTCAGTAATAGTGTCAGGCCTTGGGACCTCCCCTTGAGCTGAATCCCACTTTGGGCTTGTCGCTAGGCCTTCTTTTCCTCAGGCTCCTCTCCATTTCCATCCCTGCAGTTCTTTTAGACAGGAACAAATATGCAGCAGACTTTTGACTGTGGGATGGCAACCCTCTCCCTCACTTGATGCCCTGTCTTCCTATTGGAGGTGGTCTCTATAAGTTCCCTCTCCCTACTGTCAGGGCATTTCATCTAAGGTCCCTCCCTCTGAGTCCTGAGTGTCTTCTGGAGGGTCCCCCCAACCTCCTACCTCCTGAGGTTGCCTGTTTCCATTCTTTCTGCTGGCCCTCAGGGCTTCAGTCCTTTTCCCTCACCCAATACCAGATCAGGTTCCCCTCTCACCTCCATCCCCCATCCACTTTCCTTTCCAGGTCCCTCCCTCCCTCCTTCCCACTTGTGTTTGCTTTCTTCTCCCTCCCAAGTAGGACTAAGGAGTCCTCACTTGAGCCCTTCAGCTTGTTGACCTTTTTGAGTTCTGTGGACTGTGTATTGAGTATTCTGTACTTTTCTTTCTTTCTTTCTTTCTTTCTTTCTTTCTTTCTTTCTTTCTTTCTTTCTTTCTTTCTTTCTTTCTTTCTTCTTTTTGCTAATATCCTCTTATTAGTCAGTTCATACCATGCATGTCTTTTTGGGTCTGAGTTAACTCACTCAGGATGATATTTTCTAGTTCCATCCATTTGCCTGCAAGACTCAGGATGTCCTCGTTATTAATAGCTGAGTAGTATTCCATTGTGCAAATGAACCACATTTTCTGTATCCATTCTTCTGTTGTGGGACATTTGGGTTGTTTCCAGCTTCTGGCTATCACAAATAAGGCCGCTATGAACATAGTGGAACACGTGCCCCTGTGGCATGGTGGGGCATCTTTTGGGTATATTCCCAAGAGTGGTCTTGCTTGGTCTGCGGGATTTCTTAAACATGATAAATTCCTTGAAATTATAGATTTTTCTCAATGTTGCCATTAACCAGTTTTTTCTTCTCTGTTCTCCCCCACACAAATTTTATAAATTTCAGTTGGGCGTGTCTTAACAAGTTACTAGCAGAATTGTTTTCTTATGGCATATATGAGCTTACTAGTTAAAAATGTTGAATGTAAAACTCCCAGCTACTTACACTGAAACTTCACACAGACATATTATAAAACAAAATACTAACAGTTAAGATTCTTGATTTGCAACTAAAAATCAAATTTCATGGTCCATATTCATTTTACTTGGATGCTATTACATAGGACTATCTTCATTCAAGTGCGGAGTATATGTTAAGCATATCCTTCCATACCTTCCTACCCTCCTTCTCTTCTTCTCTTATGTTAGTCTCTTTTGTTTCTACAGATATATTCACTTATACTTTCATGTCATGATCATATATGACTTTATGCATTTATATAAAACACAGGATCAATAAATGAAAGAAAATTGTATTTGTCTTTCTGAGACTGGCTTAATTCACTTAACATGACTATTTTTTGTTTGCAACCAAGATTTAAAAAAACACATGTGTGTGTGTGTGTGTGTGATGTGTGTGTGTAGGGAACAATTGATGACTTAGATCCTTCCTTAATCTAAGTCTCCATTTCAGACACTTGGTGCTGTGCTCCAGTGCTATTGTATATGTCAGATTTTACTTGTAGGCTGGGAACCAACAAGGAAAAGTAAAAGGAAAGGATATATTTTCAACCCTGCAATTTTGTCTTGTGATTTGCTATTACTATGCTGCTCCATGCAGAAAAAAACAAAGTCCAAGTGAATAGAAGCTATTTCAACAAATTAAAATTAGATATAAATTAAAAGTTGCTTTGTCATTTGATATTACTGATACAGGACAACTTTTTATCACTACATAAAGTTTCATTGGGTGGCAGTGCTCAAGGACAGGAGCTGTGTGAGGGGTCAAAACATGAGACTTCTAAATGGGCACACTGACCTATATACTTTCATTTTGAAGTAAAGCAAAAAAAAGGAAACTGGGCAATTTGAAATAACATAAGTGTGGGAACTTCTTTCTTTTAATGAATTTATTTTTAGAAGCTTCAGCTGTCAGAGAGCATGTGGAATTACATGACATAAAACTCTGGCTGGATTTAGCCATAATACTATTTTCTATTAAAATAACCGTAGCTCCTCAGAGTGGAGTTAATTTCACATATTGAAACACAATGCAAGTGGTTGAATGAGAATTATCATTTTTTGGAAAACAAAACAAAGTGAAACAAAATGAAACACAAATCTGCCTGAAGAGATGATTTTTAAAGGCTAAGAGATAATACTTCAGAATCAGAGGGAAAAAAAACTATGTAAATAAAACACAATGGGATCTTTTAAATGGTTTATATATTAATGGTTAGGCAAAGAGGAGATACAGATGTGGGAGGACACAGACGGTCATAATGCACAAAATAGTTAACAACGTCATATGTGAAAATGATTAGAGTGGCTTCAAATCCAAGGGTCCTGTTTGGAGTTGAGGTAAATGTACATTACTAACCAATTTATTTTGGCAAATGAGAAATCTAAGCAGGGCTGATCAGAATATGAGGATATGGAAAATACTGAAGTAGAAGTCTCTTTAATAAAGGAGATCATTTTAGAATGTCTCTAAAATCCAATTGAATGGTGAATGCGAGCTAAAGGTTAGAGGAAAAGCATAGAGGGACACTCTACTTTATAAGAAGGAAAGGCAGCTCTTAATATTAGTGTAAATATGATGACTTGCTAGTTAATAGGAAAGTTTTCAAACATGTAGATTTGAGTTAAACCTTGTGAAAAAATAAACCAAACATGGATACTTGCAAACAGCAGACTGTGGGAACAAGGGGACTAAGAGCATATCCATCTGGATGGAATAGCATTATCTTTCCTTAATTACATTTCTATGAAATCAAAGATACCCATGTACCACACTAGAAGACAGCAACTAGAGAAGAGCCGATCCACTGACTGAGGAAGGTAACTAGGAGTCAGGAAAGTATGTACAGCACACAGGGATTCTGGGAAGAACTATGCTCCAGGTCACAGAAACCTCAGGCAGTTGCTGTGGTATTGAACATTTTCTGATCTATTATTGGAGTGCTGAAGGAAGGAAGTGAGAACTTCTCAAGTAATGAACTTAACTTAATATTTGCAAAGACAAAGGAATCAAGAAACACAGGTTTTATATACATATACATATATATATATATATGTATATATATATGAATAAAATGGAAACAATTTGGAAATCAGGTTATAGGATGCAAAGAATAGTGGGTGAAATAACTATTTTAGATCATGGCAGTGCCTGGACACATTAGTGAAAGAACTGATACCTGGAAAACATGGAGTCCATTAAAGAGGTCAATCGACTTATGGAGATTTATGTATTTGCACATTCAAGTTATATTTTAACCTTAAGCCATAAACCCAAATTCATCTCTTAAGGCCCCAGTTTCACAGTTCTTGAGGTCAAATTCTGAGATTCCCCTAATGGAACAGAATTCAAGGTATAGTCCGTTACTTCCTTCTACAATCTCTGAGGGGAGAATGATATTCATGTCGTTTGTAGCATGTAGTAATAGTCTCTGTTCTTGGGATTGTGGTTCTTCCTACATTGTTTTAGGAATATAATTTCAACATATGTTTTACCAACATGTATAGCTTTCATTTTCTGTAGTCACATCTTCTCCTCCCACTTCCACCCCCTCCTTCTCCTCATTCCTATTCTAAAGCTGTTTATGATTATATTTAAGTCCTTCACTGATTATTTAGGTTAAACTTTCCATTGTAATAATCTTAATGTTTTCATACATAAAAGGAGATGTCTTGCAGCAAACATGGACTCCATCCAGAGACTACAACCTAAATATCTTTATCTAGTGGGGGGCACTGCTTTATTTGACACCGGTTCACCACATTTTGAATTGGAAGTTTGGTGACTGATAATTGCTCCTCTCATGTTAGATTATATTACATTGTACTCCTCCAACCCAATCATGATTTCTTTCTTCGCTGTTTTTCTGATATTGTGCCTTCAGAAACTCAGCCTGATCACCTATTCATTTGTTTTGAAAATTCTCTGAACTGCAGTTTTAATGATACCAGGTTTTCTGAAAACATGTCCTCCAGAAACTGAAAACATGCTCCCAATAACCGAAAGATATTCCCTACAATAATTGAAAAATATGCACCACAGTAAAACTCCAAACCAAAACAAATCAAACCAACTAAATCACTAAATACATGTAAGCCTTCAGATTTTAATTAAGAGAGGAAAAATAAGGAATGGTTAGTGTTGATCCCTATATTTAATCTTCAATGTTCATGAAAATGTAATGAAATAATATTCTCCATTTTGCAAATAAAGAAGCCAAGTCTCAGTCACAATGGATGCACAACTATACAGCAAGTGAATCTGGGTATGAAAAACTGGAAAGTAAATTGTTTTTCTATACTGTGCTGTTGGGCGCTGCAGGGTAGCAGGCATTTAGCACACTGCACACAGGGAAAACTCATATCTGGCTAAAAGTTCTTTAGCGACTGTTCCAGAGTCCATATAGGCAGACAATGTCTCACTGCTTGCTTCATTTTCTCATAATCATGGGTTTGTTTTAAATAGGAGGAAAAGGAGGTTTAGTCTCATTCACAGACTGCTAAAGATTATATCCAGATTATTATAAAAGAAAAATTCCTATGCAAGAATTATAGATGAGAACAACTTCTATTGGTGTTGAGGAGCTATGAGTACGGAATAGTTTCTCTGGAGAAAGAATCATTCTGTATGGTAGATGTGGCCATTGTTAGGTTTCCATGGTCCAGTGAGGGGCTCTACATTCATGTGTTGATGTGTAGAACTTGGAACACAGAGCTCTAAATGAGATAGTCTTCATCAAATTCCTCCCCTCAGAGATCAGGGAACCCCACAGAAGAGGGGGAGAAAAGAGCATAAGAACCAGAGGAGATGGAGGATATCATGAAAACAAGACCCTCTGAATCAACTGAGTAAGACTCATTTGAACTCACAGAGATGAAAGCATCAAGCACAGAGCCTACATGGGTCTGCACCAGGTTCTCTGTGTCCATATTATAGCATTAAGTTTAGTATTTTTATACAACTCCTGAGCTTCTGATTCTTGTACGTTCTTTTGAGCCTTTATTCCTTCAGTTGGGTTGCCTTGTACAGCCTTGCTATGATTTTTTTTTGCTTCATTTTAATCATACATTATTTTGTTGTGTTTGGTTGTTACCTCTTAGAAGCCTGTTGTTTTCTAATGATAGACAGAAAGATAGTGGATCCAGAGTTGAGGTGAGGTAGGGAGTAAATGAGAGGAGTAGAAGGAGGAGAAACTGTAAAAAATATATTATATGAGGAAAAAACGATTTTTAATAAAAGAGAAAAAGAAAACCTTAATTGAAGAAGTTCTCAGATTGAAAATATGCTCTAAGGCGAAGGCTTTTTGTTTGTTTGTTTTCAATTTTGCACTGTGTTTTAAAAATTAAACTTGATTGCCTGAATCACTGGAGGCCTTCCAGAACCAGAGACAACCAGGCCTGCCAACATCTAGGTCAACCAGGTAGGACTATCCCCCAGGCCCCTTGCCTCTTAGGTCACCTTAAGTACATCCAGCAGCAGTGAACTACACCCTGTCTCTTGCACTGCATTTTATTCTCAGAGGTTTGCCAGCACCAGGTACTACAAGGTAAAACCCCTCCCTCCCCTAGATCTTCTGCCTGCCATACCCCCCTAAAGCACATCAAACAGCCTTAAACCGCACTACCCCTGTACTCCACCCCCTACTCTGCCTGCATCCTTGGTGGCCTGCTACCACTTGGAACAACTAGATAGATGGCTAAAGGCAAGCTTAAGAATATAATCACAACAGTCAGGGCAATATGGCACCATCAGAGCCCAGTTATTCTTCCACAACAAGCCATGCATATCCAAACACAGATAAAACATAAGAAAACAACATTAAATACAGTCATATAAACATGATAGATGCCTTTAAAGAGGAAATTAATAAATTCCTTAAAGATATACAGAAATATACAAACAAACAGGTAAAGGAAACAGAATAAAACTGATCAATACCTGAAAATGTAAATGGAAGCAAAAAGGAAAAAACCAAACATGGACTGAAGGAATTATGGAGATGGAAACTATAGGTTAGAGAACAGAACCTGCAGACACAAGTCTCACAAACAGAATGCAAGTGATTGAAGAGAGAATCTCAGGAGTAGAAAATACAATAGAAGAAACTGATACACTGGTTTAAAAAAATGTTAAATCTAAAAAGTTCCTAACATAAAACATCTAGTAAATCTGGGATGATATGAAAATACCAAGAAAAATAGTAATAGAAGAAAGAGAAGATGCCCAACTACAAGGCCCACAAAACCATCAAAACCATAGAGGATAATTTCTGCAACCTTAACAAAGAAATGCCTATAAATATATAAGAAGTTTACAGAAAACCAAATAGATTGGATCAGAAAGAAAATCCCCATTCATACATAATAAAATTATGAAATGTATAGAACAAAGAAAGAATATTAAAAGCTACAAGGGAAAAAGGCCATGTAACATATAAAGGAAGAACTATCAAATTTCTCAACAGAGACTCTAAAAGCCAGAAGGGCCTGGGCAGATGTTTTGCAGACTCTAAGAAATGACAGATGACAGCCCAGATTATGAACTCTCAATCACCATAGATGAAGAAAACAAGATTTCCTAAGACAAAACCAATTTAAACAAGATCTGTCCACAAATTCAACTCTACAAAAGATACTAGAAGGAAAACTCCAACTCAAGGAGGTCAACTGCACCTAAGAAAACACCAGAAACAAATAACTGCACAGAAGCAAAATGAAAAGAAGGGAAGTACCCACACACAGAGATACACAGGCACACAGATACACAGAACACACACACATATGCACATACACGCACACACACACACACGCCCACATGCACACACGCACACACACACACACACACACACACACACTATCACCACTACCACCACCACCACCACCATCACCACCAAACTAAGAGGTATTCACAATCATTGGTCATTAATATCTCTTAACATCAATGGACTCAGTTTCCTAATAAAATGACACAGACTAACAGAACATATTCAAAAACAGGACCCATCACTCTGCTGCATACAAGAAACACACCTCAGAGACAAAGATATACATTACCTCAGAGGAAAGGGCAAGAAACTGCATGTTATTGACATAAAAAGGGATGGGGAAAGTAGGGGGAGAGATTTGTAGGGGTGGGACTGGGAGGAGAGGAGGCAGGGGGACTTTGTCAGGATGTAAAGCAAATAAAAAAATTATTGGAGGAAACAAACCTGACAGGAAGATCAATGGAATAGAGTCAAAGGCCCAGAAATAAACCCACATACCTGTAGACACTTGATTTTGACAAAGAAACCAAAACTATACAATGGAAAAAAAATTATCTTCAATAAATTGTGCTGTCTAACTGGATCTCTACATGTAGAAGAATGCAAATAGATCCATATTTATCACCTTGCACAAAACTCAAGTCCAAATGAATCAAAGACCTCAACATAAAACTAGATACACAAATCTGATAGAAGGGAAAGTAAGGAGTAACCTTGAACACACAGGCACAGGAGACATTTTCCTGAACAGAACACCAATAGCTCAGGCACTAAGATCAACAATTGACAAATGGGACCTGGATAGCTTCTGTAAGGCAAAGGGCACCATCAATAGGCCAAAATGGCAGCCTACAGAATGGGGAAAGCTCTTTACCAACCTTACATCTAACAGAAGGCTGATATCCAAAATATATAAAGAACTCAAGAAATTAGCCATCAACAAACCAAATAACCCAATTAAAAATGGGGTACAGACCTAAACAGAATTTTTGACAGAGGAATCTTGAATAGCTAAGAAGCACTTAAAGAAATGTTCAAGATTCTTACTCATTAGGGAAATGCAAATCAAAATGACTCTGAGATTCCATCTTACAATCCTCAGAATGGCTAAGATAAAAAACTCAAGGGACAGCTCATGCTGGCGAGGATGTGGAACAAAGGGGAACATTCTTCCATTGCTGGTGGTGGAAACTCTTACATCAGTTTGGAAATCAATTTGGTGATTTTTTAGAAAATTAGGAATAGTTCTATCTCAAAACCTAGCTATACTACTCCTGGATATATACACCAAAGATGCTCCACCACAACACAAGGACACTTGTTCAACTCTGTTTATAGCAGCTTTATACATAATAGGCAGAAACTGGGAACAATTTATATGTCCCTCAACTGAATAATAGATAAAAATATGTGGTACATTTACAGAATGGAATACTACTCAACTATTAAAAACAAAGTTATCATGATATTTGCAGGCAAATGTATGGAAGAAGTAAATGTCACTCTGAATGAGGTAACTTAGACCCAGAAAGACACACATGGTTAGTACTCACTTATAAGTGAATATTAATCATAATGTACAGGATAAATATTGTACAATCCATAGACCCAAAGAAGCTAAGTAATAAGGAGCTATGGGAGGATGCTTGAATCTCACTGAGAAGGAGAAATAAAATAGACAGTAGGAGTGGGTGGAGCAGAAGAACTGGGGTGGGGAGAAAGGCAGAGAGGATCAAGGGTGGGAAGGACAAAGGATGTGGGGGAGGACTGGAGAGAGAACTTTGGTTGTTGTGCAGGACATTTCTGGGAAAAGCTGTAAGATTAGGACAGAGGACACTCCATGGAAACTGTGAGGGTAAGCCTTGCTGGGACTTCTGGGTGTTGGGGGATGTGGAAGCTGAACCAGTCACCTCCAGTGACTGGATGGTGATGCTGATCCACCAACCAGCTTTTAACCCACAATTACTCTTGCTTATAAGTTGGTAGGGATAAAGATAGAGAGCAGGTTGATAGAGTGGTCAGACCAGCTTGGGACCCATGGGAGAGAGCCCAGTTCTGACATTATTAATGATGCTCTCCTGTACTTGCATACAGGACTCTAGTATGGATATCCTCTGGGAGGCTTTACCCTGTGGCTGATGGTAACAGATGCAGAGATCCACAGCCAAATAGTAGGTGATTCCCAGGGAATCTTCTGGAAGAAGGGCAAGAAAAATTGGTAGTCAAAGAGTCAAGGACACCACAAGAAAACCTACAGAATTGGCTAACCTGGGCCCATAGGGACTCAGAGAAACTGAACCACCAACCAAAGAGCATGCATGTGATGGGCCTGGGCCTCCTGCACATGTGTGGCATGTGGGAAGCTTAGTCATTATATGAGACCGCTGGCAAGTGTGGCTGTCTCTGACTCTGTTGCCTGCCTTTGGACCCCTTTCCTGACCCTAGCTCTACTGCAACTTGATGTGCTGAAGTGGGTTGAAATCTATAAGAGGCCTCCTCTTCCCTGAAAAGAAAAGGAGATAGAGATGTCAGGAGGGGAGGGGAGAGGAAGGGACTGGAAGGAGAGGAGGGAGGAGAGATTGCCATTGAGATGTAGAGTGGGTGAAATGATTAATAAGAAAAATAAATAAATTAAAAGAAAAGTAAAACAAAAAGAATCAAATTTGGAAATGGAAGAAATTTGTTTTCTTTCCTCTTTCAATGCTGAGGTTTACAGATGCAGAGGCCAAGGAAGGAATTTGGAAACATATTTTGTTTTTTGATAGAGTCTGTAGGTGTCACCTAGGATGACTTGAACTTGTAATTCATTATGACTAGGTGTCTTAAATTTTTAACAATAGCCAAATCCTATTAATACAGAAATATTTTACATAAAGTACCTGTTATACAAAGAAAACTTTTTTTCTTGTGTACGGAGGATGTCATTGAGCTTGGAATGGAGTTAGAAGGGAACATAGAATTAAGGATGTTTATTATCAATTTTAAAAATGGATGATGATGAATAAAATACATCACCAGATAGGCTTTCAACAGCAGTTCTCAACCTGTGGGGTGCAAGCCTTATAGAGGATCAAATGACCCTTTCATAGGGGTCACATATCAGATATCTTGCATATCAGATATTTACATTACAATTCATAACAGCAACAACATTACAGTTATGGAGTAACAATGAAATGATTTATGGTTAGGGGTCATGACAACTTCAGAGGCTTACAAGGAACCTACAGTATTTCCTTGACTATGCACTGGCTGACTGGAAGATTACCAAGGAAATCACAAAACTGTTGTGTTCTGAGTCCAAGATGGTCTAGAAAGACCTGAGCAACAACATTGTTGATAGAAACATATTGATATATGAAGTTGAGGATAGTCTTGCATACTACACATTCTAGAAAGTGCAAAATTTCCTTTATCCCTCAAAAAATATGTACTGAAGAGCTGAGCTCTTAAAACAGGCTGGGGAACACGGTAGGGAGAACTGTCTCCTTACATGAACTTCTGAAAGAAATCTGGCTCTTTTTCAGATGTACCCAAAGCTAGGTATTCACTGCCTCTTCTGTGAGTAACTGAAATTTGCTCTGCTCTCCTGTATTTGTTTAGATATTCTCCTCACTAAAATGACTTGATATTAATGTCTTAATATCTGAATGGATACTTAGTATTCTTCCTTAGTCATTTTAATTATTTGTCTCTTGCCCTGGGTTCTCAATATTTTGTTCATAAGTGGAATCCTATTTCGTGAGTCATCAGGATGAAGCAGAGTGGAGCTATTGTCATTGGTGTTTGGAAGCGGAGCTTGGAATCTTATGGTCTGAAATTAAGTCAGTGCATCCAATGTCACAATATCAACTCCCATTGAGTATACTGTCAGGTTTTGTTTTTTGTTTTTTATTTATTTTTATTTTTTTATTTTTTTATTTTTTTGCTTATTTGTATGTTTTATTTTTTTTATTTTTTGATACTTTATTTACATTTCCAATGTTTCCCCCTTTCTAGGTCTCCTGTTTGGAAACCACCTATACCCTCCTCCTACCCCATCTCTATGAGGAAATTCCACCTCCCACCCACTCGCCCGCCCACTCCCATATTCCCACCTTGACATTCTCCTTTACTGGGGCCTCTCCTCCCCCTGATGGCCAACAAGGCTCTCCTCTGCCACATATGTGATCCAAACCATGGGTCCCTCCATGTGTATTCTTTGGTTGGTGGTCCAGCCTCTATGAGGACCAGGGGGGTCAGGCCAGTTGACACTGTTGCTCCTCCCTCCATGGGGCTGCAGACTCCCTCAGCTCCTTCAGTCCCTTCTCCAACTCCTCCATCTGGGACCTCACTCTCAGTCCAGCTGTTACTGTAAAGTGAAACTTGGGTATTCCAAACATTTCAGCTAATATCCACTTACCAGTGAGTACATACCATGTTCATTCTTTTGTGACTGAGTTACCTTGCTCAGGATGATATTTTCAAGTTCTATCCATTTGCCTGCAAATTTCATGAAGTCATTGTTTTTAATAGTTGAGTAGTACTCCG
>CM052703.1:99829821-99866533 GCA_028551405.1 Uromys caudimaculatus | reverse complement strand
TCCCACCCACCCGCCCACCCATTCCCATATTCCCACCTTGACATTCCCTTTTACTGGGGCCACTAGCACCCTCAGGCCCAAAGTCCTCTCCTTTCTCCCTGGTGGCCATCGAGGTGATTCTTCTGCCTCATATGTAGTCCAAATCATCATCTCTTTTTTAAGTTAGGGAAGTTTTCTTCTATGATTTTCTGAAGATATTTACTGGTCCTTTAAGTTGGGAATCTTCACTCTCTTCTATACCTATTATCCTTAGGTTCTGTCTTCTCATTATATCCTGGATTTCATAGATGTTTGGGGTTAGGAGCTTTTTGCATTTTGTATGTTCTTTTACTGTTGTGTCGATGTTATCTATGGTGTTTTCTGCTCCTGAGATTCTCTCTTCTATTTCTTGTATTCTGTTGGTGATGCTTACATCAATGGTTCCTGATCTCTTTCCTAGGTTTTCTAACTTTAGGGTTGTCTCCCTTTGTGATTTCTTTATTGTTTCTATTTCTATTTTTATCTCCTGGATAGTTTTTTGCATTTCCTTTGTCTGTTTGATTGTGTTTTCTTGCACTTCTGCCTGTTTGTTTGTGTTTTCCTGTAATTCTTTAATGGATTTTTGTGTTTCCTCTTTAAAGGCTTCTAGTTGTTTATCTCTGTTATCTTGTATTTCTTTAAGAGTTTTATTCATTTCTTTCTTAACGTCTTCTATCATCATCATGAGAAATGATTTTAAATCTGAGTCTTGCTTTTCTGGTGTGTTGGGGTATCCAGGGCTTTCTGTGGTGGGAGAGCTGGGTTCTCATTATGCCAAGTACCCTTGGTTTCTGTTCCTTATGTTTTTACCCTTGCCTTTTGCCATCTTGTTAACTCTGATGTTAGCTGATTTTACTCTGTCTGGTTGTGGCTTGCCCCTCCTGCAGGCCTCTGTGTTAATACTCCTTGAAGACCAGCTCTCTCTGAGAGGTGTTTGGGTTTGGAGAGCTGTGGCCCAGGGTCAGCTCTGGGGTGCAGACAGAAATCAGAAGGATCTTGTCCCCAGCTTTCCCTTAGTTCCTATGTCTTGAAGGCTCTGTAAGGGTCTCTCTTGATCCAGTGAGTTTGAACAGAAGTGGTGGTTTTGTCTGTGCTCAAAGGTGTGTCAGCACTCCTGGGATACCAGCTCTCTCCTGGAGCCCTATGGCCCTGGCTGAGGTCCCCAGGCACAGACCCCTGGTGGCTCAGGCAGAGGTCTCCCCCCACAGATGGAACCGGAAGGTTCAGAGGTTTCCTGCCCCAGAGTTCTTAGGCCCTGTAGCCTGCCGGTTCTGGGCGGGTCTGGGTGAGAGGTGTTGCTCCCCTTAACCCCATTCATGGCTTTTCCTAGCTCCTGGGAGGGTAGCTTTCTCCTGGCGCTCGTTGGCTATTACTGTCAGCTTTTGTATTCACTTAGGCCTTTTACACCTAAGTGGCAATTAATTAATATCATAATGATTGTGTACTTGGGTATTTGATTTTTCAGGGGCTTAGTGGATTGTTTACATTTATCTTCATTAAATTGCATTATGGTAATCTGGCTTGTCTTACATGACTGTAGAGAAACTTGATTCTGTTGTCCTCAATAGAAATCCCCAATGTGATTTGATAATCTGTCTTCTCTTTTTTGTTGTTGTTGTTGTTAAATAAATCACTCCCCTACCTGTGTGAGAAGAACTTACTAAATATAACACTAGGTGTGCTCATTCATTTACAGATTACCCCATATTTTTACATTCTATTGATAATACTGCCTGGGAGGCTAAACAAGATCTTGGTCACACACTGGTCCAGGGCAGGCCTTGTTTCCCAATCTTATAGCATTTTCAATTAAGAATTATTTTAAATATATGCTTATCATTGTGAAAACAGGAAGTATTATTTAATACAATACTTTTGGAAAATTACATGTTCTCCCTCTCCTCTCTCTCATCTATTGTTATGCTCAGCACTAGTATTGTGTAGTTCTACATCTTGGAAAATTATAACATCTGGGGTGTATATGTGTGTGTGAATGTGTGTGTGTGTGTGTCTGTGTAAGTGTATGAGTCTGTGTATATGTGTGTAAGTGTGTGTTTGTGTGTATGTGTATGTATGTATATGGGTGTGATTGTGTGTGTGTGTGTGTGTGTGTGTGTATGTATGTGTATGTATGGGTGTGAATGTGTGTGTGTGTTTGTGAGTATGGGTGTATGTGTATGAATGTGTGTGTGTGTGTGTGTGTGTGTGTGTGTGTGTGTGTGTGTGTATGTGAATGCAGTACTTTTGGGATGAAGACTTAGATCAGTTAGCAAAGTATTTAGAATTCTGATTTTTATGTTTTTTTAGAGTTATTTTATCCGTAGGCCCATTCATATTCACACCCATATTTAGATACTGAATTGTCCACCTTTCAAAGATGATAATTCATCTTTGTCTTAGTCAAGAGCTTTAAACTCCATTGGCAATGCATGGCTGACAAGAAGTGATTCCTTTCAAGTTCCTCACTGCCCAATTCCTTAGCTCTCTCAGATTCACTGTGTCTGAGAATATAAAATGCTCGGATTTCACTTCTTATTGTCTTCAGTCAGTTGTTTTCCATTTTTTCCAGGCAAGGTTTAATAAAATGAAAGAGATATAACCTTTGAGTCTAAAGACTTGGGTTCAAATCCTGGCTCTGAATTGACTAGCTGACAGACCTTGAGTGATTTGTTTATCTTTCCTGAACTTTATAACCATGGGAGGCAATAATGCTGATATGAGTGCTGCTAAACTCATGAACTGATGTGTGTAGAGAGCTAGCAGAGCTAGAGGTACATGCAAAGGGCTGAATAGATTTCTATTTCTGTCCTTTCTCTTCCCATAGCATGACTTGAACCCACAGAAATACAATCCCAAACAGCAGAGGGTCACGTGGAATGACAGGGATGAGAAATATAGGCTGTTGATTAGGCCAAGCAAAGTTATTAAAAGTACAGCATCTTATATGGTTGATAGATGGAAAAAAGTCACCAAAATCAGCAGAGAGCTAACTCAAACAATGCTGACAGATAGAACGCAGGATACCACAGACACAGCTGTCTTAGGACTGATTATCACAGTCAAGGGGGAAGATTCAGGTCTCCAGAAGCTGCAACCTTGACTCCTTGGAGGCACTGACTCCAGTCTTAGAGCAGCCTTGCTATGTCCACTCCTGGACAAGACACAGAACTAAAGTTCCCTTTCTTCTTTCATCAGAGCCTCTGAGAGAGTCTTGGGTCAATCTGGCTTCCCCACAACAGTAAACTGATAATTCTAGGATAAGTTAATTAAAATATCAGTCTAAGTAGATTCATTCTTATTAATCATACTTTATGATTGCCGTTGTGTTTTACGAACAGTAATAAAATTCATGTGAGCTGGTATAAACAGCCACTATTATAGTTACACATAAAAACCTTCCACTATTTAGGAGGTCTGTACTATACTCAGAGGTTTTTGTCCATCTTGCTATTCACAGAGGACAGTCATGGCTTTGGATGTGTAGTTTGATTAAATTCTTTTTCTCTGCTTCTGCTATCTTTGTGAAACTTTTCCTGTTTCTTTTCCTCTCATATAAGCTAGATCATTCTTAGTGACTTAAGAACACAGCATCTAGCTCAATGCATAAGTAGTTTTCAATATAATTTCAAGTACTGATAAAACTCCCATCATAACAATTTTTATGAGTTTATAAATATGGTACCTAAATTGGCACTAAATATTATATAAAATAACGTTTGAAATTTGCAAATTACATTACAACCCTCTGCAAATATTAATCATCTTTTCTAGAACAACATTGGTTTCACAGTAGTAGAGTAAGTTAAAAAGGTAGACTACAAATGGATGATGCAGGGTTCTGGGTACCGGACAAGGAGGTGTGAATTTATTTTCCAAATAATAGAACATAATAAAAAGCCTGTAGAAGGTTTTGTGCTATGCCTCGAGAATATGTAACGTTTCTCCTCTTCCTTTGAAGGATGGACAATGTAAATGATGTAGCAAAGTTCGGGAGTCAAGTCAGTAAATATAAAAAAAAAAAAAAATCAATGGAGTTTAACAGTATTAAAGGAACAGGCAGAAGAACATTATCTTCTGGTGATAATCAAAAGTTGGTGTAAACATTTTCCACCAAAATTTCGTGTGAACTTGAATTCTCAAACGATTTTTGGCTTTCAGAAATCAAGAAAATCAGAGTAAATATCTTCATTAGACACCCGTGCTTTTGCATCACCAGATTTTCACTGAAAATAAAAGCATTCAGTAGAGATTTTTCAAAAGTGCCCTCCTGTAGAAGAGTCTGTAGCCACCTCTCACTATGTCACCATGATTTTGAACATGTATATGGGTGTTTCTTCCTTTATTTCAGCATCCAGAAGGATACAGGGTATGCAGTAAACGCTCTAGCAATGCTTGTTGAAATGTTGTCATTCGATTAAAGCCATAACGGCCTGTTGTCATTCTTTGCTTTCCTTCTCTCCACATGCTTAATGGTATGTTTAAACAAGACTTTCATGACTTACAAATCTACAAACTACTCTACTGCTCTGTGAATTCTGCCCACCTTGGCCAAGGCTCAAGGTGTTTTTGATAAACAAACTAGGACATATTATATTTTGTTGTATTTTGTGTATGTATCTCACTTGCAAAATATTGGTCCCTGGCTAGCATTCATGTAACAGCTTCCCATATGAATGTTAAACAGGCAGCGATGATGCTCTATAATTACAGTGCTTGAAATGATTGGAAATAAATTGGCACTCCAATTATAGATGCATGAAAGAGGCGCCAGTATATCACATTCAGTCCATTAATTTCTAAAGTGGTTCAGGACATCTCGGTGTTTCGATGACATTACTTATTCACAGCTGCAGTGATTCACTCAGAATTCTGATACTTCAAAATTTTGCAAGTTGAAGGAATGTTCTCTCTTACCTAAATATCTTAGCTATGACAGAGAGAGAGAGAGAGAGAGAGAGAGAGAGAGAGAGAGAGAGAGAGAAAGAGAGAGAAAGAGAGGTAGGAAGGGAGAAAGGTTGCAGAGGTGAGAAAGGATATGTATTAGAATTTTTATTTTTTCTTGCTAAAATGACACCGTTGCTATAATTATCCTCTTATTATCCTTTTCTTTCTTTCTTTCTTTCTTTCTTTCTTTCTTTCTTTCTTTCTTTCTTTCTTTCTTTCTTTCTTTCTTCTTCTTCTTCTTCTTCTTCTTCTTCTTCTTCTTCTTCTTCTTCTTCTTCTTCTTCTTCCTTTTTGGTTTAAAGTCTAACTAAGTCAAATCTATTTCAGCTTTCCCTTGGATTCCATTAGCATGAAATAGCTCATGTGTGCTTTTAGCAATAATGAGTTTCTTGAAGCAATATGTAGCTGGTTCTTGTTACATACTCCATGAATTTAATCCATTTATATTTAAGGTGATTATTAAAAATTGGAGTCTTACAATTATTTTAAAAATAATTTTCCAGTGTTTTCTTTCCTTTCTTTCACTTTCTCATAGTCATCTTTTCTGGTGAAGTGATTCACTCTGCAGTTGGTTGCATGTTTACTTTTTGCTGTGTTTAATATAGACATTTGGTTTGTAGTTACCATGGTACTACCTTAGCCATCATTTTAAATACTGACACCTCTTCAAATGGTAACAAATTTGTAACAGTAACATAAAATTAGGATAGAATAAGTATAGTATTAAAAATGACAGACTCTGATCTTCTATACATTTTAAATATTTGATATCTGATTTTATATCTTCCTGTATTTTCTCATTCTTATCATACTGGTACAGTATGCTGTTTAAGTATTCATGAAATTTATTAGCTGGGGGAAATGTGTAATGGGGAGGGATATGAAAAGATAAGGTTGAGGAGAGGGAAGGGGGAGGAATAACCTATAAGTAACTTTGTTAATCAAATAACACCCTTTTATTTTGAAGGTAGTTTCTTCCAGGAGTGAGTTTTCATATGTTTTCTTCATATACATTTACCATCTCTTTCTTCCAAAATGATGGGTTCCTTTTTCATTTCTTTTAGGGCAAGTGTGGGGGATATATTGTTTCTTAGGTTTTGTTTGGAATTATATACCTCTTTCTTTCTATAGAACATCTTTGTTAGGTCTGAGGTTGACATATATCTGTGATATCTAAAAATGATGACAGTAAATTATAGGATAAAATATAAAAAGAATGTAGGAAGAGGTATGGATTTGTGATAGGTTTATAGGCACTAGATGATCATATTTGTGGAGTTTACAAACAACAAAAATCAACTCGAGAACAAGTAAAGAGTAAGAATAGTAATTGAGTAACAAGAATATAAAAGATACAAATTGTAAAAAAAGAAGTCCAAGTATCTTTATTTGAAGATGATGTGACAGTACACATTAAGTGACCAGAAAAATTCTATCAGGGAATTACAAATGATCCTGCAACTGATAAACACTTTCAGCGAAGTAGCTGGATACAAAATTTGCTAATAAATTCAGTATCTCACCGATAAACAAATGACAAATAAACTGAAAATGAAATCAGGAAAACTGCATCTTCCACAATAGAAAACTGCATCTTCCACAATAGCCTCAAATAATATAAACTATCATAGTGTGAACTTAACCAAGCAAGTAAAAATGAAGAAGATAACAGAAGATAGAAAGATCTCCCATGTTCATGAGTCAGCAGGATTAACATTAGTAAAAATGGTCAACTTACCAAAAGCAATCTACAGATTTAATGCAATCTCTACCAAAATCCCAACATAATTATTGACAGATCTTGAACGAACAACTCTCAGCTTCATATGAGAAAACAAAAATCAGAATAGCTAAACCAATCCTGAACAATAACAGAGCTGCTAGATGTTTCACCATTCTGATTTCAAGTTGTAGCTCATAGGTATAGTAATAATAATAGTAAAAAAAAAATACAATATGGTATTGGCATGAAATCAGACACATTGATCAATGGAATTGAATACCCAGACATAAATCCACACACATATAAATACATTACTTTAAAATAAAGAACACAGGAATACACACTGAATAAAGAATGTATATTCAACAAATGTTGTTGGCCAAACAGGATGTCTGCCTGTAGAAGAATGCAAATAGATCCATACTTATCACCCTCAAAACTCAAGTCCAAGTGGATTAAAAAGAACTTCTACATAAAAGCAGATACAAGAACCTGATATAAGACAAAGTGGGGACTAGCCTTAAACTTGTTGACACAGGAGAAGACTTTCTGAACATCACATTAGCATAGACATCAAGATCAACAATTAATTAGTGGAACCTCATAAAGCTGAGGTAAGTCAAAGAACACCATCAATTAAAAAAAGTGCAGCCTACAGAGTGGGAAAAGATTTTTCCCAATTCAACATCCAAAAAAGGGCAAATACCCAAAGTGTATAAAGAACTAAATAAAACTAGACACTAAAGAACCCAAATAATCCAATTTAAAATAGGTTGTAGAGCTAAACAGAGAATTCTCAATAGAGGAAACTCAAATGGCCAAGAAAAACTTTAAAAAATGTTCAACATCCTTAACCATCAGGAAATGCACTTCAAAACTGCTTTGAGATTCCGTCTTACACATGTCAGAATGGCTAAGATTTATGATAAAAGTGACAGTTCATGCTGGTGAGCATGTGGAGCAAGGGTAATTCTCCTCCATTGCAGGCAAGAGTGTAAACTTGTACTGCCACTATGGATCTCAGTATGGTGGTTCCTCAGAAAGATGGGAATAAATCTACCTCAAGATCCAGCTATACCACTCTTGGGCATATTACCAAAGGATGCTTCATTCTACCGCAGAGACATTTGCTTAATCATGTTCATTGCTGCTGTACTCTTAATAGCCAGAAATTGGGAACAACAGATATCCCTCAGAAACAATGGATAAAGAAAATGTGGTCCATTTACCCAATGGACTATTTCTCAGCTGTTAAAAAATGACACCATGAAACTTGCAGGAAAGTGGATAGAACTAGAAAATATTGTTAGTGAGGTAACCCAAATATAGAAAGATATATATGGCATGTATTTGATAATATGTAGATATTAACCATTAAATAAATGATAATCAAGCTATAATCTTGTAATAGAAAGGTTAGGCATAGAGGAAGGGATTAGGGGAGACACAAGGATCTTATTGGGAGATGGAAATAGAATAGATTTTATGAGTTCACAGGGGTGAGGAAAGGGACAAGAATGGGAAGATCAGGTGGTGAGGGGGATGGGAGATTGGGTTGTAAGGAGAGACAGATATAATTAAGGGGCATTTTATGGTCAGTATGAAAACCTAGCGAACTGGAAACTTCCTAAAATATATGAAGGCAATCCCAATGAATTCTCCAAATAAAGTTGGCCATCTTTTGTTACCAAACAGAGCTTCCAGTATTGGGACAAGGTTACATCCAATGGAGTTGATGGCCAAAGGGGACCTAGAGAAATCTCCAAACAATCCAGGCTGTTGCCAAGGCAATAGCTTTCTTTCCACAAATTGATAGCAAGGCCACATTGCTGAAGACATTAACCACACAACTCTTTGAACATGTACCAATTGAACTGGTGCCTACCTAGAACTTGAACTGTTATGTTTTAGTGTCTTCGGTATGGGAAGGTAGTCGGCAGGCTACCCCCCAAAAGAAACAAAAGCACCAACCCAGCCAACAAAACAAAACAAAGCAAAACTAAACTAATAAACCTCTTTGATCTGCTATGCTGTCCTCCCTGCAAAATATGCTAGGGCAATGGTGGTTCAAAACCTGTGGGAGTGACCAAGTAATGTCTGATTTGACTTAAGTCCTTCTCCAGGAGATGGAACTCATTCCTGACAATTCTTGGATAATCAGGAACCAGAAGCTAGATAGCCCCAACCTGAGGTCAAACCAAATACTGTTAGTCTTAGAAAATAGTGATAAAATGACTCCTAATGATATTCTGCTACATTCACAAATGAATGCCTTATTCAGGCATCATCAGAGAAGCTTCCTCCTGCAGCAGAGGAGAGCTCTTTTTCCCTTTGACTATTTATTTGCCTTGACCAATGATGATGTGATGGTTTTATCTTATTACATCTTATTTTGTTACATTTTGTTGTTATCTCTTAGAAGCTTGTTCTTTTTCTAATGAGGTAGCAAATGGCAGTGGATTGAGATGGGAAAGGATGTGGGGAAGAACTGAGAGAAGAGGGAAGAGAAATGGTAGTAAGTCCTGTGTGCCCATACGCACATGCATGCACGTGTGTGCACATGTGTGCGTGTGCCTGTGTATGCATGTGCATGCGTGTGTGTGCATGGGTGCATGTGTGAATCCACTTTCAACAAAAGGGACATCTACAAAGAAGCATTACATAGGAGAGAAAAGAAAACAATATTGCTGTACGGATTTTAACAGTTTTAAATAATACATTACCAACAGCAGTTTCTTTTCCATCTTCTCTTCAAAAAAAAAAAAAAAAAAAAAAAAGAGAAAACAGTTCTCAAAAATTTCATTGAGAATGGGGTTCTGTGTGTTTATTTCTGATTGTACAAAAGGAAGATACATACCTTTGTATTAATAATAGTTTTGAGTAAGTTGATCTTAAAGGAAAAATAATATAACTATAATATTGAATACAGGAGATGGCAGTCTTGCTCTACTTTTGTATTATATATGGTGTTAATGGATGTACAGTAATGAAAAGGTAACATTATACACAGAGAAAGATATAAAGAAAATAATCATGGAAACATTAGCATATCCTGTGTTTTCAGAGGGGAGTGAGAGTACCCTGGGCCAGCCTTATGAGAAATATAGTTGTGGCTTTTCAGTTCAGAGAAAAGATACGCCCTGGTGTTATGACAACTTCCTTTAAAGATTTCAAGGATGTCTCAGGAAAGAGGATTCATCTCTTTGTGTTTCTCCTCAAGACATGATAATTATAGAAAACATTCACAGAAGTTTTGTGCTCTCTGGAATTAGGATTGGCTTCCTTTGGGAGGGAAGAATTCTTTATTTGTGATTGTTTGAAAATAAGTTAGAGAGATGCCACAGATGGAACCCACACTTCAAAGAAGAGGTAAGAACAAAACTATCCTAACTAATAAAAATTTGATTCAGGTAACATTTATTGATAAATTATTTGCATAAGTCTAATAAAGTACAATGGCTTATTTAGCTCCAGGACTTTTTTTTATTTTTAAGTCTTGTAATCTGATTCACTTTGAGACTCCTGAATGGTCTTGTTTTAGTCTAAATATTACTTACCTTTTCTTCCCAATGTACCTCATTTTTGACCATAATAATTCCAAGAACAACACTTATCTAGTTGACAAAAAGGCAGAGATAGCATTCATGTCATCTCTCAGATAATAAGTATTAGCTCTACTAGCATTATCAAATCTTCATCTTAGAACGAGATCACAGATGCATACATGGATTGAACTGGCCTGAAAATGTGCATGCTCCTTTCACTTTGCTTCTTGTGTTCATTTCCCTTGTCAGCATCTCCTCTATTCCCATGTAGCATCTTGGGCCGACCAGATACTTTCCCACTTATTTTTAGGCATGAAGAAGCTCAGAATCAGAAAATTCTTACTTAATCAAAATTTCTGGTTTTGCCTTAGCCTTAGGACTATAGTGATGAAAAAGAGCTACAGTGAGGCTGTGGTTTTCTTTCTTCACCCATCTTCTCCCATGCTTCCATCCCATCACTGTCATGCTCTAATTTGGCTCCTCCAGAGCTGCAGTGGATAGAGGCATTAGGAGTAAGAGACAGGCATTGGATGTTGCCTGTTTTAACAATACAAATTACATAGGTGGCAACAGCAGTCTGTGTTTGGTGAGGTGATCAAGACTGCACAATAGCCAAAACAGGAGGAAGGATTATTCAATCCTCTGTAAAGCAAAGAAATCCCATTTGTTCAGTCTTTGCCAGGAGAAGTTGCACACAGGGAATAATAATCCCTCCAGAATACAAGTAGGGTTGTAGGAAATTAGTATCCAGGTTATAAACTGACACAGACATGAGAGCACATGGTAGCACAAGCCTTTGGTTTCCTGACTGGAGGACTAAGAAAAGGATACCATTAGATGAGATGACAAAAGCCCAGAAGGACTGCATTATAGATCATGGACAGGTATGGTCACCATGTAACCTCACATCCTATTCACCTTGACTCTTAACATTAATTAGGTTTTCCTAGAGTTTGAAGAAATTTGATTCCATGTTCACTGAAAAGAAGAAAGAAAGAAAGAATAATTTAAAACTTTATTATATGTGTATAGGTGTTTTCCCTGCATATATGTGTACCACAGCATGCATGATGCCTTTGGAGGCCAGAAGAGTGTGTCAGATCTCTTAAGATTAGAGCTACAGATGGTTGTGCATCAGCATGTGCTGGGAATAAAACCCCAGTCCTCTTAATGAACAGCTAATACTCTTAACCATGGAGCCACCTCACTAGTCCCAGAGAAAAAAAACTAATCACATAGCACATCCTGAAGGGCGATTTAAAAGGAGAGAATCAATAAACTGGTCAACAAAATGACCATGAGCTATAGCAGAGGCAAAGTGCTGATTTTCTTTTCTCCCAGTGATGTGTATTCCATGTTCTTTGGAGAGCCCCACTTGCTGTCTTGTGACTGACCATGCTGGATCTCTGCGTTCATGCATTAATCCTCCAACTGTGTCATATGCCTCTACAGCTCAAGTGTGGATTAGCCAAGCCTGGCACCCATGTAACATTTTGCCTTCTTTTCAGGAGAAGGGGAGCACTGTCAATTTAGTAATCTTTTAGTCAGAGACACTTATGTACATGCCTTCCATGTCTGAGTCACACACAAAGTCTAGGAATACCATGATGTCCCTTATCATTTGGGAGTAACAATTTTTTTCACATGATTGTAAGCCCTGCTCTACTTTCCAGATCCCAGGCATGCATATGCACACACACACGCACACACACGCACACGCACACGCACACGCACACACACACACAAAGAGCACACATGCATACCCATGTATAAACACATTCATACACAGAGAACACTGACAAGTTTCTATAAACCTTCATGTGATGTCATCTCTTTAGTCTTCCAATATTGCCCTTTGGATAGGGGTGTTGGTTGTCTAGATAGAAGAGTTTTTAAAATCTAGTGCATGCCTATGTGAGGGTGGTTAACATTTTAAAGTTTCCCCTGGGTCCAGAAGTAACAGTCTAATGTAAAGAATCACATTTTAATAACTGGATAAAAGAGCATCACCTTCTCATGATTTTCTTATAAGTATCCTGCTCCATGTCTTTATGGTTGAATGTCTAAATTTTCATTTGTCTCCATGAATTTCCCAACAAGGCCCATTGCCTTCTTATCTCTAAGAAGTGCACATTCCACTTGCATTTCTAGAGTTTTTTAATGCTTTTTTTTTTTTTTTACTTTATGACAACATAAGTTCAGGTTTTTACTTTAGCTATTTCCTTAAGAAATCAATATCTATCCATTTGATTTTCTCAGTGGTCAGGAACTGCAAATATCTCAGTGAACATATCAGTGGCAATTCAGGGTAATTTTGATAGCCAGTTTTTCTCCTTACAGCCCGTAGTTAGGGAAAATGCTCATGTGCAGATTATCTTCCAAATATCTGGGGTAGTTTTCTTGAACTATCTTCATGCATATGGGGTATGAGGGTCAAGTACAGGCTGACTTTATAATCTCATGATCACATGGTGTTCTTTGTCTCATTTGTGTTGTAGACTGCATTTTTATCTTCTATATATCCGTCTGTCTGTCTGTATATCTACCTATCTCAGTGTACCTTTACTAGACACACTGCTGGGCATTGTGACAATAAATTCTGTAAGCATATTAGGTGATTTAAATATTTTCACCCTTCATGACCTCTTAATTCTGATCTCCCTTTCCTACCCATGCTAGTCTCTTTTCTTCTCCAGTATCCATTCTGCCTCTCTCTCTCTCTCTCTCTCACTCTCTCTCTCTCATTTTCTCTCCCTCTCCCTCTCCCACTCTGTGTGTCACACACAGATACATACACACACATACACACATGCACATGCACACACATACATATGTATGCATGGTTTTATATTCCTTGGATCCACAAATGAGAGAAAGGAAGCCATACTGCTTTTCAAGTATGACATCTTTACTTACTGAATATTATGATTTCGAATTGACATTCTTGATCCAACTGGTAAAAGAAACTCTCAGTAGTTTTCATAGTGATAAAATGATGACTTCTGCTTGAAAAAGTTTAATAACAGACTTTCATATTATATTCATTGACCATATTGCTAAATGGGCCACAGCACGTTTGAACAGTAATGATGAAACCTCTGTTGGTTATGGCATTGGTGATTTACATTTTATGTCCAGCAAATGGCTGGTCAGTGGACAGCATTGGAGCTGCCGTGCCATCTGTAGCTTGAAACAAGGACACATTTAGAGGCTTATGTCACAGATCCTATTTACTCACATGGTAGAGGCATTGCTGCATTTGCCAGGCTTGTACCAGAGGTCATATTCAACATTCACAAAGAGGAATTAAAAGATGATGATCACCACAAGCAGGAAAAAAAAAAAAAGAGTTTATAATGGCAATCTTTTGAATCATCTTCCCATTTTAAGGAACTACTTACCTAGAACAATAGCCACAAGACCAGTGAAAAGTGATGCTTCCTAGCCATTATTTGATATAGGGAGTAGGGCAAAACATTTTATAGCTTTTTTTCCTAGAGAACTGTGAGGAGCTAAAGATACTGTAAGAGTGAAATGAAAAAAAAAAAAAAAAAAAAAGGAACAGATAAAAGCATTGTCTTAGTCAGGGTTTCTATTCCTGCAAAAAAACATCATAACTAAGAAGCAAGTTGGGGAGGAAAGTGTTTATTCAGCTTACTCTTCCACGTTGCTGTTCATCACTAAAGGAAGTCAAGAGTGGAAGTCAAGCAGATCAGGAAGCAGGAGCTGATGCAGAAGTCATGGAGGGATGTTTCTTACTGGCTTGCTTTCCCTGGCTTGTTCAGCTTGCTCTCTTATAGAATCCAAGACTACCAGCCCAGAGATGGTACCACCCACAAGAGACCCTGCCCCCTTGATCACTACTTGAGAAAATGCCTTACACCTGGATCTCCTAGAGGCATTTTTCTCAACTGAAGCTCCTTTCTCTGTGATAACTCCAACTTGTGTCAAATTGACACACAAAACCAGCCAGTACAAGCGTGATGCTTGGACTTCAGAATACAGAATACAGGCTGACTATCTCTTCTTTGCAAAAAAAGAAAAGGACCCTGGGAAGGAAGTCTCTGGATTATGAGAAGGAAAGATCTCCCTTACATATCATGTCACAGGTTTTTAAATATCTAGAGAATATAAAGAATTTTGTACAAAGAAATGATATCTGTACACTAACACTCTCAAAGTGACAGGATGTTCTCTTCTTTGTGGTCTCATTAACTAAGAGTTGGCACTGTCTGATTTTGAAGAAGGAACAGGAGATTTCATAACAGGGCTGTGCACAGAGTGCAGATGCTTGTCATTGTTGTTGTACTCAGTTCCCTTCCTTTCAAGGCCATGGGCTCTTGCCAGCTTAGGAGGAAGCCAACAAAAACAGGAGGAAAGGCATGTGTCCACTCTGTCTCAGCTTCCTTGCGACATGTGGTCCAGGAATAGCAAATGTCCTCAGTATCTGCTGTTTATCAGACAGTGAGCAAAAGTCTACCTGCATGAATCATGTGATGGGACCCTTCTATTAACAGGAAAACAAGGGTGGGGTGAACATGGAGGTGGGGCATAGACAGAGGTGCTTGCTTGTGAGGATTGATTGGGGAGAGGGCTAGATTAGTTTGAATATTTCTGTCAGCAAAGACTGAGATAAAATTTCATTTCTCTCCCACTGCCTTAATACGGATTACGTTCTTCCTTGTAAAGGCTTATCTCTCCGTCTCTATATGTGTCTCTTTTATGCATAGCCTGCACACAGCAGCAAGGATTATACTTTGGGTTATATTATCACTTTGACAAAAACTTCCACTGGCTTCTCATCAACTGCTTAAGCAGGGCTTCTGCAGCTCTCTATTAATTGATTTTTCCCCATCTCTTTGGCTCTATCTCTGCCACCCTCTGTCTTACATGTCAAATTGTAATTTTTGTCTAAATCCACTTTTTTTGCAGACACCTTAGCTGGTCTCGTTAGTCTTAGGCAAAGCCCATATTTTATTTGCCTCTTCCTCCTTACCTACTATTCTATTTTCAGGATTATAAAAGAGGCTCAATTAATATAAGCCTATTAATTTACTTAGAATAAGGATCATACCTCATGTATGTCTTTTAGATCTAAATTTCCTAAGATTCTTATTGCAGAAATTGAGCATTTAAAAAAATTGCTATGGGCTCAAAGTTAAATACACTAGCTGCTCTTCCAACAGATGTGGGTTCAGTCTTCAGGACACACATGGTAGCTCACAACCATCTGGAACTCCAGTCCCAGAGTACTCAATACCCTCTTCTGTCCTCCAGGGGAACCAGGCATGCAAACAGTACACAGACATACATGCAGGCAAAACACCTATAACACACACACAGGCATAGGCACACAGACAGTGCTGTTTGAAAACATAATTATGAGAGCAATTTGTTACATGTCAATAGATAAGTAATATACTATTTGTTATTTCATATTCTAAGTAGTTACCTAGGGCCTAGGTCTCTCTCCAGAGAGATGAGTGTACTGATGTGTGAGCACCCTGTAAGTACAAGACAGAGAAGTAAGATAAGTAATAACTCCATATAAATGCTACAACAGCAATTATGTAAATATTTGATAAATGTTCAACATCCTTAGTCATCAGGGGAATGCAAATCAAAACCACCCTGAGATTCCACCTCACACCAGTCAGAATGGCTAAGATTAAAAACTCAGGTGACAGCAGATGTTGCTGAGGATGTGGAGAAAGAGGATCACTCCTCCATTGTTGGTGGGATTGCAAGCTGGTACAACCACTCTGGAAATCAGTCTAGTGGTTCCTCAGAAAATTGGACATAGTACTACCTGAAAACCCAGCTATACCACTCCTGGGTACATACCCAGAAGACGCTCCAACATGTAGTAAGGACACATACTCCACTATGTTCGTAGCAGTCTTATTTATAATATCCAGAAGGTGGAAAGAACCCAGATGTTCCTCAACAGAGGAATGGATACAGAAAATGTGGTGCATTTATATAATGGAGTACTACTCGGCTATTAAAAACAATGATTTCATGAAATTCACAGGCAAATGGATGGAACTAGAAAATATCCTGAGTGAGATAAACCCATCACAAAAGAACACACATGGTATGTACTCACTGATAAGTGGATATTATGCAAAAAGCTCAGAATACCCAAGATACAACTCACCATATGAAGTTCAAGAAGAAGGAAGACTAAAGTGAGGATGCTTCAGTCCTACTTAGAAGAGAGAACAAAATAAACAAGGGACGTTGAGGAAACAAGGGACCTGGGAGGGAGAGAGGAGAGGGTAAAAAAAAGGCAGCAGGATCAGGTGTGGGAGAAGATAGGAGAGAAGTACAGAAGGTCAGGAAATTGAACACAGGTGTGTCGCAGTGGGGAATGGGGAACCGGTCGTAGGCACTAGAAAGTCCCAGATGCCAGGGAAACAAGAGGTTCCAAGGATCCAACAAGGATGGCATTAGCTGAAATATCCAACAAAGGGTAGATAGAGACCATAACCAGTGGTTAGGCACGACCCTCAGTTGAGGGATGGAACCACCCACCCATCTCAAAAATATTAACCCAGAATTGCTCCTGTCTATAGGAAATGCAGGGACAAAGAGACTGAAGGAAATGCAGGGACCAAGAGACTGAAGGAAAGGCCATGCAGAGACTCCCCCACCTGGGGATCCATCCCATATGCAAATATCAAACTCAGACACTATTGTTGATGCCAAGACATGCTTGCTGAAAGGAGCCTAGTATAGCTGTCTTCTGAGAGGCTTTGCCAGAGCCTGACCAATACAGATGCAGATGCTTGCAGCCAACCATTGGACTGAGCACGGGACCCCAATGGAGGAGTTAGGGGAAGGACTGAAGGAGCTGAAGGAGTTTGCAATCCCATAGGAAGAACAACGATATCAACCAATCAGATGCCACCCCCCCCAGCACCCAAGGACTAAACCACTAACCAAAGAGAACACATGAGGGGGGACCTGTTGTGGATAGCCCTGGGGCTTTTTGTATTCTAATTCTGTCCTTCTGTGAGGGATTTCAGACAAGGAGTGAGTTACACCTGTGACTTCTTGTGAACCAATCCACTAATAAATAAAAGAGCCAGTCACTGGGCATGTAGGGAGACTTCTGGGTTAGAGAGGAGAAGAGAGGAGGAAAGAGAGAGAGGTGCCTTTTGGAATGGGGACAGCACGTAGTAGGTTAAGATGTAGCTAGTAGAGTCTCCTGGTAACGTGGCGGATCTACAAGGATTTGTCACCAGAAGAATCAGACTTTAATAAGATTTACATGATTAGGTTTTAGTTGCTGTGCCCAGAGATTGAGTTATCATTGTTTCTGAACTAAGTTTGTGTTGCGTTTTCCTTCACATGACAGCTCATCTGGGTTCAAGGGAGAAAGGTACAGCAGCAACATGTAGATTTGCCTGATGTGCACCACAGAGGCCATGGGGGTATTGAAGCATGGGGCTGGCATGATAATGACCTGCCAGTGGGAACCTAGTGAGCTGGGTGGAGAGATCGTGGAGCTCTGACTCAGAGTTCCACGAGATGAAAGCAGGTTGGCCATTGCCCACCAATGCATGGCTGGCCAGACTGCTGGGGATGAGAGAACCAGGGCATAATGCGGGAACATGTGCTATACATTCCGTCTTTTTTAATATTTCCCGCAACAAGGACCCATGGCTCCAGCTGCATATGTAGTAGAGGATTGCCTTATCTGGCATCAATGGGAGGAGAGGCCCTTGGTCCTGTGGAGGCTCGATGCTCCTGTGTAGGGGAATGCTAGGTCAGTGAGGAGCGATATGTGGCTGGGTGGGGGAGCACCCTTGTAGTAGCAGGGGAGGGGTGAGAAGATAGGGGGTTTGCAGAAGGGAAACCGAGAAGGGGGATAACATTTAAAATGTAAATAAATAAAATAACCAATAAAAAATAAATATCCAAGGACAATCACTCATTATAGTTTGTATGACTTTACATGAGATCACACTAAAAAATTAAAACTAAAGTCTATTGTCAGCATTTTTGTTTAATTAAAAAAAAAGAAAGTACCCAATGTTTTTATGCCTGTATGATTTGTTTCTTTTAGCCTAACTTTTATTCTATTTTGGGTGATTCTCCGTTATAGTGCTTTCTTTATGGGACCACTTTTGGGTAAAATTATGACTACCCATATATGGAGTTCTTTGAGGCTTAAGATGAGTGACTGTCCTACAAGAAATGCAGGTGTGGGGCATGGAGCAGAGACTGAGCAATGGGCAACAATAATGGCCCAACTGATATCCATCTCATGGGCAAGCACCAATCTCTAACACTATTAATAATGCTCTGTTATGCTTGCAAACAGGAGCAAGTTGTCCTATGAGAGGCTCCACCCAGCAGCTGTCAAACAGTGGATGGATCTTGGGGCCTCTTATGGAAGAAAAGGTAGAAGGATCACGGATCCCAAACGGGATAGGACCTCCACAGGAAGACCAACAGAGTCAACTATCCTGGACCCTCGGGGCTTTTCAAGTCTGAACCACCAACCAAAGAACATACAATGGGCTGGACCTAGCCTCCCCACATATATGTAGTAGATATGCAGCTTGGCCTTCATGTGGGTCCCAAACAACTGGAATGGGGGCTGTCAGCTGTTGCCTGCATATATTCTCCTAGCTGGTCTGGCCTCAGTGGGAGAGGATGTGCCCAGCTAAGCAGAGATAAGCATTTTCTTGTTAACTAAAGGACATTAAAAATCTGTAGGTGCTTCTTGGTCATTCAAGCTTCTTCTGTTGAGAATTCTCTGTTTAGCTCTCTACCCCATTTTCTAAAATTGGGTTATTTTGATTGTTGGTATTGAGGTGAGGGATACCTTGCAGGGCACTGGCTCAGAGGAGAAGGGGAAGGAGCATGAAGGAAGAATTGTGGGAGGAGGTGACCAGGAGGGGGACAATGAGTAGGATGTAAAGTGAATAAGTAAAAACAAAAAATTTATAAATAAAATTTATAAAATTTATAATTTATAAAATAATTTATAAAATTTATAAATTAAAAATTAAAATTAAATTAAATTAAAAAGATGAGTGACTAGCATCTGAAGCCACTTTGAATCTGCTACTGTAAAAACTAAAGGACACTGCTTATTCCAGATTGCTTTCATTTGAGTCTTAAAACTATGAAGATGTCATTCATTTTAACCATGTCTTTGCTTCAGGAGTATACTTCACTCCTAGAACTACTGCAGCTTATTGGCTGGCCATTCCCTCAGACTCTGCTCTATCTTTGTTCCTGCACATGTTGTAGGCGGGGCACATTTTGGGTTAAAGGCTTTGTGGGTGGGTTGCTGTTTTATCCTTCCACTGGGAGTGGCTGCTTAAGAATCCATGTCCCCTACTGCTAGGAGTCTTAGTTAGAGTTGACCCCGTAGACCCTTTGGTGCCTCTTCCCATCCCATGTCTCTGGCATGTTCTAGGCATCGCTTGCCCCAAGCTGATCTTCTGTTTCTCTCCTCTGTTCTCCCTACATAGAATTCCCCCAACCCTTCCTTGCTCCCATCTCCACCCCCACTTCCACCCAGTTCCCTCCCTCACCTCTGATACCTATTTTGTTTCCCCTTCTGAGAAAGATTCAACCATCCTCTCTGGAGCCCCCCACCTTGTTATTTGGCTTCTTTGGTTCTACTGATTATAGCATGGTTATCTTGTACTTTATGGCTAATATGTCCTTTTGGATCTGGTTTGCCTCACTCAGGATGATATTTTCTAGTTTCATACATTTACTTGCAAAATTCATGACATCTTTTTTTTAATGGCTGAATAACAGTCAAACACACATATATCTATATCTATATCTATCTATCTATCTATCTATCTATCTATCTATCTATCTATCTATATCACATTTTCTATATCAGTTGATACTACAAATAAAGCTGCTATGAACATATTTGAGCAAGTGTGCTTGTAGGATGCTGGAGCATCTTTTGGGTATATGCCCAGGAGTAGTATAGCTGGGTCTTGAGGTAGAACTATTCCCAATCTTCTGAGAGACCACCAAATTGATTTCCATAGTGGTTGTATAAGTTTGTACTCTGACCAGCAGTGGAAGAGTAGTCTCCTTGCTCCACAATCTTATCAGCATATCCTGTCCTTTGAGTTTTTAATCTTAACCATTCTGATGGCTGTAAGGTGGAATCTCAGGGTTGTTTTGATTTGCATTTCCTTGTTGACTAAGGGCAGTGAAAATCTATAGGTGCTTCTCAGCCATTCAAGATTCCTCTGTTGAGAATTCTCTATTTAGCTCTCTACCCCATTTTTAAAAATTGGTTTATTTGGATTCTTGAGGTCTTTGTATATTTTGGATATTAGTCCTTTGTTGGATATAGGGTTAATGAAGACCTTTTCCCAATCTGTAGGCTGATGTTTGTCCTAGTAACAGTGTCCTTTGACTTACAGAAGCTTTTCTGTTTCATGAGGTCCCACTTAATAATTCTTGACCTTAGTGCCTGAGCCATTGGTGTTCTGTTTAGGATGTTGTCTCCTGTACCAACGAGGTCATGGCTATTTCCCATTTTCTCTTGTATTTGATTTAGTGTGTCTGGTTTTACATTGAGATCTTAATCCATTTGGACTTGAGTTTTCTACAGGCTGATAAACATGAAACCATTTGCATCCTTACACATGCATGCATCCAGTTAGACCAGGACTATTTGTTGAAGATGTTCTCTCTTTTCCATTGTATGTTTTGGCTTCTTTGTCAAAAATCAAGTATTCATAGATGTATGGGTTTATTTCTGGGTCTTTGATTTGATTCCATTGATCCACCTGTTTCTGTACCAAATCTATGCAGTTTTTAGTACTATTGTTCTGCAGTAAAGCTTGAAGTCAGGAAGAGTGAAACTTCCAGAAGTTCTATTGTTCAGGATTGTTTTAGCCATCTTGGAGTTTTACACACAGCTTTTTCCCAGTACTTTCCTGGTTCACGCTGTGCAGCATTCCATTTGTTTGACTCTGTCATAATGCATTAATATATTCACATGGTTTTGGGCACCTTTTTAAAAAACATAACTTGGTATTTTAATAATTTGCATGTAATTTTTAGAAACATATTAATATCTTTGAGTTACCAAATTAGAATTGTCATAGCAATAAATGTGAAAGGTTAATTTTTTTCCTTTAATTTGAAAAAATCGAGCAAACATACCGAGAAAATTATACAAAATAGTCAGAATAAATGTGAAGGAAGCTGAACACCATGATTAAATGATAAAATCAGAGCTAATGGATGTATATGAAACATGACAAAGAGAGGAGAAATACAAGGAACAGAATAGCAATTGTATATCATCTGATTTCTCTTAAGAAAAAAAGAATGTGAGAAGTTAGTAGATCTATGGTATTGAAAATAAAAATGTGCTATAAATATTTTCAGATAAAGTCATTAGAAAAATTTGTAGCAGGAGTCCTGCATTCAAATACATGTCAAAGCTTGTGTATTTGTTATAGCATCTGTAGACATCCCTTCCTGGTCCACTGTCAGCTGTTCAGCTGTCAGGCCATAAGCTCACTGCAAATTAAGGGATATATCCTTTTCTACCCATTATGACCTTGTGGAATCACCTCTGAGGCTACATACCATGTTTTCTCAAGGTTTTCATTTTTGGTTTACTAGTTCTTAATATCCAGTTGTTACCCATTTTTAGTATACACACTTCTTATAGGGCTAAATAATATATATGAGGACATTGGTCATCTAAAGAAACCTACTATTTTTGTTTCTGCTAAATTGTGAAGTCCTTTCTTCCTTCTGTGTCTGTGAATATTTTATTGTTTCAATTTAATCCATGTGAAATCTCAGGGCGTAAATTGATGATGCTTGCTTTAGAGCAGTTCATCATTTTTTGTAGGATGCTGGTGAGTAATGTTGCTTTAGTATTAATTTAGTCCTCTCTTAAGAGGTGAGCTTAACAGGCAAGAGGTTCTTCAGTTCATCTTTAACTTCCTGCTGGCTCAAGATAGCCTATCACACCCTGAAGGCATTAATCTAGGGTAGGCTTCCTTTCTGCTCTCAAATATTGTTACAGGTTTTCATTGTTATTCCTTTCTGTGTTTTCTACTTTGTTTCCTCTTTATCTTACTTTTTATCCATGTAATTTATTTTAGAATTCATTGACAGATATCCAAGAATTAGATACAGCCTCATGAGTCTGTCTTCTATATTGCAATAGCACAGAAAGTGATAGTCAGGGAAATTGTCGTTAGACTACAAGAGCCACTGCACCTCATTTAGTCTCTGTTAGTTTTCCCTGTGTGAAATGGAGACACTAATGAGGCCCCCTCAAGATCAGGTTGAAGATTATTGAGGTAGCCTTGTGAACCCACTTTGCAACCATTGGTTACACAGCAGTTACTACGTGGAAGAAGTTCGATTACTCCTTGTCAAATGAGCTAGCAGATGAACTTAAAGCTTTACCTCCCATGGACTCAGAGGAAAAAACTGGAGCATGCTTAGCAGTTATCCTCGCTAAGGCTGAAGAGAGTCTTGGCAGTGTTATCTCCTCTCCCTGTGAAGGCATGCTGGGAGCAAACTAGAAATAAAAGAAAAATGTGACGGGGATGCGGTTTGTATATGAGATGCTACTAGGGATCCTTGGGAAAAGGAGATGGAGGAGGATGGGAGAAACGTGTTGACACGAGGAAACACAAGCAGGCTGGTTTGAAACCTTAGGAACAGCTGCTTAAGCAATGGATGTGGTTAGAACAATAGCAATCAGAAAATAGCCCAAAGGAGAAAATATTGGCGCAGTTATATGTTGTTTTTCATCTTGAGCTCTTGTTGTCTGGGAAGCAGCTGGATGTGGTGCGCACACACTACTCGCCTTCATTTTTGTTCATTATTAAGTCACCAAACATTGTCTTCTTAACTGGTGTTTGTGTAATTTAATTTCATTACTTTTTCTCTCTCGCTTAAACTGCTACACCACTGAGGCCTTTTACACACATTATTTTAATTAGTGCTTTAATCAACACAGTGGAAGGGACATTTAAAAAAACTCCCTTGTCCTGTTAATAAGATTGAAGTGAATTTCTTATAATTCTTTCGTTGATCTATGAGACAAGGTTCAGCACTCTCACTGTTATTACCTCCTCAGATGGTCTCCTCTTGCTATGCAGCTCTGCTTTCTCAGTAGCTGTCATGGAATAAACAAATTCAGCTTATGTGTGTCTTGATTCTGTAGTGAACATTTCTATTGCTTAATATGTTTTACACACTCATACATTAATGTGTGCACATGCCCACGTGAGTACACACACACACACACACACACAGACACACACACACACACACACACACACACACACACTGTTAGTATGTTTCACCCCAAGTTCCATTCTCTAATTCTCTTTTTCCCACTAGAATTCCACTCAAATTTTATATTTTGCATGTATCTAGCAAGATCAGACAGTTTTTTAAAAATCATTTGAAGTTTACCTTTAAGTCATGTTGTGTTTATTTTCTGTTATAGTATGATTGATAGAGATTAGCAAAACATGGCCTTAATTACTTCTTTGCATTCATAAATCAATCCTAATATTTGAGACTTTAGCATGAATAAGGAAAAATTAGATGTATCTCTATCTATATACTTTTATATCACATACCATGAATTTCAAAGCTTTAAGTTTTATAGAAATAATCCAGCAGAGGGGGAAATGTTCCTTTATATGATTCAGTTTCCATAGGGCAAAAACAAATACATTGTTTGCAAGTATCTCATGCATTTCTGAAATTCCTCTTGTTTATCCCCATAGAAAAGGTGCTATATAACATGATAGAGAACTTGTTCAAAAGCACTCTCTAGAAAATGCTGCTTGAGGAGATGAGGCTTCTTTTCATCGTGCCCTTTGGGGACTTTAGACAAAGCAGAAAGATCAGTAGAGTTCACACAAAGCAGCACGACTCAATGAAATGAGTTTTATAGACACAGATAGTCAGACATTCAGCTCATGCATCAAATTTATAGACTCATGTACACTCTTTCATTTTCTAATATCTGTGTATGGTTGAATGTATCTATAGGTGTATTGAAAGAAAACTTCATAATATAATTTACATAAAATTAAAATAACTTTTTAAATAATGCATTTTGTATGTCTGTCTATTTAAGTGCATGTGTGTGTGTGTGTGCGCGCGTGCGTGTGTGCGCACGTGAGTCTGTGTGTCTGTGCTCATGGATGCATGCATGTGGAGCCTATAGGTCAATAACTGGTGTCTTCATCAATAGTTCTTGACCTTAATTTTTGTGTGACAAGGTCTCTTATCGACCTAGAGAATCTTAAGTAGTCTTGGTTGGATGGTGAGTGAGTCCTGGGCATCTTCTTATCTGCATCTCCAATGCTAGAACTAAGATGCATGCCAGTATACCCAGGTTTTGTTTGTTTATTTGTTTGCTTGTTTTTACTTTGCGCTGAGAATTCAAACTCAGGTCTTCACACTTGCTTGGCAAGCAGTTTACTGATTGAGCCATCTCTAGAATCTTAATTATGTATTTTTTATGAACTTCAATAACTTTATCTATAGCCATTGCAAATTTTGAGTAGCTTCACAAATCCTGTGCCTCAGTCTGGTGAGCCTTTCAGGAATTCACTAAGATAGCATTGAGCTGATTTGTATCACTAAATATTTATGTCATTAGATAAATGTTTTTCTTTTCTATAGTTTTGTAGAGATGGATGAATATGTACAATTTTTCTTCTTTTAAAGTTTTATTTATTCTTTGAACATTTCATATATGTGTGTGATCTATTTCAAGCATATTATAATTTCTTTTTCTCAACATAGTATTTTATTGAGAATTATCCATGTTGTTACATGTATGGCCAGTGTTAAATTCATTATAAGTATTCCGTTGTATAAAATGTCATGTTTTAAAAACCTAAAGGAGTTTTCTGCTTTCTTTTTCCTAGAAAGTTATTGTCTTGGTCAGTTGAAATATAATATTTTCCTGGAGTATAAATGTAATAATTCTTTCCAGGCAGTTTTGATTATATATTATATTCATATGATAAGAAAATATTAAAATGAGAGCTTTTGTTATTATTTGTCACATATCAAGGAAATAGGCAAAACAGATGGTCAACATGCCAACAGTCCAGTGGGTACAAATTTACCAGAGGGAATTTTGCAAAATATAGTCTTCCAATTCTTTTAAATATATTTTTAATTTTTGAGAATATAATATAATTACATCACTGTATATTGATTTATTTGTGACTTATTAACAAGGGGCAGTCATGAAGTAGGCTTATACCTGCATGAATAGGGAACAAGAAAAGAAGATTATATTAAATAAGACTAGCTTGTTCAAAATTAACATAATTTGTACATATTTGGAGGATTACATTTTATTTTCTAAAGTAGGTTTTACTGGATATAGGATAACATGACTCATAAACCACAGTTTGAGTGACATTAATTGTGAAACTCTTTCAGTGGCCTGCTATGGAATTCACTAGAAGGCCCATGTAGCTTTTGGCCTATCATGCAGTTCATAGGGAGATATTCAATAGCCTGGTGATTCTAACCATCCTAAGCAATGCCATATACTCTGGCAAATCTTGCTTTAATATTACAATGGTGTAGTGTTTACTTAATGTTCACTTATGTAACCACTATCATGGCTAATATTGGCTCAAAAAGTGGGTAGCCTTTTTAATGATGACATTAGTGCTTTTACTTGGAAAAAACTTTAAGAGCCAGGGAATGGCATAGAAAGGAAGACTGGCTTTTTGCATGTTTATTAAGCCTATAAAAAATTGAACAAAGAGAAAGCAGGATAGTCATAACCTTTAACCATATTACTGCCCTTCCTCTTGAATTAATCACAAACCAGCCAAAGCAATAACTACAGTTGATAACAATGAACAAAGACAGCTATGACTGTAGTGATAATTCTACCAAGCTTATCACTTAACTGCTCATCATAAGAACAGGGTTCTTGAAAGCAGACAGAAAATACTCATTTTTCATCATTCCCATCAACAAGAATATGAGAAATTTCATGTTAACAGCTCAGATTCTCTATTTAGAAAGGACAGATAACAATGGTCCCTCTTTTCACTCACTCTATAGAGTTACACGGAGCGTTCTCTCTGGGGAAGTATATCATGAAGCATTGATCATAGAATCTAATCAAAGCAATTGTTCAATATGTCTTAAATAAGCAATACAAATTACAATAAGAGTGGTAGTTAAATAAAATGTAGTGATAATTATTGTGTGTTTGCTGTCATTGTCTTTGCTGGAAGCAGAACTAAAGGGTGAGAGGTGGTAAGTTTATGTTCCAGATGGGCATGCCCACCTGGGCTGCGAGAATGCACTAGGCCCAGCAGGCTCTCTTCCCTATTTCAGACTCTGCTTTCATTTGCCATGCAAATTACAGGCTAGCACAGGGTGGGAACAGTCCTGGTATAATAAACTAGAAGATCTGCACAGCCTGCTGGGGTGGCTTTGTCCTCATTATTGGAGAAGAAAATGTATTCAGAATCATCCAGGTTCTTTTGTGCCCACATTTCCATATTGATTAAACATCACCATTCCTGGCTTCTTCAAATTGCTCTCTCATGCCTCATCTCCTTGTTGCCTTGCTGTCTGTTTAATGTGTCTCTTGCTGGCCTGATGATCTAGGCTTCATTTTTCTTTGCAGTTTTTGAAATCAATCAAGTAAAAATAAAAATGATAAATGAACATAGATTGAGTGCCTACTCTATTTCTGAACTTTGCATAACGTTATCTAATTCACAGCAATTCTATCAAATAGATGCAATGACTACTTTTACTTGACAAGAGAGAAATATTACATTGGCAATAAAACTACTAAAACGAAGAATTGGAATTTGAACCCTTGTCTGTCTAGTGCTTTTACTCATGGTTGTCTGCTATACTATGTATCAGACCATGAGCAGAAAGTAAATTGGAGTAAAACAAAGCACCACCCACATGATCTTGTACTTTAGATGAGGATTCAAAAAGGCATATACCAGTGGAACCTAATATGTGATAGAAATGGATTCATTTGTCCATGAAAACACAGTAGTATGCAGTATATAGTACAACACACTACCTTCTCTCTTTAATGAGAGTGTATGCATATATATATATATATATATATATATATATATATATATATATCATGGAAATGGGAAAAGGAAAGGACAGATTTTTTTTCTCAGTTCTTTCTGATTCTTGAAGAACATGTTTTCACCATTGATCTTGACTTTGCAAGGGAAGCAAGGAATCTGGACTTGTGTGGGCTATCTTGGTTTTAGATATTGGAAACTAAATTACTATTGCCACTTCCAAGAATATCATGCAGGATGATTTATTTCCTAGTTCTACAGTAGTGAGTTCTGGAATGTTCTCGGATCAAGCCAGAGAAAACCTGGTGTGTGAAGCTGGAGCATGAGCACCTGTAGGAATGTGAGAATTAAAGCTGATTTTATAAATTGCGGATCTTTGAAATTTATGGACTTACCAGGCCAAGGTGAGATAATCCTTGGCACATAAATATGAGCTAAAGTACACATAGATGGTTGTGATGGTCTAACACCTAGGATGGAATTTGTATTAGTCAGGGTTCTCTAGAGTCACAGAACTTATAGGTAGTCTCTATATAGTAAGGGAATTTGTTAATGACTTACAGTCTGTAGTCAAACTCTCCAACAATGGTCAGCAGCAGCTGTGAATGAAAACCCGAGGATCTAGCAGTTGCTTAGTCCCACAAGGCTCGCAGGTGAAGAAGATTGAATCTTCCTCCTTCCAATGTCCTTATGTAGATCTCCAGCAGCAGGTGTGGCCCAGATTAGAGGTGTGAGTACCACCACACCTGAAACTTGTGTCTTCCAGACTCAAGATCTAGATCACAGGTGAGCCTTCTAATTCTGGATTGTAATTCACTCCAGATATAGTCAAGTTGACAATCAGAAATAGCCACTTCAGAATTCTTACTCATATGGATGTTCCTGTCTGCTATTGAAAGCCTATGCACTAGAAATTTATATATATCCCTGAGCCTTGGAGAGTCTGATATCTGTCAGCGGAATGGCTGTGTAGAATTGAAAAAGAAATAACCCCAGGCTGGCCTCCCAGCAAACTTGAGACTCCTGACCAAGTTCCTAAAATAAGATTTGATCTCTAGAACTGGGCTCTTAGTATCCAATGAAAAGACCAGAGGGAGAAAGGAAGAAGAAAGGAATGGAGAAATTCTGTAGTAAGATTAATTACTATAACCTAAAAGAAGCAAAATGAATCTGAAGAGATGGCTCAGTGATAAAGAGCATTTGCTGCTCTTGCAGAAGACCCAGGTTTGGTCCCCAGTACCCATATCAAGCAGCTCACCACTGCTTATAACTCCAATTCCACAGGATTGAATAGATACCTTCTCTGGCTTAGGTGGAAACCAGGCATATATGGCAAATACACATACATGTAATCACTCATACACCGTAAAACACAGAGACTAAAAATAAATTAATCTGTATAATTTTGAAAAGAATTAAACAGAGCAACATGAAGTGGCCATTGGAGAATGTTAGAGTTACAGCACACAAAGAGACATTTCAAATAAGTTGGAAACAGTGGGAAAGAAGGTTTAGAGGCACGTGCTAATGAAAAAATCTACTGAGCTGCACTGAAGCAAAAGTAGACTGATCCTATGGATTTTCTTATGGGAGGTCCACAGGTCTTAGAATGTGGTAGAACAAGGATGTTAAGTGCTCCCAGGGGTGAGAGGGAGAGCACTGATGATTTTCCAAGAAACCATTGGTAATACAATTATTCCTGCTCTTTGTGCACTTAGAATTCAGTTCAAAATTCCATCACAATTAATTAAATTATAATAAATTAAAAACTCACTTCCTGCCCTTATGATGTTTATAGTGTGGTGGTTAAGGCAGTCATGGGCCAAACATTCAAATGGATACATTTGAGGTTTTAATATTGTGAGCTGAGGTCACAGAGGAGTACAATATTTGCTATTTGAAAGATGAATAACCTTATCTGGGAACAGAAAAATAATACCTAAGAAGACACTGAAGTGAGAGAAACAAGTTTCTTAGAGGAACAAAGAAAACCATACTGACAGAGTACAGAAATACAATATTATGGGTGCAAAGAAAAGCTTGATAACAGCAGAAAGTCATCAGAGAGTTCACCATTTACATGGTTTAAATGGGCAGAGAATTTATAGAAGGTAACTGTGGCCAGCGAACCTAGAAATACTGCAGTCCTTAACTGGACTTTACCCCAATGAAAAAGCCAGGAACATGCAAAATGGCAAAGGAAGGGAAAGTAAAATTCAAAGTGAAATGTTGTTAGCTTTGGGATAATCCAGGCCCTTCACCACATCCTACCCTACCATGCTTTCGCAGCAGCTGGCATCTACAGGTATTTGACCATACATGTGAAATGCAAAGACAGTGTCTTAATCTATGTTTAAAATGTGTACATGTTTTATGTCTTGCTTCAGCATTTCTCTGATATCAGAGGATTCCTTTGTACATGTAAATTGGAAATGTAGAGTTAATGTCTGTAGGGCTACCTTTGACCAAATGGACACAGGCAATAGAGAAATATTTCTCTTATACTATACTGGGGAAGATGGATCTAAAACAGTTTTTTAAGAAAGGATTCTGATGATGGTCCATACTAGAGTCTTATAAAAGTCGAGTGGATGAATGATTGGTATACATTTTTGGTCTAATTTTTTTTCCCTCCCTGTACTATATTCTTGCTTCTTGAATGACATTAGCCCCCACGAAGAGATATCTAACTAAAAGCACAACTCTAGAGAATCCTTATCTCCACTGAACTTCAAGTTTAGAAGCTCTCTAATCTAGAAAGCAATTTTTGTGATTTCTCCTAACGATAATGTCTTTTTTTTTTTTTTTTTTTAAAGTTTTCTCCATAAGTGACGGAGTCAACTATTCCATCATCGATCATGGTATCTTTTGCCAGTCAAGGGAGAGGAGCTCATGGTGCTTCTGCTGTGGGGGTGTTATTTTCTTTAGTCCTTTCAGCACATAACAAATAAGTATGTGAGCCTGGGCCATAGGGCTCCATAGCCAAATAGTACCAGGAGAAAGCTAGCCTCCCAGGAGTGTGGACAAGCCTGTGAGCAGGATAAGGCCAGCAACTCTACTCAGCAGAACCCACCCAGGACCTTCAGGACACAGGGACTGAGGAATGGTTTTCTAGTTTATTTCTGCAGCCAGGGAGCTGATCCTGTGACACAGGGTTCCATACTCAAATAGTGCCAGGAGAGAGCTGGTCACCAATGAGTGCTGACACACCTTCAAGCACAGGCAAGACCACCATTTCTGTTCAAATTCCTGGATCAAGAGGGACCCTTGCAGATCCATCAGGACACAGGAACCAAGGAACAGCTGGGAACAGAATCCTTCTGGTTTCTGTCTGCACCACAGAGCTGACCCTGTACCCAGAGCTCTCCAAACCCAAATTCCTCTCAGAGGGAGCTGCTCTCCAAGGTGTACTGATGCAGAAACTTACAGGAGGGACAAACCACAGTCAGAGAGAGCAAGACCAGCTAGCACCAGAGATAACCAGATGGCAAAAGGCAAGAGCAAGAACATAAGGAACAGAAACCATGGCTACTTGGCATCATCAGAACCCAGTTCTCCCACCACAGTGAACCCTGATACCCCAACACACCAGAAAAGCAAGACTCAGATTTAAAATCACATCTCATGATGATGATAAAAGATTTTAAGAAGGAAATAAATAAATTCCTTAGAGATATACAAGAGAACACACATAAACAGCTAGAAGCCCTTAAAGAGGCAACATAAAAATCCATTAAAGAATTACAGGAAAACACAATCAAACAGGTCTAATCACAGGAAAGCACAATCAAACAGATGAAGGAAATGACCAAACCATCCAGGATCTAAAAATGGAGATAGAAACAATAAAGAAATCACAAAGTGAAACAACCATGGAGTTAGAAAACCTAGGAAAGAGATAAGGAATCAGAGATGCAAGCATCACCAACAGAATGCAAGAGATAGAAGAGAGAATCTCAGGTGCAGAAGATACCATAGAAAACATTGACACAACAGTCAAAGAAAATGCAAAGTGCAAAAAGCTCCTAACCCAAAACATCCAGGGAATCCAGGACACAATGAGAAGGCCAAATCTAAGGACAATAGATATAGAAGAGAGTGAAGATTCCCAAACTGAAAGTGCCAGTAAATATCTTCAACAAAATTATAGAAGAAATCTTCCCTAACATAAAGAGAGAGATGAACATAAACATTCAAGATGCCTACAGAACTCCAAATAGATTGGACCTGAAAAGAAATTCCTCCAGTCACATAATAGTCAAAACACCAAATGCACAAAACAAGGAAAGAATATTAAAAGCAGAAAGGAAAAAGGTCAAGTCACATATAAAGGCAGACCTATCAGAATTACACCATACTTCTCAAAAGAGACTATGAAAGCTGGAAGATCCTGGACAGATATCATACAGATCCTAAGAGAACACAACTGCCAGCCCAGGCTGCTAAACCCAGCAAAACTCTCAATTACCATAGATGGTGAAACCAAGATATTCCATGACAAAACCAAATTTATACAATATATTTCCACAAACCCAGCCCTACAAAGGATAATAGATGAAAAACGCCAACACAAGAAGGGAAACTACACCCTAGAAACAGCAAGAAAGTAATCTTTCAACAAACTCAAAAGAAGATAGCCACACAAACATAAAAATAACATAGAAAATAACAGGAACTAACAATCACTATTCCTTAATATCTCTTAACATCAATGAACTCAAATCCCCAATAAAAAGACATAGGCTAACAGACTGGATACATAAACAGGACCCAGCACTTTGCTGCATATAGGAAATGCATATCAGTGTTAAAGACAAACACTACCTCAGAGTAAAGGGCTAGAAACCAATTTTCAAGGCAAATGGTCCAATGAAACAGGCTGGAGTAGCCATTCTAATATCGGACAAAATTGACTTTCAACCAAAAGTCATCAAAAAAGATAAGGAAGAACACTTCATCCTCATCAAAGGAAAAATCTACCAAGAAGAACTCTTAATTCTGAACATCTATGCTCCAAATGCAAGAGCACCCACATTCATAAAAGAAGCTTTACTAAAGCTGAAAGCAAACATTGAACCTCACACAATAATAGTGGGAGACTTCAGCACCTCACTCTCATCACTGGACAGATCTTGGAAGCACAAACTAAACAGAGACACAGTGAAACTAACAGATGTTATGGACCAGATGGATTTATCAGATATCTATAGAACATTTCATCCTAAATCAAAAGAATATAAGTTCTTCTCAGCACCTCATGGTACCTTCTCTAAAATTGATCATATAATCAGTCACAAAACAAACCTCAACAGATATAAGAAGATTAAAATAATCCCATGCCTCCTATAAGATTACTAAGGATTAAGGCTGATCTTCAATGGCAACAACAACAACAGAAAGCCCACATACACTTGGAAGCTGAACAACGCTCTACTCAATGATAACTTGGTCAAGGAAGAAACAAAGAAAGAAATTGAAGATTTCTAGAATTTAATGAAAATGAAAGTATAACATACCAAAACTTATGGGACACAATGAAAGCAGTGTTAAGAGGAAAACTTATAGTTCTGAGTGCCTCCAAAATGAAACTGGAGAGAGCATACAATAGTATCTTAACAGCACACATGAAAGCTCTAGAACAAATAGAAACTAATAAATCCAAGAAGAGTAGAAGTCAGGAAATAATAAAACTCAAGGCTTGAAAGCAACCAAGTAGAAATAAAAAGAACTATACAAAGAATCAACAAAACTAGGAGCTGGTTCTTTGAGAAAATCAACAATGTAGATAAATCTTTAGCCAGACTAACCAGAGGGCACAGAGACAATATCCAAATTAACAAAATCAGAAATGAAAAGAGAGATATAACAACAGATTCTGATGAAATTCAAAAAATCATCAGATCCTACTACAAAAGCCTATACTCTACAAAATTGGAAAATCAGGATGAAATGGACAATTTCCTAGACAGACAGCAAATACCAAAGTTAAACCATGTAAACAGTCTCATAACCCCTAAAGAAATAGAAGAAATCATTAAAAGTCTACCAACCAAAAAAACCCCAGGACCAGATGGGTTTGGTGCAGAATTCTATCAGACTTTCAAAGAAGACCTAATACCAATACTCTTCAAACTATTCCACAAAATAAAAACAGAAGGAACACTACCTAATTCATACTATGAGGCCACAGTTACACTGATACCAAAACCTCACAAAGACCCAACAAAGAAAGAGAACTTCAGACCCATTTCCCTTATGAATATCGATGCAAAAATACTCAATAAAATTCTTGCAAACTGAATCCAAGAACACATCAAAACGATCATTCACCATGATCATGTAGATTTCATCCCAGGGATGCAGGGATGGTTCAATACCTGGAAATCCATCAATGTAATCCACTACATAAACAAACTCAAAGAAAAAAACCACATGGTCATTTCCTTAGATGCTGAAAAAGCATCTGACAAAATTCAACATTCTTTCATGATAAAAGTCTTAGAAAGATCAGGAATTCAAGGCCCATACCTAAACATAGTAAAAGCAATATACAGCAAACCAGTAGCCAACATCAAACTAAATAGAGAGAAACTTGAAGCAATCCCACTAAAATCAGGGACTAGACAAAGCTGCCCTCTCTCTCCCTATCTATTCAATATACTACTTGAAGTTCTAGCTAGAGCAATTAGACAACAAAGGGAGGTCAAGGGATACAAATTGGAAAGGAAGAGATCAAAAATCACCATTTGCAGATGATATGATCATATACTTAAGTGACCCAAAAAACTCCATCACAGAACTGCTACAGCTGATAAAGAACTTAAGCAAAGTGGCTAGATATAAATTAACGCAAACACATCAGTAGCCTTCCTATGTTCAAAGGATAAACAGGCTGAGAAAGAAATTAGGGAAATGACACCCTTCACATTAGTCACAAACCATATAAAATGTCTTGGTGTGACTCTAACCAAACAAATGAAAGTTCTGCATGACAAGAACTTCAAATCTCTGAAGAAAGAAATCGAAGACCTCAGAAGATTGAAAGATTTCCCATGCTCATGGATTGGCAGGGTTAATATATTCAAAATGGCCATCCTGCCGAGAGCAATTTACAGATTCAGTGCAATCCCCATCAAAATTACAACTCAATTTTTCATAGACTTAGAAAGAACAATTCTCAAGTTCTTTTGGAATAACAAAAACCCAGTATAGCAAAAAGTGTTCTCAACAAGAAAAGAACTTCTGGGGAATCAGCATCCCTGACCTCAAGCTGTACTACAGAGCAGTAATGATAAAAACTGCATGGTATTGGTACAGTGACAGGCAGGTAGATCAATGGAATAGAATTAAAGGCCCTGAAATGAACACACACACTTAAGGTCACTTGATCTTTGACAAAGGAGCTAAAACCATCCAATGGAACAAAGACAGCATTTTCAACAAATGGTGCTGGTTCAACTGGCTGTCTACATGTAGAAGAATGGAAATTGATTCATTCCTATCTCCCTGTACAAAGCTCAAGTTCAAGTGGATCCAGGACCCCCACATAAAACCAGATACACTGAATCTAATAGAAGAGAAAGTGGGGAAATGTCTCGAACACATGGGTACAGGGGAAAAGTTCCTGAACAGAACACCAATGACTTATGCTCTAAGATCAAGAATTGACAAATGTGACCTCATAAAATTGCAAAGCTTCTATAGGGCAAAGGACACTGTCAATAGGACAAAACGGCAACCAACAGATTGGGAAAAGATCTTTACCAATCTTATGTCTGAAAGTGGGCTAATATCCAATATATACAAAGTACCCAAGAAGTTAGAATCCAGAGAACCAAATAACCCTATCAAAAATGGGGAACAGAGCTAAACGGAGAATTCTCAACTGAGGAAACTCGGATGGCTGAGAAGCACCTAACGAAATGTTCAACATTCTTAGTCATCAGGGAAATGCAAATCAAAACAACCCTGAGATTCTACCTCACACCAGTCAGAATGGCTAAGATCAAAACCTCAGGCGACAGCAGATGCTGGTGAGGAAGTGGAGAAAGAGGAACACTCCTCCATTGCTGGTGGGATTGTCAGATGGTAAAACCTCTCTAGAAATCATTTTGGCAGATTCTCAGAAAAATGGACATAATACTACCTGATGACCCATCTATACCACTCCTGGGCATATACCCAGACGATGCTCCAACATGTAATAAGGACACATGCTCCACTATTTCATAGCAGCCATATTTATAATAGCCAGAAGCTGGAAACAACCCAGATGTCCCTCAACAGAGGAATGGTTACAGAAAATGTGATGCATTTACACAATGGAGTACTACTCAGCTATTAAAACAGTGACTTCTTGAAATTCTCAGGCAAATGGATGGAACTTGAAAATATCTTCCTGAATGAGATAACTCAGTTATAAAAGAATGAACATTGTATGTACTCACTAATAAGTGAATATTAGCCTAAAAGTTCGGAATATCCAAGATTCAATTCACAGCAACCATTGGACTGAGTGTGGGGTCCCAGATGGAGGAGTTGGAGAAGGGACTGAAGGAGCTGAGGGAGTTTGAAGCCCCATGGAGGGAGCAACAGTGTCAACCGGCCTCACCCCTCGGTGCTCCCGGAAACTGGACCACCAACCTAGAATACACTTGGAGGGAATCATGGTGCTGACCACATATGTGGCAGAGGAGAGTCTTGTTGGCCATCAGTGGGAGGAGAGACCCTTGGGTCTGAGGGTGTTAGATGCCTCAGTATAGGGGAATGCCAGGGAGGGAAGACAGGAGTGGGTGTGTGGGTGGAGGAGCACCCTCATAGTGGTAGGAGGAGGGGGGATGGGATAGGGTGTTTCCAAAGGGGAGACCTGGAAAGGGGATAAAATTCGAAATGTAAATAAAGTATCAAAACAAATAATTATGTGTATTTTGTGTAAAATTACACAGTAATATACATGAACCTATAAATATTTATATACAGAATCACACACATAACTAACTATGAGCTCACAAAATGTGTCAATTTTATTACAAGTCTTTCCTGCTCCTTCCCTTACTTTTGTGCAAACCCTCTCTCCTCTAAGATGCCTCATTTAAGCCACTGCCACTAGTTAACTTTTTAACTCAGTATCTACATGTAGTGGTATCAAAATTGTCAATTTATATTCTTTTTTTTTTTTTTCAACATAAAAGTTTCTTTAATACAAAATGGCTCAGAGAGAGAAAAACACAATGCTCTGAAGGAGATTATCAGGAACTATAGGTACAGTTTAATATATGAATGTATGTTCTGAAGACTAGGTACTTCCAGTCTTTTATTTTAATCATAGTTGAAATTTTAAGTAAAATACATATACTCCACATAGTAGTTATTCAGCT
>CM052703.1:99800265-99829321 GCA_028551405.1 Uromys caudimaculatus | reverse complement strand
TTCGGAGTCTTTCTGTTCCCGGGTTCTCAGGCCCGGGATCCCGGCAGATCCGGGCGGGTCTGGGCGAGAGGTGCTGCTCCCCTCAACCCCACTCACGGGCCTTCCAAGTTCCTGTGAGGCTTCCTCTCTACGGCGCCCAATTTATATTCTTATGGAAGAATCCATCAAATAGTGTACAGTGCTTGTATGCTACACTTTATTTTACTGTGTTCTTACATATTAATTTAAAATTTTATAAATTTTTAATATAAATATGTCTTTAACTTATCATGCTTTGAAATTTCTACTCTATTTTTTGCATAGCTTGGCAGTCCATTTGTTTTTTATTACATAAAGATATATAAATGCATGAATATACCAAGCTTGTTTTCCACTCACCTGTTGAAGGACATCTTGATTACTTCCAGGGTTATTATTAATCTTATAACATTATAAATAAGTAAATTCTAGGCAAGATTTTGTGTACTTGTAATTTTCAAATCAGTCAGTAGTTTAGTAGATTAATCTTGTATTTAAATATTCTAAGTGCCTGCCTTATATTTTTATTCCCACTAATGATGTGCAAAATTCGGACTACCATCTGCAGTTGTTCAGTTGCTGATTTGAATTTAAGCCATTCTCGTAGGTGGGTAGTGGTTTGCAACGGCTGCTGTTAATAGTATTTGGTAGTGATAAATAGAAATAAGTATCCTTTCACATCTTTAGTTTCCCTCTGCTGAGGTGTCCAGGTTATTTGCTAATTTTAAAGTTTGATTGTTCGCTTATTACTGAAACTTAAAAGATTTCTTTTTGCTGTGTATTTTAGAACCATATGGCATTTGGCATTCACCTACTTGTCGCATTAATTAATTTTATTCATTTATATTTGGCAGAAGTTATAATTTTAATGAAGTACAGCTTATTATTTTTCAAAGACTGTGCATTTGCTATTAATCTGAAGCTTTGTTGCAGAATACAAAGACACTTTGATTTTTTCTTTGCTTTCATCCAGAAGTTGTATAGTTTTGGGTTTTACATTTAGGTCCATGAGCTATTTAAATTAACTTTGTGAAAGCTGTAAAGTATCAGTGTACATGTACATGTGTTTGTTCTTGTGAATTTTTGCTTGCATAAAGATGTTCAGTTATTTTAGAATAGTTTATTGAAAACAATACCTGCAATGAATTGCTTTGTTCTTCTGTCAAAGATTTCTTGATTACGTTTCTTGATGTGTGTGTGTTTAGGCTTTCTACTTTAGTTATTTGTTCTCTGTTTACTCTTTCCTTAATATCATAATATTATTCTATTTTTGATTGCTGTAGATTCATATTAAGTCTTGGAATTTTGTAGTATTAGTCCTTTGAATTTGTTCTTTAGCACATTTAGGTCTCTTATATTCCTAAAACACTTTAGAAATAATTTATAGTTATCACCACAATATTTATCTAGTATTTGGCTGGTATTATAGTTTAGACAGATCATACTGAACAAAATTAATAACTTAATCATATTAAAGCTACATAAATGAGCAGAGAACATTTTTATTTCAATACCTTTGGGTTTTTTCATCACATTTTGTGGTTTTGTTTTGTTTCACAAAAACGAAATTTAGATTCTTATACGTACTGCTTTATCACAACTATGAACTGCTTTTTTGTGATATTGTAAATAGTATTGCTTTCTTAGTTTCAAACTCTGAATTTTTACTGCTGATATACAAAAAGAAAGTGGATACATGCATGTTACTTTTTCATTATGCAAACTTTCTATACTCCCTTCTTATTTTAAAACATTTTTGGATATTTCCTTTATATACATTTCAAATGTTTTCCCATTTGGAAACCCCCCATTCCATTCCCCCTCCCCTGCCTCTATGAGAGTGCTCCCCCAACCACCCACCCCTCATTCCCCTCTTCCCTCCCTGGCATTTCCCTATACTGGGGCATCTAACACCCTCAGGCCCAAGGGCCTCTCCTCCCACTGATGGTCAACAAGGCCCTCCTCTGTCACATATGTAGCCAGCACCACGGGTCCCTCCATGTGTATTCTTTGGTTGGTGATCCAGTCTCTGGGAGCTCTGGGGGTTCTGGCCAGTTGACACTGTTGCTCCCTCCAAGGGGCTGCAAACCCCCTCAGTTTCTTCAGCTCCTTCTCCAACTCCTCCTTCCGGGACCCCACACTCAGACATTTTAAAAATTGACTTTCTATTTAGGTGACCATATCTTCTGTTGATCAGAGTACTTTTCCTTTTTTCCTTATCAGCTTGGATCTATCCTTTGCTTTTGTCATCTTGTCAAACTGTATTAGTTATAACTATCCATTGCAGTGCTGAACAGGAGTGGTGAGTGAGCACAGCCTTATCTTGTTTCCTTTCTAAGTGGGAAACTATTTCACTTATCACTTGCAAGGATAATGTTATTTGTAGGGTGTTTTTTCCTAATAAATCATCTTGATCAATTGACAGTATTCACTTTTTTTTTCTAATTGAAGAGTTTTATCAGCAATAGGTTCTGCTTTTTTCAGCAAGAATTTTTTTATTGATGGATGTGACCTTAGGATTTCTTTAGTCTTTCGATAGAGTTGATTGTAGATGTTCATGTTTAATGTCTAATTAACCTTGAGTGCTATGATAAATCATACTTGTTCACAGTGTTTAATCATTTTTATATACACATTTTATAATTTATTAGCTAAAATTAAGTGTTATTTTAGCATCTGTGTTCATGAGATATATCAGCTTGTACTTTTCTAAGAGATATCAGTTTGCATTTTTCTTTTCCTGAAGGTCTTTTTGTTTGGAGGATTAGGCAATGATTATCTGAGAAAGAGTTAGGAGCTATTACTACTGCTTTAATTTTGGGGAGAAAATGAGGATATTTAGAACCATTTCTTCTTTGAACGCTTGGTAGACCCCTCCAGTGAAACCACCAGAGACCAGTGCTTTCTGCTTCAGAAGGTTATTAAGAATTTATTTAATGTTTAGACTTATGTTCCCAAAATGAGAACAACTGATGAATTGAGATAAGTAATGGTTGATTGACTAAACATGACATTAAAAAGGCATTGCAAGTTTAGTTTTACTTAATCATGTGATTCTTGGGTGGTTGTGTGTGGTTATGTGCATGCAAGTATAGATGTCCTCAAAGCCGAAGAGAGAATTGTATTCCTTGGAGCTGGAAATGAAGATGATTGTGATCCACTTGAGGTGGGTGACAGGGACTGGAAATCTGCATCTGCAAATACAGTGTGCATTCTTAGCTACTGAGTCATCTCTTCAGCTCAAAATGACACTCAAACCACTATAAAGCCTTGCAGAAGTGGGTGAGAAGAATGTAAGAACTGGAAAACAGATACGAACAGTTATCATAATCATGAACTCACAGCATTGGTGGACACCTGCACTAGGCCTACACAAGGCTGGCCCTGCCAACAATCCAACATGGATGGTAGAAAGGGATCATGGAGCTCTTCTCTTTATTGCTACATTATTAGTTATGGATGTATTTTATAAGAGTGGGTGTCATTACCCAGGCACCAGAGTATATCTCTAAACTCATAATCAGCCAGATTATTCTGGGTAAGCTCAGTGAGTCACAAAACTAATGGGAATGTGAGAAAAAGATTTGTAGGGAAGAGTGGGGATTGATCAGATTGAGAGGGAGACAAGAGAGTTACAGAAGGAGGGTAATAACCCTGTATTATATATGTGTATATATTTGTAAAAGAAAAATACATTAATATAAGAATTTACTCAATGTATATGATAGAGGTAAATGAGATTATTGCTTTATGTGTGACTTCTTATTAATTTTTCATAATATTCCTATAAAATTCTTTTATCTCCCCAGAGAGGAGTGATAAGCTTCTTTTATTTCCATATTGTAATTTTATAGTATTCATCTCCACTATCCACATATCCCCTTGATTGATCTGACTTGTAGTTTATATTTTTCTCATAAAAACTTAGCCTTTGATTTTGTTAATTTTCTTCTTCATGTTCTGTTTTTCAAAAAGTAAATATTAAGGATAAAGAAAGGTAGGAAGTACACAAGGATTATCAATCCCTAAAGTTAATCTAGCAAACTACAGTGTCTTTGTGTTCTAGAACAGTGCCTAATTATGTGAAATGAATGGTACATTTGAGAGGCAAAAAGGGAGTAGATCTATATAGGAGAGGAGGCAGCAGAAACTTAGAGGAGTAAAGGGAGGGGAACTGTAATCAGGATATATTGTATGAGAACAGAATCCAGTTTCAATAAAAGAGGAAAAGGGAAGCAAGAGGAATATATTCTTTTTGGAGCCTTCAGCATGGTGTGTTGGAAATAAACTGAATTAATCATACAGAAAAAAAATCAGTTGACCTGAAGAGCACCATCACTCAGCTGTATATAATGATGACTCCCCAGAACAGTAGATACTGAAAATAGGTAAAATAACACTGTGAAAATTTTCTGGATAAAAGATTGATGGCTTATATAAAATGGACCAATTCCTTAAAAAAACATTTTTTTCAAGCTCGTACAAGAAGAAAGAGATGATGATGATGAAGAAAGGTGATGATGATGATAATAATAGGTAGATAATTGTTATATAAATCAGATCATTGATAAACAGTAGAGAAAACACTATATCCAAATGGATTCATTGGTACATGATACAAAGATTAAAGAACGAAATTATACTATCTCTCTAAGTCTTTTCCAGAAGATAGAAGCAGGAGAAACATTTTCTTTATAGTCAGCCTCATTCTATTACCAAATTTCAATAATGTTACTACAAGAAAGAATAACAACAGATAGATAACTCTAATAAATATGATTTCAGCAATTTGTAAATGTACATTTATTCACCTGGTGTATTTTTCATCTTGAAAACTTACTGCTAAATTAGTTCACCTTTTCAAATTCTTTCTGAATTCTGACTGGCTGATTCAATTCAACTGTTCTGGCTCAAACTCCTCTCCAAGCCTCCTGGTTCCATCTGGCTTCTCTCAGCTTCTTACTGAATTGCTCTCTTTGGCCTCAAACTAACTCTAGCAATCTATTATAATTTTCTAGCTCTTCAATCTCTGGCTCATTCTGTCTTCACTTTTGTCTAGCTTGTTCTTTCCACAACTTGTCTGTAACACTGTCCCAGTAAAAACTCTTTCTCTCTCTCTCTCTCTCTCTCTCTCTCTCTCTCTCTCTCTCTCTCTGTCTCCTACATTGCTCTCTTTCCTGTGTTCTCATGAGAGTTGGGTATATCATATATCAGACTAATTTTGTCAAATCTTTCTCTGATTCATCACATTATCTGCCCCTCAATTAGAAGTCCCTTTCAAACATGGCTGATTCCTTCTACAAACTAGACTTACCTACATTATTTGGGATTAAAGATGTATACTAATGGTGTGTCTGTATTCCAGCCAAAGAAACCATGTTTATGGATTAAAATTTCTCTACACAAATCCTCAACAAAATTTTAGCTCATCAAATAAAAAAATAAATGAAAATAATTCAATATCCAAGTCATATTCATGACAGGCATGCAAAGCTGGGTCAACATTTGAAAATCAATCCATATAATCCACCATACTGATATTCTAAGAAGGAGAAAAAAAATATGTGTGAAGATAAGAAAAAGCACTTCAGTGCTTCTTAGAAGGGTGAACAAATCTCCTCTTAGAAAGGAGGAAATATGGAGAAAAAGTGTGGATCAGAGACTAAAGGAAAGGCCATCCAGAGATTGTCCCACCCAGGGATCCATCCCATATATAGTCACCAAACCCAGACACTATTGTGGATGCTAGCAAGTGCTTGCTGATGGAAGCCTGATATGGCTGTCTCCTGAGAGGCTCTGCCAGAGGCTGACAAATACAGAGGATGAAGCTCACAGCCAACCATTGGACTGAGCTCAGGGGTCCCCGATGGAGGAATTGGAGAAGGGACTGAGGAGCTGAGGGGGTTTGTAGCCCCACGGAGGGAGCAACAGTGTCAACAGGCCAGACCTCACAGAGCTCCCGGTGACTGGACCACCAACCAAAGAATACACATGGAGGGGCCCATGCAGTTGGCCACATATGTGGCAGATGATGGCCTTGTTGGCCATCAGTGGGAGGAGAGGCCCTTGGGCCTGAGGGTGTTCAATATCCCAGTGTAGGGGAATGCCAGGGCAGGAGAACAGGAGTGGGTGGGTGGGGGAGCATCCTCATAAAGGCAGGGGAGGGGGAATGGGATAGGCAGGTTCTGAAGGGGAGACCTGGAAAGGGGAAAATATTTGAAATGTAAATAAAGAAAATTAAAAAAAAAAAAAAAAAGCACTTTAGAAACTTTAGCACCAGTAGTTCTTGATAAAATGATCAGCAATCAAGAAATAGGGGGAATGAGCCTCACCTGGAAAATGAATAAATAGCCCATGCTCTATTCAAATGATGAGGCCCTTAGAATTTTTCTTGGTAAAATCAAAAGGGTGCTCTGCCTGCTTTTGAACATATGCTAGAAGCATATACATATAGACATATTGAAACCATAAAAATACAAATGGTTTTTCAGATAATGTAGTTGTATTTGTAGACATTGTATAAAACAATGTCCTGAAATTCCTAAAATAAGCCATTTTTACCAATTTTACAATATGAGGTTTACATCTAGAAGTCACCCTTTTTCTCTCATATAACAGAAATGAACTAATAGAATTAGAAATTTATGTTTTTGAAAGCATCAAATCTTTTTATTTAAGCTTTTAATATGAACAGCATTTAAATTTCTATCTGCCTAATTTGCCATTAATTTCAGTCTCTCTCCCTCTTCCTCTTTTTCTCTCTCTACTACATTTTTCACATGCCAGACATGTTGAAGGTCTCTTGAAAAATAATTGGCAGACATACATATGGAATTTCCCCTAAGCCTAGGACTTTTTGCAGGACTAAAGCCAACATACTGAATCAAATGTTAATGTTACATTACTTCACTGTGTCTTCTCACCCCAACAGTATTCTGTATATGTGATGCAGTTATTGTTTTCTCTTCAAATTTTTCTTTATAGGAAAATCAGCTTCTTTGAAATATTATTCATTTATTAATTTTCACATCATAGACACCATAAGAAGCTTATAAGTAACCCCACCTTTTTTGCCTTGCTCAGGTTCCACCCATTATTTTGACAAGAGGAAGATATTTTGCAAGCTTCCACATCCTAAGCAAAAATAAAAATATTGTTTCATCTTTTTATTTTCTTCTCTAATTGTAGACTTGAAAATCATCACAGACAAGTATTTGTCTTTTTGCCTGGTGATTAGAAATGACTGCTCTAAAGCATTAAAAAATTTATGGTACTATAATTTTTGTTTATTTTTATAATTTAACATTATGACACCATAATTTACCCATTACTTTGAAAAATATAAGCAAAAAGATTGAACAAATACATCAACCATTCTGCCTACAGTGTTAAATAACTTGCCCAGAAATACCTTTAACTATAAATAATTTAAATGAATTTTACAGAGGATTGGTCACATTCCAAGAAAAAAAATAGATTGTACTTAATCATAATCAACTCAGTTCCAACTACCGGAATCCAGATTGCCACACAGAAACAATTTGTGTAGCTGCTTTTGTAAGAATTTATTACACAGGACTTTAAAAGGAGGCATAAGAGAATCATATAATAACACCATGGACATTTGACAAAAGGGTAATTTAGAGAAGTGGATGGAGATGATGCTTGAATGATATGCTTTCCATTTCTTCCAACTTTGGGTTTCCTAACAAAGTAACATATGTCAGAAAGTAAGAGCCAAATAGAGTTTCACTTCATTAATGGTTTGGCAAACATAACAGAATTCAGATCCTCTGGTAACTTTACTACAGGATGAATCCATAGCTGTAAGCACAGGTGAGGCCTCTCCCTGTTGTTTCATGAGACCATGATAATGAGGCTGTATAGAAAGAAATATCTTTACTTAGTGTATGGACTGGAATTTGGAACAGAGTCAACATTCAAGGTTGTTGGCTCTGACTGCTCATATCTGCTTTCATTTGTCAGAATTGGAGGAGGTAATCTACCGTTCACAGTAACAAGGCAATGGTCCAGTGAGTGATCACATTCTCCTGGGTAACATTCATTACTATGGTCACCTAGATTCAATTTTTAAAATGTACATTAGTGTATATCAGAATGTTGAAAACAGTATCATGTATCCCGTGATACAAATAGACAGACAATACTCCTTAGGGGACAGCATTTGGGGACAATACCTAAAGAGGTGAAAATAACTTCAGTGTTTCAGAACTTTCTGTTTTAAGCTGCTATAGACTTTTGGCTAATAGTACAACTGAAAAGATCCAGGGGTGAGGTTAAAAATTATAATACCGCCTTTATATGTATGGTGTGTATAAATCTATGTGTGTGCTATGCAGTCACTTATGCATGCACACATGGGTATGAATATGACTCAGTACACTGAGGTGGAAGAATACTTCTAATGGTAGCCTATGCCTTCCACCATGTTTGAGATGGTATCCTCTTGCTGTTTGCTTTTGCCTACTCCGGTTTAACTGGTCTATGTTTTCTGGGAATTGTCTTGTCTCTTCTTCCTATCTACAACTAAAACACTGAGATTATGGATGAATGATATTACTCTTAGCTTTATGTGCTTTGCGAGGATTTGAACTCAAGTCCTCAGGCTTGTGTGGTGAGTGCTTTACCATTGTGCTTTCCCCCAGGCCCAATTTAAAAACAAAACAAAAGAAAACAAAACAATTTTTATCATTTTAAAAACTGGAGTTATTAGATAAAGCACATTTTTGCAGAGTAATGCCTTGTTGCTGCTCTCACAGCTCTGACCTCATATGTTATGAAATCTGATTCTACAGATTGCGGTTCTGCTTAGGATCACACTTAGGGTCACACATTTCTGAGCATAACTGCAGCAGCTGCATTGTAGATGAGTTATAAACACTCCTTGACAACTGATGGAAAGAAGTCTTAACCCCAAAGCAGTTTACCATTTAATCCAAATTCTTGAGTGTGCAACTGAGTAAGCCCTGGCTTGTATTCAGCTAATTGTCAGAGGTCTGAAAATCTCCCTGCCAGAAGAGAGAGGGGGGAAAAAGGAGGCAGGATTATTGAACTGACTTTATACTTGAAATGTAGTCAGTTAATTGGGATACTGATAAATATTATTGGGAAACTATATACATTATTTTCAAATTTTATTACTGAACATGTAGTTTGTCCCTGGCCTTTTCCTTATTCCTCCTTTGTTTTTAAATACCTATTGTTTTCATTTCCTTGGAATTTTTCTATAGAACTATCTTGATAATTTAGTAAATATGTTGTTTCTTATTATTCTATATCTAGTTATTAATGACAAACACAAATTAACAAGAGCTAATATAAGTTCACTTGGGAAGTATTATGATCTATATTTTACAAAATACAGAATTTAAATGGAATTAAGATGTTTTAATTGATTTTGTGTGTTTGAGTGCAGCTTGCATGTACATCTGTGCATTTTGTGTGCATAGTGTCTACAGAGACCAGAAGAGGACATCAACTTCTGGAAATGGAGTTACAGAGCATTGTGAACCATCATTCTGACACCCAATCCAAAATCTTCTGTAATAGCAGTCAGTGCTTTCAACTACTAAGCCATCTCTCCAGCCCCAGAACTTTGTTTTCAGTTATCTTTTATTTCATTGAAGTATTTTATTTTACTTGAATCATCTGAACAAAGTTAAGGTTAAATTTAAATGACTGTTTCAAGATCACGTGTCGGCAAGCAGGAAACTGCAACAATCATAGCTTGAACCTCACTACACTGGTATTTACTCCTCTACAATGTTACATTGGTCTTCCATGTTGTATCCTGTCAGGAATGCTAAGACATATTTTCCTAATTATATGTACATTCATAAACATATATAATAATAAACATAATATACATATAATTCATAAAATATATATTCATATATATTCTTAGGTACCTATGCTTATTAAGACAGGATCTTAAATATTTTCCCCAGGTAGGATGTTCATCTTTACCAAGCAGACAAAGCATAAGTATTTCACAGTATTTTACTTACTTCTTCCTGCTCTTATCACATCATACCATGATTTACAAGCTAATGCAGGCATTCCCTATCTAAGCTGAGGAGAAGTGAATAAACGCTTTGTTAAACGAAACTGATGCATAACATTGCTAAAATGCCCCCAAAGAAATATTGTCAATATTTACATATAAAACATCTTAAGCTAACACACATCTGGACGGAAATGTGTCTAAATCTACTAAGCTAATTTGAAAAGCCTTGCCAGAATAATTAACACGTTAACAAATGTGAGAGCACATTGATTTAAAGGGAAATGATTAAATTGGCTGTTTTAAACTGTAATTTATTCTTTATACCTGAAAGTGCCCTATTTGCTGTTAACTTTTGTATTTTCAGTTTGTAGAAAACATGTTATAAATATCAAACACAGAACTAGCATTATCTTCTTTTGCCCGCATAGTGTCTGTCTTAATTGGAAATGAAAACCTATGATAATAGCAATGATACGGGTATTTAAAATGATAATTGTACTATCAATATTTGGTAATAAAATACTTATTTATACTTAAATTTTTGTTAGTTCCTTAGCAATTTTGTTTTACAAATTTGATTGTACTTGTCCTACCCTCTAACTCCTCCCAGATCAACCCCATTCTTTACGCACCCAAATTTGTATCTTCTTTCATTTTAAACCCTTCAAGCCCAGTTTGCACTGCCATATACTCTTGGATGTGTGACCTTCCACTGGAACATGGTAAATTTACCATGGACTACACTCTTAAAGAAAACTGACTCTCCCCTTCCTAGGAGCTATCAGTTGATAATAGCTACTTGGCTAGAGCTAATCAAATATTTATTGCTCTGATCAAGTGCCTGCCATTATCTTCTTTTATATTTTCCTAAAATGTTCAGGAAAGTTAGGTGCCTAGCTCACATTAGAAAAACCATATTAGCACAAAAGGGACAATGCAAAGTTATAGATGCAGTTCTCTGATTCCCCATTTCATCTTTGAGTATACTAGTGTATTCCAGTTCTTCAATCATTTTGAGTGATTGGATGAGGTATTATTATCATCATGCTAGTTAATAGTCAGGTCTCCCTGTCTCTCGTCTATCTGTCTTTATATCTACTTACTTATGGTGGAGGAAGAGGTAGAGAGGGAAGGACTAAGGGAGGGTATGAGCGAAAAGAAAAGTAAGGAAATGACTTTATGGAAATATTAATTATAGTATCTGGCAAGACAAGAATTTACAGGATAAGCAAGGCTGCTAGAGATATAGATAAGAGCAGACACTCTAGTATAGAGTCTGAGACTGAAGCCTGGAAACATTGGCAGATTTTTTTGTGTTGCAGTAATAGATCAGAATTCTTTCCTTGGGTTAATTCAGTCTTTGCCCTTAAGGTCTTTCTAACATCTATAGCATTATAAAGATTATTGGTTTAAAGCAAATTGATTACAAATGTTAATTTTATCAAAAACAACTTAAAATAACATTTAGACTAATGTGTGATTAAAAAGCACTTGGTCACTGTAACCTAGTAATATTCATGACAATATTAGTCATTATCAGCACTGCAAACTTGGGTAATAAGTGAGTTGTCTTTATGATAGACTCCAATTATTGTGTATAGATTTGTGCTTATGTATGTATGTGTATATGTGTGAGTGTGCATGCATGAATGTATGTGTCATATGAATGTGTATGCATGTACCAGAAAGTGACACTGGATGTCTTATTATATTTTTCTCCACTTTGATATTTCAAATAGGGTCTCTCATTGAACCTTGAGCTCACGAGAGAATCCCCATGGATTTACATGACTCTATGATCTGACAGTGGCATTATAGACTTGTGCTACCTTCCCCAGCTTTCATGTAGGTGGAAGCTGAACTTAGGTCCTCATGTTTATGCAGGATGTACTTTACCCAGCAAACCATCGTCTGAAATACCTATTGATTCTTCTTTCCTGTGAGTCATGTTCTTATTTAATGCCCCCCCCCCGCCCCGAGTGCTCCTGGGCCTATGGAACTATGTCTAGCCAATGAATTATTATGAAAGTTATATAATCCCGCTTCAGATACTTGATACAAAAAGATTGTGCCTCCAACTTGTGTAAATTACGTACTTTGTGTGTTTGAGGGAAACCAATTACCCTTTTGGGGAGAGGCTATTGTGACAAGGAGTGGAATCTGCAGACAACAGCATTGCAGACTTGGGGCCTGGCAGCTGCCAGTGAATGACCTTGGATGCAGGGACTTTCAGAATCAGTACTTGTGAGCAAGACTCTAAGTCAGGCATTCATCTGTACATCTAGACTCCCAACCATATAATTGATGGTTACATTTCCATGCGGTACCAGGAATTGGAACCTATAGTTAGGCAAGTATATTACTCTTGAACTACATTTTCAGGACTCTGCTGTTTTAAGATGCTAAACTTGTTATTGGAGAGATTATTCATTAGTTAAGAGCATTTGCTTTTCTTGCACAGGACCCATGGCCAATCCAAGCTCCCACATGACAGTTCACAAGCATCTGTAGCTGTAACTCTAGTTCCAGGAGATCCAACTGCTCTTCTAAACTCCATGAACACCAAACATTTATGTGGTACATATAAATAAATGCAAGAATAACACTCATATACGTGAAATACAAATAGATTAATATTAGGAAGATGTTGGATGGGGTTTAGTGTATCTTGGTGATAGATATTTAGTAGAATCATCATCATCATCTTCCTTCTCAGATTGATACAGCTGACATGAATTCCTCTTTTCTTCTACTGAATTTTTAATGAGGATAGACAGATGTTATCAAGAAACACTAAATAAGGATCATCTACCTACCCCATGTTCTACTATCTTCATCTATCTACATATATATGCATATACATACTTATACAGACATATATGTGTATGTGCATATATGTGTATCTATCTATATACATGCATACATATATATGTATCTATAGATATAACACACATGCATGAATATATATATATATATATATATATATATGAAGAGAGAGAGAGAGAGAGAGAGAGAGAGAGAGAGAGAGAGAGAAGTTTTTGAAAAAAGAGAAACAAAACTGGGCAGGTTATATTTAGGAATATATATGTATACACACACTCTCACACACATACACACACACACATATACATATACATACACATATACATACACATATACATACACACACACACAATTAATGAAACAACAATTAATGAAAAAAGAAGCCATGAATCTGACAGAAAGCAAGGAGGGGTATATGGGAGAGTTTGGAGGGAGGAAATAGAAGTGAGAAATTATGTAATTAATTATCACCTCAAAGATAAAAGAAAAATTTAATGAGAAAATAACTGAGGTTTGTGAGTACAACTTTTCTAAATAGCTATTTGCAGTTTTTAGTTATATATTTATGTTTTCGAGCTCTTGCACATATTGTTTGTGGAGCATATGCCCTCTCATGCCTTCTATTTCTGTTCTTCACTCTCCTGTGGGTTCCCTTTGTCCTCCTAGACAGCTTTACTCATTTTATGGTATATGTTCATGATTTTATATATCTATATAAAATCTGAGAACTGCAAATGAGAGAAAACATGACTCTTGTCTTACTGCAGTCAACTTAAGTCCCTTAACACGATGATCTCCAGTTGTACCTATTTTCTTGGACTCTCCAAAACTTTATTCTTATATGCATTGCATTGCTTTTATCTATTTATTTGTCATTGGACTCCTAGTGTGGTTTCTTCTGGTCTGATTTTTAAAAACATAAATAAGAAATCAAAATCAATTCTTTATTAAAATACAGTTTTCCATATACTTAGAAAAAAGTTCCCATGCATGTCATAAATTATTAACATTTCAAATTACATCACTTTTCACAACTAAATGATTTTCTCAGTGGGGGAGCATGCCAGATCTATCTATCTATCTATCTATCTATCTATCTATCTATCTATCTATCTATCTATCTATCTATCATCTATCTGTGTGTTCAGCTGTCCATCTGTCTGTTTACCTATCATCTATTTGTGTGCCTATCTGTTAATCTATCTATCTATCTATCTATCTATCTATCTATCTATCTATCTATCATCTATCTTCTTCATGTTAGCCTGATCTTTGGAATGACTAGGTGTAATTTGTATGTACAAAGTGCAGCAGCATTTCTAAACAATGACCCACAGATGGAGCTAGTAGATTTGGAAAATCCAGTTGGTCTCACAGACCTGGTTAAACATATCTTTTGGGGGAAAGAATGGAAAAATTTAAAATTATGTAAGTTTCAGGTTATTTCTGGTTACCCCACAACCGAAAGTAAGGTTTTAAAACTATCCTATTATAAAAAATTGCTATATCAGCAATGAATGATCCAAGAATTTTTGATAATTAATACTAAGCTCATCAATTTTTATGGCATCTAAAATATGGATCAGTGTTCTGATATAGTGCTGTATCAGTCATTTGTCTCTATGTCTTGGCCAAATTTGAGGTATCTCATGATTAAATATTAGTGTTACATGTAATTACTTGTTTGAAAATATATTATTTAGCATAATATAATATTGTAGGCATTTCTGTAATGGTAAGATGTTTTTCTATATACCATTTAGAGATTTATAGAAATGCTTAGAATTAAACATGAGAATTGTTTGTAAATCTTAGGCTGTCACATACTCCCATTGTTGTACATGTGAACATATCACACTCATTAGCATAGTAAGCATGTGTGCTCACTTGATTAAGTTAAATAAGATCTTTAACAGAGCTCCCTGTCTGTGAGGTATTAGGACCCATTGCCATTATAAGAAGTTGTCACAAATTCTAGGCTCAGTACTCTATTCCATGTTTTATTTACTCTTTGACCTGGTGACTACCTTCCTCAACGATCCATCCTTTATCATGAATGATAAAAAGGGAGTCCAACCAGCCAGACCCCTCCAAACTCCCAGGGATTAAGCCACCAACCAAGGAGTACACATGGCTGAGCTGCATATATAGCAGAAGGTGGCCCTGTCAGGCATTAATGGGAGGAGAGGCCTTTGGTCCTATGAAGGCTTGATAGATGCTCCAGTGTAGGGGAATCGAGGGTGGGGAGGTGGGAATGGGTGGGTGGGTGGGTGAAAACCTTCATAGAAGCAGGAGGAGGGGGGGATGGGATATGGGGTTTCTGGGAGGGGGGAACCAGGAAAGGGGATAACATTTGAATTGTAAATAAAGAAAATATCCCATAAAAAAGGGAGTACAACTGAGAAATTTTATGAATGTTTTCATAACTGGAGAATTATGAGAACTCAACAGTCTTTCCTTTCTATTTTATCCTTTCATTATCATTTATATTTCAAAATGGCAGTTTTTCTGCTGATGCAACAGTCTTAACTTCTGAGCATTTCATGGCCTCGCATAGATTCCACCCACTGGACAGGGAGCTTCTTCATGAATCTTTTTTGGGATAATCTCATATATGTTCCCAGCTTATCTTTAGAGGTCTGAGAGAACCCATGAGCTGTATGGATCATCTCTTCAGTGTGATTGATTGCTCTGCGCCTTGATTCTTCCAAGGTACTAGCAATAGGTCATCCAACCTTATCTTTTTCTCTCCTAGGGAAAGAATCCCTGACATTGAAATCTTTTAAATTTAGTTTATGTTTCAATCTGGATAGACTAAGAACATCCCATTTCATCATATAATATTTTTCTTTGCTCAACATTTTCTTGAGTTTATAGCATTCTAGTCACATATTGTTAAATAAAGGAGCCAGAACTTATCAGGCTGGAGTTCTTGGATTTGCCATTAATGACCCCTGAAATCCCTTCATCCTCCACTCATTGCTCAATTCAAAAGCCACTTATAAATTGTTTGTTTTCTGTTATAGCAGCAGTCTTTTTTTCCAGTTGTGAAAACGTGTATAGTTTCATTATGCTTGTACTACCTAAAGTTAGTAGTATAAAATCACAAAACTTTATTGTTTCTGGAAGTCAGAAGTCCTAAGTAAAAGCAACAGTATGGGTGTATTCTTCAGGGAATCTAGTGGAAATTTTCTTTCCCACACTTTTCTAGATCCAGAGATTACTTGCAATCATTTGCTCATGAACCCTTACTCCATTTTCAACCAACAGCCTAGGATCTTACAAATTTTCCCTTTGACTTTTGCTTCTCTGCCTATGCCTTAGGGTGAAGATGCCATTAAATTCAGAATCATATTCCTACCTCCAAACTTTTAATTTAATCACATCATCAAAGAATTATTAACATATAAGATGACATATTCATAGGCTTTGAAGATGCATATATGAAGATTTATGGTATTATTATTCAACCTATTGTAAATATATTAAAAGAAGACCACAAAATGTTGCATGGTAACAGAGAGTAGTTTGAGTTTAATGGTCAGAAAAGAAACCTTCTGTGAGAATGTATGGATGCTAAGATGTTATTCATGCTCAAAAGGAATAAGAATTCTAGCAAGCAGAATGACCAACCACAGTGCTATAATTATAATTATGAAGTTTATCATGTCTGAAGATTGGGAAAGAATACCAATGAGGCTCATGAAGAGAAGGGAAAGTTGTTCGAGATTAGGTTGCACAGAGTTTGATTTATCAAGGAAACCTTTCCAAGATTTGGTCCAGTTCAACATGAAAATTCTCACAAGAGGAAATATGAATTCATATAGGTTATGAGTATTAGTATGGAAGTTCTTCATTTTGGCTTGTCTTTGCTGTCATCCCTTTTCAGCTGAGGATTTGATATGAATTGGGCATTCCTGCTTTAACTTGGCCTGTCGGTGGGTCTTCTCTTTATTGCTCTTTAAATTCTCTAAGTTGACATTTTATTAGAGTTCTGTCTTGTTTGACAAGTGCTGAGGACTTTCTTTGTGTGTATAGACAATGCAGTAAAGTGGAGTGAATATGAACAAGAACACATTCTTATTCTCAATAGCTCATCATCTAATGAAAGAGGTGAAATTACTAGTATGCTAATCATATAAAACTATGACAATAAGATGTTGCATCTTAGGAATAAAGAATGAATATTAATGAAATGCAAGTTTAAAAATCAGCACAGCTTTGTAAAAGAGTTTGGATAGATAACATATATTATATTTTATCAGAAATTAATTATTTTAACTTTTTTATTGTTTTGACACAGTCCAGGATTTTCCACAACTTTCTATGAAGTACAGGTTGGTCCCCAGCCCATGGTGATCTTCCTAAGTCTCTTAAGTCCTTAGATAGCAGGCTGAGTTACCATGCACAGCTACCAGAATCTTTTAAATATATAAATAGTATTTTTGTGCAGTATAGGAGAAGGGGTTTGTCCTTAATGTAGCAGCAGAAGCTGAAGCAGCAGCAGCAGCAGCAGCTGAAACAGCAGCAGCAGCAACAGCTGAAGCAGCAGCAGCAGCTGAAGCAGCAGCAGCAGCAGCATTATAGACATCAGCTTAGTGTACGTCTAATGATCTCTAGCATCCTCGGTTCTTGATTGTTTCCTTCATTCAGCTTTCTTTCTTCATTTTATTTTTATTTTTGATACTTTATTTACATTTCAAATGTTTTCCCCTTTCCAGGTCTCCCCTTTGGTAAACCCCTATTCCACCCCCCTCACCTTGCCTCTATGAGGGTGTTCCCCCACCCACCCACCTGCCCACCCATTCCCATCTTCCCTCCCTGGCATTCCGCTATACTGGGGCATCTAACACTCTCAGACCCAAGGGCCTCTCCTCCCACTGATGGCCAAGGTCCTCCTCAGCTACATATGTGGCCAGCACAATGGATCACTCCATGTGTATTCTTTGGTTGGTGGTCCAGTCTCTGTGAGCACCGGGTTGCCTGACCAGTCGACACAATTGCTCCCTCTCCATGGGGCTACAAACTCCCTCAGCACCTTCAGTCCCTTCTCCAACTCCTCCATCTGGGACCCTACACTCAGTCCACCAGTTGCTGTGATTTGAATCATGGAGTTTCCGAACTTTTGGGCTAATATCCACTTATCAGTGAGTACATACCATGTTTGTTCTTTTGTGACTGAGTTACCTCACTCAGGATGATATTTTCAAGTTCCATCCATTTGCCGGCAAATTTCATGAAGTCATTGTTTTTAATAGCTCAGTAGTATTCCATTGTGTAAATGTACCACATTTTCTGTATCCATTCCTCTGTTGAGAGACATCTGGGCTGTTTCCAGCTTCTGGCTATTATAAATATGGCTGCTATGAACATAGTGGAGCATGTGTCTTTATTACATGTTGGAGCATCTTCTGGGTATATGCCCAGGAGTGGTATAGCTAGGTCCTCAGGTAGTATTATGTCCAATTTTCTGAGGGTCTGCCAAACAAATTTCGAGAGTGGTTGTACCAGCTTGCAATCCCACCAGCAATGGAGGAGTGCTCCTCTTTCTCCACATCTTTGCCAGCATCTGCTGTCACCTGAGGCTTTGATCTTAGCCATTCTGACTAGTGTGAGGTGGAATCTCAGACTTGTTTTGATTTGCATTTCGCTGATGACTAAGGATGTTGAACATTTCTTTAGGTGCTTCTCAGCCCCTTGAGTTTCCTCAGTTGAGAATTGTCTGTTTTCTCTGTTCCTCATTTTTGATAGAGTTATTTGGTTCTCTGGATTCTAACTTCTTGAGTTCTTTGTATATATTGGATATTAGCCCTCTATTGGATATAGGATTGGTAAAGATTTTTTTCCCAATCTGTTGGTTGTTGTTTTGTCCTTTTGGCAATGTCTTTTGCTTTACAAAAGCTTTGCAATTTTATGAGGTCCCATTTGTTGATTCTTGATCTTAGAGCACAAGCCATTGGTGTTCTGTTCAGGAACTTTCCCTCTGTGCCCATGTGTTCGAGATTTTTCCCCACTTTCTCTTCTATTAGATTCAGTGTATCTGGTTTTATGTGGAGGTCCTTGATCCATTTGGAATTGAGCTTTGTACAGGGAGATAGGAATGGGTAAATTTGCATTCTTTTACATGTTGACCTCCTGTTTAGCCAGCACCATTTGTTGAAAATGCAGTCTTGTTTCCACTGGATAGTTTTAGCTCCTTTGTCAAAGATCAAATGAACATAGGTGTGTGGGTACAATTCTGGGTCTTCAATTCTATTCCATTGATCTACCTGCCTGTCATTGTACCAATATCATGCTGTTTTTTTATGACTATATCTCTGTAGTACAGCTTGATGTCAGGGATGCTGATTCCCCCAGAAGTTCTTTTATTGTTGAGAATAGTTTTTGCTATCCTGGGTTTTTTGTTATTCCAAATGAATTTGAGAATTGCTTTTTCTAAGTCTATGAAGAATTGAGTTGGAATTTTGATATGGATTGCATTGATTCTGTAGATTGCTTTCAACTAGATGGCCATTTTTACAATATTATTTCTGCCAATCCATGAGCATGGGAGATCTTTCCATCTTCTGAGGTGTTCTTCGATTTCTTTCTTCAGAGACTTGAGTTCTTGTCATACAGATCTTTCACTTGTTTGGTTAGTCACACCAAGATACTTTATATTGTTTGTGAAAATGGTGAAGGGTATAATTTCCCTAATTTTTTTCTCAACCTGTTTATCCTTCAAGTATAGGAAGGCTACTGATTTGTTTGAGTTAATTTTATAGCTGGCCACTTTGCTGAAGTTGTTTATCAGTTGTAGCAGTTCTTTGGTAGAGTTTTTTGGGTCACTTAAGTATATCATATCATCTGCAAATAGTGATATTTTGATATCTTCCTTTACAATTTGTATCCCTTAGACATCCTTTTGTTGTCTAATTGCTCTAGCTAAAACTTCAAGTTCTATATTGAATAGATAGGGACAGAACCAGCCTTGTCCAGTCCCTGATTTTAGTGGGAATGCTTCAAGTTCCTCTCTATTTAGTTTGATGTTGGCTACTGGTTTGCTGTATATTGCTTTTACTGTGGGCCTTGAATTCTTGATCTTTCTATGACTTTTATCATGAAGAGATGTTGAATTTTGTGAAATGCTTTTTCAGCATCTAATGAAATGATCATGTGGTTTTTTTTCTTTGAGTTTGTTTATGTAGTGGATTACATTGATGGATTTCTGGGCTTTGAACCAATCCTGCATTCCTCAAATGAGGCCTACTTGATTTTTATGAGTGATCGTTTTGATGTGTTCTTGGATTCGGTTTGTGAGAATTTTATTGAGTATTTTTGCATCGATATTAACAATGGAAATTAGCCTGAAGTTTTCTTTCTTTGTTGGGTCTTTGTGAGGTTTTGGTATCAGTGTAAATGTGGCTTCATAGAATGAATTAGGTAGTATTCCTTCTGTTCCTATTTTGTGGAATAGTTTGAAGAGTATTGATATTAGGTCTTCTTTGAAGGTCTGATAGAATTCTGCATTAAACCAATCTGGTCCTGTGCTTTTTTTGGTTGGGAGACTTTTAATGACTTCTTCTATTTCTTTAGGGGTTATGGGACTGTTTAGATGGTTTATCTGATCCTGACTTAACTTTGATATTTGGTGTTTGTCCAAAAAATTGTCCATTTCATCCTGATTTTCCAATTTTGTTGAGTATAGGCTTTCATAGTAGGATCTGATGATTTTTTGAATTTTCTCAAAATCTGTTTTTATGTCTCCCTTTTCATTTCTGACTTTGTTAAGGATACTGTCGCTGTGCCCTCTGGTTAGTCTGGCTAAGGGTTTATCTATCTTGTTGATTTTCTCAAAGAATCAGCTCCTGGTTTTTTGATTCTTTATATAGTTCTTTTTCTTTCTATTTGGTTGATTTCAGCCCTGAGTTTGATTATTTTTTGCCTTTTACTCTTCTTGGGTGTATTTGCTTCTTTTTGTTCTAGAACTTTCAGGTATGCTGTTGAGCTACTAGTGTATGCTCTCTCCAGTTTCTTTTTGGAGGCACCCAGAGCTATGAGTTTTCCTCTTAACACTGCTTTCATTGTGTCCCATAAGTTTGAGTATGTTATTCTTTCATTTTCATTAAATTCTAGGAAGTCTTTAATTTCTTTCTTTATTTCTTCCTTGACCAAGTTATCACTGAGTAGAGCGTTGTTCAGCTTCCATATGTACATGGGCTTTCTGTTGTTTTGTTGCCACTGAAGACCAGCCTTAATCCATAGTCAACTGATAGGAGTCCTGGGATTATTTCAATCTTCTTATGTCTGTTGGGATTTGTTTTGTGACCAATTATATGGTCAATTTTGGAGAAAGTACCATGAGGTGCTGAGAAGAAAGTACTGTTTTGATTTAGGATTAAATTTTCTATAGAAATCTGTTAAATCCATTTGGTCCATAACTTCTGTTAGTTTCACTGTGTCTCTGTTTAGTTTGTGTTTCCAAGATCTGTCCATTGATGAGAGTGCAGTGTTGAAGTCTCCCACTATTATTGTATGAGGTGCAATGTGTACTTTGAGCTTAAGTAAAGTTTCTTTTATGAATGTGGGTGCACTTGCATTTGGAGCATAGATGTTCAGAATTGAGAGTTCTTCTTGGTAGATTTTTCCTTTGATGAGGATGAACTGTCCTTCCTTATCTTTTTTGATGACTTTGGTTGAAAGTCGATTTTATCCAATATTTGAATGGCTACTCCTGCCTGCTTCTTGGGAGCATTTGCCTGGAAAATTGCTTTCCAGCCTTTTATTCTGAGGTAGTGTTTGTCTTTAACACTGAGGTGTGTTTCTTGTATGTAGCAAAATGCTGGGTCCTGTTTATGTGTCCACTCTGTTAGCCTATGCCTTTTTATTGGGGAATTGAGTCCATTGATGTTAAGAGATATTAAAGAATAGTGATTGTTTTTTCCTGTTATTTTTGATGTTATTTTTATGTTTGTGTGGCTATCTTCTTTTGGGTTTCTTGAAAGATTACTTTCTTGCTTTTTCAAGGGTGTAGTTTCCCTCCTTGTGTTGGCGTTTTCCATCTATTATCCTTTGTAGGGCTGGGTTTGTGGAAAGATATTGTCTAAATTTGGTTTTGTCTTGGAATATTGGTTTCCCCATCTATGGTAATTAAGAGTTTTGCTGGGTATAGCAGCCTGGGCTGGCAGTTGTGTTCTCTTAGGGTCTGTATGAGATCTGTCCAGGATCTTCCAGCTGTCATAGTTTCTGGTGAGAAATCTGATGTAATTCTGATAAGTCTGCCTTTATATGTGACTTGACCTTTTTCCCTTACTGCTTTTAATATACTTTCCTTGTTTTGTGCATTTGGTGTTTTGACTATTATGTGATGGGAGAAATTTCTTTTCTGGTCCAATCTATTTGGAGTTCTGTAGGCATCTTGGATGTTTATGTTCATCTCTTTCTTTAGGTTAGGGAAGTTTTCTTCTATAATTTTGTTGAAGGTATTTACTGGCCCTTTAAGTTGGGAATCTTCACTCTCTTCTATACCTGTTATCCTTAGGTTTGGTCTTCTCATTGTGTCCTGGATTTCCTGGATGTTTTGGGTTAGGACCTTTTTGTATTTTGCATTTTCTTTGACTGTTGTGTAGATGTTTTCTATGGTATCTTGCACCTGAGATTCTCTCTTCTATCTCTTGTATTCTGTTGGTGATGCTTGCTTCTATGACTCCTGATCTCTTACCTAGGTATTCTATCTCCAGGATTGTCTCCCTTTGTGATTTACTTATTGTTTCTACTTCCATTTTAGATCCTGGATGGTTTTGTTCATTTCCTTTGCTTGTTTGATTACATTTTCATGTATTTCCTCTTTAAGGGCTTCTAGTTATTTAGTTGTGTTCTCTTGTATTTCTTTGAGGGAGTCATTTATTTCCTTCTTAAAGTCTTCTATCATCATCATGAGAAGTGATTTTAAATCTGTGTCTTGATTTTCTGGTGTGCTGGTGTATCCAGGGCTCACTGTGTTGGGAGAACTGGGTTCTGATGATGCCAAGTTGCCTTGGTTTCTGTTCCTTATGTTCTTGCCCTTGCCTTTCACCATCTGGTTATCTCTGGTGATAGCTGGTCTTGCTCTCTCTGACTGTGGCTTGTCCTTCCTGCAAACCTTTGCGTCAGTACTCCTTGGAGTCCAGCTCTCTCTGAGAGGAATTTGAGTTTGGAAAGTTGTGGTACAGAGTCAGCTCTGGGGTACAGACAGAAACCAGAAGCATCTTGTCCCCAGCTGTTTCTTGGTTCCTGTGTCCTGATGGCTCTGTGAGGGTCCCTCTTGATCCAGGAATTTGAACAAAAGTGGTGTTCTTGACTGTGCTCAAAGGTGTGTCAGCACTCCTGGGAGACCAGCTCTCTCCTGGTACTATTTGAGTATGTAGGCCTGTGTCACAGGGTTAGCTCCCTGGCTGCAGAAGGAAACCAGAAGGCTATTCCTCAGTCCCTGTGTCCTGAGGGTTTTGAGCGGGTCCCTCTGAGCAGAGGTGCTGGCCTTAACCCTGCTCACAGACTTGTCCACATTTCTGGGAGGGTAGCTCTTTCCCTGCTCTATTTGGGTATGGAGGCATGTGGCAGAGACCACAGGTGTAAACCGGAAGGCCCAGCTTTCTTTTCTTACCACAAGCTATATTGTTCTGGTGAGGGCTCTAGTAGATGGTTCAAAGTATCATCCAAGATGAATGTGAATTGTGGGTAAAGGAAGAGGCTGTAAGTAGCCAGAGAAACAGTGTCACACACAGCACAAATTAAATAAAAAGATTGAAATCTGGAAAAGGAGAACAGGATTGAAATGTTGGTATAACAGCCACGCTAAAAGTGAGGCTGTGATTTGCTGTGTGTCCCGAGAGCCTTCCTTGGGATGATGTAGAGACAGAGGGAGACTGTTCAACTTATCCTACCAGAAAAATCATATCTCCACATACTCTTTTCTTTTACAATAAGTAAAACCAGGTCGAAGAAAATGCACCTTATTTCTGCCCTTGAATTCTCAAATAATATAAATGATGTTATTTAGAAGTCAACACTAGCATGACAGGGCTGACATCAATTAATATATCATGTATTACAGAATTCTCCTGATACATGAGCACCAAGATGCTTCAAAGAATGATCTTGGATAATAAGATACAGGTAATGACAGGAACATACGCCTTCACAGATGCAAAAGATATTAAGCAGGGAGCAGGAGAAACTAAGTTGCATGCTTAGAGTCTCTGTGTTTCTGTCTTAGGAACTATCAGGAGGGTAATCTGCTAAATCTCATATAGTTGAACAGCTTGAGATCTGAAGGGAGAATGAATCAAGAATTAATTCAGTGCCAGCTCAATGCGAGGCATATAGTGTTTTTATGCCTTGGATAAGCTTGCATGGTCATCTGATGGTTTCAGCTTGTGCAAATGGTTATACAGAAAGGCTGAGCATTTGGTAGAAGATTCATAGCATATGGATGAGTATGTTTATTATAAATACAGGTTTCTTCTCAACATTCTGCACTGTCCATGGGGATTATAGATATTGCTTCTTTAGAAAAGGAAAGAAATGAAAGGAAAAGGTGTACTGAGTTAAGATGATAGGCATATAAGATGATAAAAATATAGAAGTGATTTGTTCTGGTTCTGTCATGGACACAGCTATAAGTGACAAATTATTCTTTACTCTTAGGGACTTCAATTTAAATGAGGGTTTTAAATAAGAGAACCTGATGAGGCTTCTTTTTAAAAAGTAAAGCCTAGGCATAAATGTCATTTTGTTAGGTTTGCAAAAGCAGAACCTTTCTGGAAGATAGATTATATCTTTCATTATCAGACCTTAGTGGACCATTCTTCTTCCATGAGGGAAGCCTGCGACCCCTCATTGTCCACAGTGCTTATCTCTGTCACTTCTTTGCTATAAGATATTGCTTTGTTCATTGTTTAGTTATAGATTCTAATTAACATTTTACCACACAGAGTTTTTGAGATAAAATACGTTGACACATGTAAAGCACATATGTCAAAATCTGCTGTATACAGATTATTAAATAAATGTTACATTATGGGTTGTTTCATTATTACTATTATTATTATCATTATTATTATTTGTAACATATCCCAATGAGTTTCTTTTCTCTTAGGTCAAAATGTTCAAATAATATAAGCAAAAGACAGCTGTGTGCTGCTGCTTACTAGCTCAGTGATGCAGGATTTTAGTTCATTCTTGGTGAAAGATTTTTCTCCTCATGGTGCTCACATTTTGATTTTCATTTACAGTGTTCGAACACAGACCAGTGGAAAGCATCTCTGTTTTATCAAAAGCAATGGGAGGTTTGTTTATGAAGTATGGAATTAACAACACAGTGAGGATAATTTCTTTTACCTTGAAGTACAAGAATAGCTTTTGAACTGATGGATGAGTGAGTCTGTGTTTTCACTTAGAAGTAATAAAGATTTTAGTAGGCAATTTTTGTTGGTTTGTATCTACAGTCTGACTCATTTGATCTGGTAAATCGTGCTTGTTTATTCATCTCTGATTGTTTATTCAAAGTACAAAGTAATAGGTCCATTCCTTGTTGATTTTCTCAGGTCTTATTAGCTATTCATATGTGGGGTAAAGCTATGAAGAGGCCTGGGTATTGAGTCTGGGCGGAAGCAGTCTGATAAGAACTCAGAGTTTCTAGTCTCTGTAACCAGGTGAGAAATGATTCTGAATTTCTCCTGGACATTCTCGTGGTCCTGACTCTGCTTCTTTCCTTGGGGTATTCAAGCACTGTTGTGAGCCACCATAACAAAAGGGATGAAGCTTGTCTCATGGGTGAGCAGGATCTCTGTCCAGCTTAGTGAGTGCTGGGCATAAGGGCTTCTCTGAGAGGATTTTTCAGTGTACAGCTCTTTTCTATAGTAGAAAGTGAATTAACTCTTCCAGACACTATTCAGTGAAACAGATTTATTAGACTATATTCCATGAAATAGCAGCTCTTTTTATTCAAGGGGCAACAGGAGTTATAGAAACCCTGGGGAGTAGGTAGGGGTTTTCAAGGAGAGTGTACTTTATTGGCTGGGGTTCAGGTGCTGGGAATTCATTATTTGCATGAAGAGAGATTCCAGGTGTTTAAACCTGTGATTTGGCCAAGAGGCTATGTGACTTCCACAAGAAGGATGGAGAAGGGGTTGTGGGGCTGTATGCCCCAGGGCAAGCAGGCCAAAAATAGGGATGGAGCAATTCTTACTCCTGCCAGTTATGAGATTTTTGTCTCTCAAGAGATTTTTTTGGGTTTAAACACTTCTGGACATCACAGGCCATTCTCCCCATCACTGATACAAGTCCTATTTTTGGAGGTTCACTAACATGGCCAATGGAACAGGTAGGATAAATATGAGCAGGGATCATAATTTATCCACTTAGTTCTGTAGGCAAGTGTCTTAAATTGGCAGGAGTAGATCCGTGCTTGAGATTATGGTGAAACTTTTGAAATTTGTTTGACATATACAATGAAGTTTTCACTTTTATGGTGTTTCTTTTACCATATATGGTTACTACCAGCCTTCTTACAAAAATAAGGAAAAAACCTTCATGGAAATTACCAGAACTGTGTTCTAATGACTGGCTAAGAGCACTTATGGCTCTTTCAGAGGATCCTGTTATATTTGTTTCCCAGCACCCATATGGTGGCTCACAACTACCTGTGAATACAAATCCAGGCCATCCAACATCCTCTTTGGCCTCTGTGGGCATCAAACACATATATGGTAAACATACACACATGTAGGTGTGAGTATACATATAAAATAACATTTAAAAATATTTTACAAAGATTGTGTATTAAAGGGTTTTAAAAATGCTTATACTGTTTTGGGGTCAAAATATAGTATTAGTTATTTTTCCAAAGAAAGGATTTTATCTTCAAAATAGAAACACTTTATTGTAAGATTTAAAAGGGAGAATGGGTAGCATGGGTGTAGGAGCCATGTAAAAATTTAGTGTAATTAAAACCAAATTAAATGAAAAGGCATTTTAAAACTATCTCCAAAGCTGGAAAATAAAATCTATCCATTCCTCTGTTTGTCTAATGCATCTGTTTAGTTGCATGAGCTCATAAGAAAGTGATCGTTTTGCAGTTACCATAATTTATAGAATTTTTTATTGGATATTTTATTTATTTACATTTCAAATGCTATTCCCTTTCCCATTTTCCCATTTGCAAGTCCCATCCCCCCTCCCACTCCCCCTGCCTCTAAGAGGGTGCTCCCCCACCCACCCACCCACTCTCACCTCACCACCCTGGCATTCCCCTACACTGGAGCATCTAGCCTTCACAGGACCAAAGATCTCTCCTCCCATTGATGCCAGAAAAGACCATCATCTTCTACATATGCACCTGGAGCCATGGGTTCCTCCATGTGTACTCTTTGGTTGGTGGTTTAGTCCTTGGGAGCTCTAGGGGGTGGCTCTGGTTGGTTGATATTGTTGTCCTTCTAGGGGTTGCAGTCCTTCCCGTAACTCCTCCATTGGGGATCCCGTGCTCAGGCCAGTTGTTGGCTGCGAGCATCTGCCTCTGTGTTTGCCAAGCTCTGGCATAGCCTCTCTGGAGACGGCTATATCAGGCTCCTGTCTGCACTTTTTGGCATCTACCATAGTGTCTGAATTTGGTGTCTTTATATGGGATGGATCCAGGTGGGGCAGTCTCTGGATAGCCTTTCAATCTTTGCTCTACAATTTTCCCCCATATTACCTTCAGACAGGAGCAATTCTCCTGTGAGTTATTTTGTTCCCCCTTCTAAGAAGGACTGAAGCATCCACACTTTGGTGGATTTCCTTTGGTTTTCCTTCTTCTTGAGCTTCATATGGTTTGTGAGTTGTATCATAGGTATTCTGAAATTTTTGCTTAGTATCCACTTATCAGTGAGTACATACCATGTTTGTTCTTTTGTGACTGGATAACCTCACTCAGGATGATATTTCCAAATTCCATTCATTTGCCTGCCAATTTCATGAAGTCATTGTTTTTAATAGCTGAGTAGTACTCCATTGTGTACATGTACAACATTTTTTGTATCCTTTCCTGTGTTGAGGGACACCTGGGTTGTTTCCAGATTCTGACTATTATAAATAAGACTGCTATGAACATAGTGGTGCATGTATCCTTGTTATATGTTGGAACACCTTTTAGGTATATGCCCAGGAGTGGTATAGCTGGATCCTCTGGTAGTACTATGTCCATTTTTCTGAAGAACCACCAGACTGATTTCCAGATTGGTTGTACCAGCTTGCAAACCCATCAACAATGGAGGAGTGTTCCTCTTTCTCCACATCCTCACCAGGATTTGCTGTCACCTGAGGTTCTGATCTTAGCCATTCTGACTGGTGTGAGGTGGAATCTCAGGGTCGTTTTGGTTTGCATTTCCCTGATGACTAAAGATGGTGAGCATTTCTTTAGTTGCTTCTCGGCCATTAATGACCCAGAAATGAACCCACACACCTATGGTCATTTGATCTTTGATAAAGGATCTAAATTCATCCAGTGGAAAAAAGACAGCATTTTCAACAAATGGTGCTGGTTCAATTGGTGGTCTACATGTAGAAGAATGCAAATTGATCCATTCTTATCTCCCTGTACAAAGCTCAAGTCCAAGTGGATCAAGAGGTAAGGTGAGGTGGGGAGTAACTAAGAGGAGTAGAGGGAGAAGAAACTGTAATGAAGATATTATATGAAGAAAAAGCTATTTTTAATAAAAGGGAAAAAGAAAACCTTGATTTAAAAAATTCCCTCCTGAACAGAACACCAATGGCTTATGCTCTAACATCAACAATACAAATGGGACCTCATAAAATTGCAAAGCTTCTGTAAGGCAAAGGACACAGTCAATAGGACAAAAAAGCAACCAACAGATTGGGAAAAGATCTTTACCAATCCTACATCATATAGAGGTCAAATATCCAATATATACAAAGAACTCAAGAAGTTAGAATCCAGAGAACCAAATAATCTTGGTGTGACTCTAACCAAGCAAGCGAAAGATCTGTATGATAAGAACTTCAAGTCTCTGAAGAAAGAAATCAAAGATCTCAGAAGGTAGAAAGATCTGCCATGCTCATGGATTGACAGGATTAATATAGTAAAAATGGCCATCCTGCCAAAAGCAATCTACAGATTCAATGCAATCCCCATCAAAAGTCCAACTCAATTCTTCATAGACTTAGAAAGAGCAA
>CM052703.1:99782404-99799765 GCA_028551405.1 Uromys caudimaculatus | reverse complement strand
GATAAAATGGCAACCAACAGACTGGGAAAAGATCTTAACCAATCCTACGTCTGATAGAGGGCTAATATCCAACATATACAAAGAACTCAAGAAGTTATAATCCAGAAGAACCAAATAACCCTATCAAAAAATGGGGAACAGAGCTAAACAGAGAATTCTCAACTGAGGAAATTCACAAGGCTGAGAAGCACCTAAAGAAATGTTCAACATCCTTAGTCATCAGCGAAATGCAAATCAAAACAAGTCTGAGATTCCACCTCACACCAGTCAGAATGGCTAAGATCAAAAACTCAGGTGACAGCAGATGCTGGCGAGGATGTGGAGAAAGAGGAACACTCCTCCATTGTGGGGGGATTGCAAGCTGGTACAACCACTCTGGAAATCAGTCTGGTGGTTCCTCAGAAAAATGAACATAGTACTACCAGAGGACCCAGCTATATCACTCCTGGGCATATACCCAGAAGATGCTCCAACATGTAATAAAGACACATGCTCCACTATGTTCATAACAGCCATATTTATAATTGCCAGAAGCTGGAAACAACCCAGATGTCCCTCATCAGTGGAATGGATACAGAAAATGTGGTACATTTACACAATGGAGTACTACTTAGCTATTAAAAATAATGACTTAATGAAATTTGCAGGCAAATAGATGGAACTTGAAAATATCATCCTGAGTGAGTTAACTCAGTCACAAAAGAACAAACATGGTATGTACTCACTGATAAGTGGATATTAGCCCAAAAGTTCGGAATACCCAAGTTTCACTTTACAGTAACTGCTGGACTGAGAATGAGGTCCCAGATGAAGGAGTTGGAGAAGGGATTGAAGGAGCCGAGGGAGTTTGCAGCCACATGGAGGGAGCAACAGTGTCAACTGGCCTGACCCCCGGGTCTTCCTGGAGGCTGGACCACCAACCAAAGAATACACATCGAGAGACCCATATGTGTTTGGACCACATATGTGGCAGAGGAGGGCCTTGTTGGCCATCAGGGGGAGGAGAGGCCCTTGGGCCTGAGGGTGTTAGAGGCCCCAGTAAAGGGGAATGCCAAGGTGGGAATATGCGAGTGAGTGGGCAGGTGGGTGGGAGGTGGAATACCCTCATAGAGGTGGGGGAGGGGTAGGAGGTAGGGGGTAAGGGGTTTCCAAAGAGGAGACCGAGAAAGGGGGAAACACTGGAAATGTAAATAAAGTATCAAAAAAAATAAAAATTAAAAAAAAATGGGGTACAGAGCTAAACAAAGAATTTTCAACTGAAGAATATTGAATGACCAAGAAAATTATTTTTAAATGTTGTTAGTGTGTATGCTTTGACATATAATAGGTATGAAAAATATTAGTAAAAATCTTAAATTTTACTTTACTGTTACTAAGAGCAAAATAAATTATATGCTATTTTATTGATATATTAGCAACAAAAGCTATCAACATAACATAAAAACACAAATGGAAAATGGGAGTGTTTCTATAATCTTCGATATGTGGCAAAAGTATAAGCAATGTTTTTATGGTTTTTTTTGAAAAATGTTTATTTCTTCACTTTGTCTTGTGACTCTTTGATTTATAAGCAGTATTTTAGATGCAAGGAACCTAGGAGCAATGCTTTTTTGGAGCAGGAAATGTCTTCAAGGATCTTGAAATATCTTGTAAGAAAGATGCTCTCAGCAAATCCTGGGGTATGTTTGTAAACCATCTAGAGTTTGTTTAAATGGGCTCATACCAACTAAAGGAAAACAATTGAAACACACAAGGCAACTACCACAGGAATTGAAGCTCATCAAATCCACAAGGGTTCATGCATCCATAAGAGAACTTGGAAAGCAGTAGTAAAATAGTTTGCTATATTTCTAGGTTATTTTGACAACAAAGTATTACTTTAAAATCAGCATAAAATATCAACTATGCATTTTCTTTTTACTTTTATGAATATTATTTCAGGGCAAGGAAACTTTGCAAAGTATATATTTTATTTATGTATTTGGAATTATAATTAACTGGTACAGAAATGTGGTAAGTTGACCAAAGTATCATTTGAAATCTCCAATAGATAACGTAGTGCTATTCTCAGATTATGAGTCGTAATTAGAACAAGTCCCAGGAGGAAATGAAACACACAGCTGGGTAATATGCCAAGAGTCTAAACTGGAGGTCTCCTTTAGGTCCCTCTCTTCAGAGCTCAGAGAACATTGTCAAAGAGGGGCAGGAAAGATTGTAGGAGTCAGTGGGGTCAAGGACACCAAGAGAACATGGCCGACTAATCAGCTAAGCATGGCTCACAGAGACTGAAGCAGCAATCATGGGAACTGTAAGGGCATATGTTATAGCTGTTAGCCTAGTGGTTTTTCTGGGATTGCTAACAGTGGGAGAGGGTCTGTTTCTGACTCTTTTGCAGGCTCTTGATATTCATTTCCTCCTATTGTGTTGCCTTGTCCAGCCCCAAGGCTTTTTCCTCATCTTATTGTATCTTGTTTTGTTGTATTTGATTGTTGTCTTTTGAAGGCCTGCTCTCTTCTGAAGGGAAATGGGGGGGGGAGTAGTTCTGGGAGAGAGTGGAGGTGGGGGAAGTAACAGGGATTGGAGGAGGGAGAACTGTGGTCAGTATATAATATAGGAGAGCAGGATATATTTTCAATTAACAAACAAACAAAACAATGAAAAGCAAAACAAAAGGCAAATAAGTTCTCTCAGCTGGTAAGACATTTCAACCTTACCATTTTTATAGTACAAAAAGCAGTGGCAAAATTTTCTTAAGAAATATAAAGAGCTCTCTAAGTTCGCATCTGAGATACTCTGTCAATAATGTAAAATCTTTTCATTTCAATATGGTTTACCCCACAGAGGAGGCAAAGATAATTTGAGAAAAAGGGTTAAATGTGATTCAAATGCTTGACTTGCTAAAATTATTGCAAGTACACTATCACAGTTGTTCAGGACACATCTCAACAACTATATAGCTTCAGTCAGTAACGTGCTTATTTTCAATTTTAAAACTAAAATTCAACCCTCAGCGTTCCCATAGCAAAATCTAGGCTCAGTGGTGAGCAATTCTGATCCCAGCCTTTAGGAGGCAGAGTAAGGATAATCTCTGCAACTCTTAGGGTACCTCTGAGCCAGTCCTACTTGGTGAGTTTCATGCCAGTAAAATACTCTGACTCAATATAAAGGTGATTTTTCTTGAGGAATGACATCTAAGTTTGTTCCCTGGCTTCCACAAGTACCCACATGTAAGTATACAAACATACATGTGAACACACACACACACACACATATACATATCAAATTATAATTCAATGATCTCTTGACTCCTAGAAATCCTGTCTCTATAAAAATAATTTACATATATTGGAAGCTAAGACCATCTCAGTGAAGAAGGTAGGATCATAATTAGTTTTACAAATAGAGAAACAGTAGCCAGATCAGGCTTCATTCAAGTTAATTAATCATTCTGTGACACATTTTCTTTACTAAAGAACTTAGTGATTGAAAAGGAAATACTTTCTTGAGAAACATGCAGGACAGAAAATGATGTTAAATGGCTAGAAACCTGTAGAGGAATTTTAATCCAGCAACATGGCTGCTCTGGCAAGGGATCACATCCAAAGACCTTCTAGGTCTATGTGATCCAGCCAGAATGCAGACACAACCTGGATTATAGTATGATCTGACTGGAATACAGACAGGACCTTAGTATCCACCTTTAATCCTCAACAATGAAGGTGAGGTTAGTTTGTAGAGGAGGTATCCATGTTGGAAAATAAAGTCTAATTAAGAAGCAGACAAAGTGATGAATCAAAGAAAGATTTGACAGAATGAATCTGAGATAGGACATGATCAACTCTTACAAGAGCAGCACAATAAAGAGAGTCTACTTAGGAGCAGCTCAGGGAGAGATAATAGGGGAGACACAGGTGGCACATGGTGATGTGTGTATATGGCAGTTTTACAGAGAGAACAAGTTAGACACAGGTGAAGACAGAACAAGTCAGAGAATGAGTAGGATCCAGAAGACTAGAACCTATTGCCAAGGTTAGTAGAGCCACACAGCAATTCAGTCAGAAGCTGAGAGAAAACAGGTTGAATCAGTCAGTTCGGAAGATTAGATTGTACAGAGGAGGCTAGAAGGCTTCAGACCTAGGCCTAGGGTTAGTTTGAAGGGAGAAGGAAAGACTCAGCTCAAGGCTTGTAGTTGCACAGCTTGGGTACAGGTCTCATCCCATTCCATCACCTGAGGAAATAAAAGCAACCTTTACAGGGACCTGTCATCTGTATTATTATATAAGAAGTGGGTGACAGTGTGTGGGGTAGAGACTAGCATCCACAGACTTAGATCTAGACCCAGGCCATTCTGATTCTAGATGTGTTCCATGCTGAATGGCAATAATAACAACAGTAAGAAACTATTATCAAAATAGTCATGTAAGAAAGTGTTATCAAATAATTTCTGTACATGAAAGTTACTGTGAATGAAAGCAAATGACTAGGATAGTTGATGAAGCTATCATGTCCCTTGTAGCTATATCAGAAACCTCACAGTTTCCAAATAGTGATTCTTTCAATACCACAGTGCCATTTCCTGTGTAATCAAGGGACCATAAGACACACAGTTTAACTTCGGAAGAGAGTCTGGAAGGAATACAAGATGAGTTCCAGAAAGCCAGTTGGAATTTAATAATGCATGAAAAATACACCAAGGGGAGGGAAGAACCAATTAGGAAGCAATTAAGGAGATTGCAATTACAATGCATCTTAATAAAGTACAAAAAATATTAGCTATGGATAGAAGAGTACTTACCTGTGGACTAAGGAGACGGGAAAATGTTTTCAAGGCAGGCACTGTGAATGCAAAGAGCAAGAGAAAAGAACAAAGCTATACTATCTCTTTTTCTGTACGTCAGACAAATCTCAAGCATTTAAAATCTATTTCTATGACATTTCCATTATTTTGTTAGTTTTTTATTTTTATTTTAAGTACATTAATAGAAAATTTATTCAACATAAAAACTGTGAAAAGGAAAAAAATCAATCATTATGCTAACACAAATGCTTATAAAGTCTTATCTGCTTATTTCTTCCTTTGCTTCTGTTCTGTCTTCACATGCATAATTCCTGTCAACCATAATTGTCATCTATTGTTGAGAATCAAAAATGCTTAGAGGACTTTTGTCTCAATAGTGTTTTGTTAAACAAGATAAAATATAATAAAATAAAATAAAAACATTGCATTGAAGTTGGACAAGACAAACCAACAGAAGGAAATAAGGCCCAAGACAAGACCCAAGAACCACAGACCCCTCATTCACACATTCAAGAGTCCCATAAAACTACTAAAGTGAAACACAGAGATAGAGGGGGGGAGGGGGAGGGCAAGGAGAGAGAGAGAGAGAGAGAGAGAGAGAGAGAGAGAGAGAGAGAGAGAGAGAGGGAGGGGAAGGGGAAAGGAAGACAGAGGAGGAGTGGGAGAGGGAGAGGGAGTGAACTTAATATAGACTCATGTAGGCTCTGTGCTTTCTGCTTCAGACTCCATAAGTTCATTAAGCAATGCTCTTGTACAATGACTTTACATTCTAGGACTTTATGATATTTGAAATCTTAGCCCAATATTACCCCAAATAGGAATTCCAAGTAGGAAATGGAATAGAAGCAGAGTAATGCAATACTTTGAAAGTTAACCGGAACTTTTAAATGTGTTTTCCCCACTTGCTTTCTATAACACCTGCCCCTAGAAAGCTTGACTCGTATTGAGCAGTACTTTCCCTCTCAGCATTTCTTGGGTCTTTAACTGTCAGGCAGGTGTGATACATGGGAAAGACCTTTGGAAATAACAGAAGACTGAGCCAGTCAACAACTGAACTCTGACAACGGGGTGAAGATCAAGGTTAGAGCCAGCTACCACAATATGAGAGGCGAGGCATTTAGTCTATATCACAGAGTTCAACTTCAGTGCAGTTGCTCTCTTTTATTGTACCCCTGCTTGCATGGTATGGGGAAATCAGACCAAAAAAAAATCAAGTATGTTAACCAACTTAAAGGTTTTTTTAAATTATAATTATTGTTATCTTTGAAAGATAAAGCAACTCATCGAAGCAACATTCCTCAAGATTGCAAAGTAAGCAAATGTTATACAGATATCTGTGGGAAAACTGCTAATTAAAGTCAAAGTCTACCATTGACCAGATAGCCTTCTGGGGCTCGGAGCATAGTGGAGGAATCCCTTCATTAGCAGAGAATCTTCTCCTCTGACCTTGTCCTGGGAATTCTAAGCCCCCACACTGGCCTCTACCTGAGGAATGTCACATAGCCTCAATTAGTTTATAGAATCAGTTTCCTTTCTTCCGACACAACTTGATCAGCCAGCACCTGAGATTCCTGAAATGCTTCCCCATGCTCATGAGGCATTCCAAGAACTCTAAGCCCTCAAGCAATAATCTCTGCCCATCCTGGTTGTCTCTGCTCTCAGTCCCCAAAATTTTATAAGCCTTCAATCACCTTAAGCAAAGTTGATCTGCCTACTGCCAGTCCTGGTGTGGTTTATTCACGGAACTTACTCACAGGGCTTCAGAAGCCCCCGTTTGTAGTTTCTGCTCTCACTGCCCTCATGGATCAAATCAGCTGACCATCCAGGAGAGTAGGGAGGCCCACAGAGATCAAATTCATCCCTGGTGAAAAATAATGAGAAAATCTGAATATTATTTTCAAGTAAAAAATGTGGTTAGGACATTTGAAGTTATATTCAAATAAGCAACATAGTTTTTGAAAATTAGATTTGATTTTCTTTTTTTAGAATATTAGTGTTTTTCTTTCAAGCATTCATTTAAAATGTCTAGATGTTTCCAGAGGCAGGCCTATCTGGTATCTTCTGTATCTGTTGATCTGGATACTCAAAAAAAACTCAAAATCTTTTCTATTTCATTTGTAATAGTAACTCATTATATCTTACACACACACACACACACACACACACACACACACACACACACACACAATTTACTTTTTAAAATTTTGCTTATTGTGGAGATTATTGTTGACATAGTATTATCTGTTTATAATATATCTACCCTTTCCAGGGAAAAATGGCACCTGAAACAACAACAGTGCTTTATTTTATATATGTTACATCTTAAAACCTTTTTTTCTGTGTTCATTTTCTCAAAAACACTTGCTAAAGCAATGCATATATTACAAGCTATTCTTCAATACATTGAAAATTTGTCCAAACTATGAAATTATGGAATTTAAAGAAATCATGATGTAATATTATCCACTAATAATTTACAGTTTTTCTTTGTACTATCATAACTATCGGATCTCTAGTTAATGCTCTTTTCATGTTTACTGATGTTCTCAGGAGAGTCCTGGTTTTCAACAAACAAGAGTTTGAGGAGAAAATTGTTGCATTTTAAAATCAGCTGACTCAGTATTAAGAACTCTTGTCAACGAAGTTGTTTTTATCCAAATGAAACTCTTTCGGTTTCTGTCTTATTACCAAATCAGGTCGTACTTTTCAGCATCTTATTAGTTTCTACAATTCTTTATAATTATCCATTCTAATTAATTCATTCTCTTTATATAAATATCTTTCACTTTATGTATTTCTTAAGGGTTGTGTTTGAATCCTACTCTACCATCCCTTACTATGTGGTTTCTGATATGTTTTGTAAAATTTAGTTATCTACACAAGATCAGTTATATTCAACTTAAAAGACCTGTAATGGAGATAAAATGAGACTTAAAAAATTAACATGGATCTAGAATTTTAACTAAAACAGTTTCTTTTTCCTTACTGATGCTCATTCAACTTAGAAAATAGAATAGTCTTCTGAACTTACATCTTAATCAAATTATGTTTCATATAATTCTATACCAGCTTGCTTATCATTGTATTATAATATAGATAATTTTCTAGTTTCATATATAATATACTCCTAGAAGCTTTTATACAAATAGCATCATTAAACATTGAAAGAGTTTCATCTGAAGACATCACATAGGTTTTCTCTAAATTTTAATATATTATGATATTAAGCATACTGTAATATAAAACAACCATTAAAATGCCAATTGCATAAATATAAATGAAATTTGCTCAGCTTCTTTTGAAAGTCAATGAGAAATACCGAGTTTGGCTTTAGCAGAAGCGTGCTGCTCATCGGCTTGTAGAAATGATACTGATGCTCACGTGGACTGCCCTCCATCTTTCTTCTCTTGTGAAACTTGTTTAACTTGTAGTCTTCCATTTTGTCTGAATAGTAGTATCCCTTGACACTCAAAAACTTCTCAGTTTTATGAGGTTCCTTTTATTAATTGTTGGTCTTAGTGCCTGAGCTTAAAGTTTTCTGTTCAGAAAATCTTTCCCATACCAGTGAGTACAAGAATATTTCCCACTTTATCATCTATCAGATTCTGCATATCTGGTTTTATGTTGCGGGCTTTGATCCAGTTGGGATTGTACATGATGAAAAGTATGTATCTATATGTATTCTTCTACATGCAGCTATCCAGTTTGACATCATTAGCGAAGATGTTGTCTTTTTTCCCAATGTGTCTTCATGATTTATTTATTAAAACAACAACAATGACAGGTGTTCATAAGTCTGAGGACTTATATCTGAGTCTTGAATTTGCTTCCATTGGTCCACATGCTTGTTTTTATGCCAATACCACAGTGTTTTTGTTAGTATAGCTCTGCAATTTTGAGGTTGGAAATGGTGAGATCTCCAACAACTCTTTTATTATCCAGGAACATTTTAGATGTTTTGGGATTTTGTGTTTCCATATGAAGCTAAAAATTTTCTTTTCTACTTTTGTGAAGAATTGTACTAGAATTTTCGTGGAGATTACATTGAATCTGTATATTGTTTTTGTAAGATAGCCACTTTTATTATAATCATCCTACTGATGGATGAGTGTGGAGCTCTTTCCATCTTTTGATGCCTTTTTCAATTTATTTTTTAATGTCTTAAAGATTTTGTCATACAGGACTTCCACTTGGTTAGTTTCCACAAGAAATTTTATTTTATTTTTGAGGCTATTGTGAAAGGCATTATTTCCCTGGTTTGTTTCTCAGAACAATTGTCATTTGAATATAGGAAGGTACTGATTTCATGTTTAATTTTATATCCTGCTACTTTGCTGAATGATCTGTTGGAATTTCCTGGTAAATTTTTTAGAATCACTTAAATATACAGTCATATCATCTCCAAATATATATACTGTGACTTCTTTCTTTTCTATTTATATTGATTTGAATTCTTTCGGTTGTTTTATTGTTCTAGCAAAGACTTCAAAAAGTATATTGAATAGATATGGAGAGAGGGGACAACTCAGTCTTATTCTGATTTTAAGGGAAATGCTTTGAGTATCTCTCCATTTAGGTTGATTCTAGCCATGGGATTGCTGTAAACTGCCTTTGTTATGTTTAGGTATATCCATCGTAACCCCAATCTCTCCATGACTTTTCTCATGATGGAGTTTTGGATTTTGTGAAACCTCTTTCCTTACTGAATAAGATGATCATATAGGTTATATATATCATGTATTATATTTTTCAATTTGTTTATGATGAACCATATTAGCATCTCTGAGATGAAGCCTACTTGATTACGGAGGAAAATCATTTTGGTATGTTCTTGGATTCGGTTTGCAAATATTTTAGTGAGAATTTTTGCATCTATGTTCAAAAAAGAAATTGGTCTGTAATTCCTTTTCTTTGTTGGGTCTTTATGTAGTTTAAGTATCACAGTAGTTGTGGCCTCAGAAGAAGAATTGGGCAATGTTGCTTCTCTTTCTATAATGGGGGAATAATTCAAAGGAATATTGGTGTTAATTCTTCTTTTAATATTTGGTCACATTCTGCACTAAAACCATTTGGCCCTGGGATTTACTTTTCTTTGGGAGATTTTTACCTACTGCCTTCAGTTAACCAGGGACTTTTTAAAAAATTACTTATCTTATTTTGACCTTAGTGGGCTATATATCTCATGAAAATTACCCATTTCTACAGAATCTCTGATCTACAGAGATTCTGAAGAATCAGCTACATATATGATAGAGGGTAAATATTTAAAATATATAAAAAGCTAAAAAATTGGATATCAAAAAAATAAATAACCAAATTAAAAGTGTACTCTTGAAAAGGAGAAACAGGAATGACTGACAACTGCTTAAAGAAATGTTCATTATTAGGGAAATAATAATCAAAGCTATTTTGAGATTTTATCTTATATTAGACAAAATGGCTAAGATCAATAAAACAAATGACAGTTCATGCAGGCAAAGATGTAGAGTAAAAGGACTATCCATCCATTGCTGGTTGGAGTATAAACTTGTAAAGCCACTTTGGAAGTTGATGCGGCACTTCCTTAGGAAGCTGGGAACTGATCTACCATATTATCTAGCTATACCACTTTTGGGAATATACCCAAAGGACTCCAGATCTTATTATGCTGACACTTCCTCAATCCTCTTCGTTTCTGATTATCTTTGTTAGGGTTACTATTACTGTAATGAAACACCATGACCAAAAGCAACCTGGCAAGAGGAAATGGTTTACTTCACTCAGAGTTCTATATAACAGTTCATCATCCAAAGCAGTGAGAACAGAAACTCAAGCAGGGAAGGACCACAGAGGGAGGAGTTGATGCAAAGGCCTTGGAGGAGTGCTCCTTACTTAGGCTTGGTCATCGTGACTTATTCATCCTTCTTTCTTACAGAACCAAAAACCATAAGCCCAGAGATTGCATTACCCATAATGGACTGGGCCCTCCAACATCAATCACTAATTAAGAAAATTTCCTGTAGCTGGATCTTTTGAAGGCATTTTATCAATTGAGGTTCCCTTCTTTCAAGTGACTTTAGCTTGTGTCAATTGACATAAAACTAGCTTGGGCATTACATTATTCATAATAGTCAGAAATTTGAAACAACTTAGATTTCCATTATTAATGGATGAATGGATAAAAGAAATATAGTAAATAATACAATAGAATATTACTGTTAAAAGATGAAATCATGGAATTCACAGATAAATGGATGGATTTAGAAAAAAATTATCCTGGTGACCCAGACCCCAAAAGATAAATATAGTATGTAGTCATTTATGTATGGATATTATCTGTTAAGTCACTGATAAGCAGACTATTTAACCACAGAGCTTAGATATAAAATAAGATGCTAGGAGATAGGGTTGCATCTCCCTAGGATGGGGAAATAGAACAGATGGAATCAGTGGGATATCTGGAAGGACCAGATCAAAGGAGGGAGTAGAAGGGAAGAATGTGGGAAGGGAGGAGATACTGGGAGTGATATCTAAACCAAATGGCCATTTGAGGGGTCATAAGGAAAACTAATACAGTAGAAATATATATATATATGTAGAAATATATATATATGTAGAAAGATATATATATACATGTAGAAATATATATATGTGTGTGTATGTATGTATGTATGTATGTGTGTGTGTATGTGTATATATATATATATATATATATATATATAAAGGTGATTAATAATTCTCATGACACTGGCTTCCAGGTTCTACCAATATCTCTCAGTCCCTACCTGTTACAGGGTCCTCCTACTTGGCATATCCTACACTCTACCCTAATCTTATCCAGACCAGGGACTAGAATAGGTTACCCTTTCCCCCAGCTGCTCTTCCTTATATAATCTAGCTATCTTGACCCTTTTATATCTCTTGACCCAGACCACTACTCTTGGTTTGCAGTTCTTCTCTTGCTCTCACTCCTCATCTTTCCTCACATATTCCAGTTCAGTCTGTCCATGTTCACTCTGGACTCTTCCAGATGTCTCTGCCTTTGGCTATGGTCTCCTTCATATCTAAAATAAACCTTCTCCTACACAATACCTTGGGACATTATGTTCTCCATTTTATTTCTTTTATTCATTCAGTGGTATAAATAGAATCTCCAAGGAATTGAAGAAGCAGAGCCCCAACTGAACATTTCTCATCAAACAATGCTTCCAGTTTCAGGAATGAGTTACATCCACTCAAGTTATTTGTCAAAGAGATCCCATTATAACCCCTAAATTATCCAGCCTATTACCAAGATTAATGGTTGCTGTCCTCAAACTGATGGTAAGTCCCAAATGCTGACAACTCATAAACAACTCACTGAACATAGAGAAGTCAAGCTGGTCCCTGACTAGAGCCTTCACCTCTACTACTAGTGTTCATGGTACTAAAAGGCAGTTCGCATTCTACTGAAAAAGAAACATAAACAGCAATGCAACTAGATACCTTTCACTCTACAATGGTGACCACTGACAAGATCTGCTAATAATATAGTAACAAAAGCTTGTGAGAGTAACCAACCATTCTCTGTTTAGAGAGGTTCTTAAGGTCCACTAAACAATATAAAAACCATCCTGACACTGCTTTGGTGTCCAAGAACACAAAACTAGATAGTCTGGGGGCCTGGGCAAATGCCAAGTGCTACTGTTTTGCCAAAAGAAGATAAAATAACATGTAACCATGTTGGAAGATACTCATAGACCAGTGTCTTGCTCAGCAACTGGCAGAGGTGTTTTCTGCTGCATTTTATGGGAATAAATACAGAGACCCATAGCTGGATAACGTCTTGCGAGTGTACGTTTTTGGAACACTTATTCCTAAATGGGATGTCTCCATTAAATTCCTCCTCTAAGTATGCAGAGAACCTAGCAGAAGAGGAAGCTAAAATTTTTGTAAGAACCAGACAACAACAAAGAACACCAAGGAAATAGGGCCTTCCAGACAGAGCAGGACCAATGCACATATGAACTCAGAGACTGTGGTAGTTTATACAAGGCCTGCACCAGTCTAGACAAGACAAGGTCCTAGCATGGAGGGAAAGTAGACACAAGCTCCCATCTCTAATCCAGAAGCCATCTTCAGTCAATAACCACTTACAAATGGAAAATTAGTTTTACCTAATGGAGTCTCATTAGGCATACACATCACTCTGAAGGCCAGGCTCTGTGCCCAGAAGTAGATAACAAGCACAAAATAAACTCAATCACATTTTTTGGGGGTGATTTGTCTCATAATGCTTTGTTAGGCCTTTATCCTTCATATATACATTATTGTTTTCTGTAATATCTCTCTCTCTCTCTCTCTCTCTCTCTCTCTCTCTCTGTGTGTGTGTGTGGGGGGGTAGAATATGTGTCTATGGGTGAGGGAAAATCCTAACCTAAATGTATTGTATGAAAAAAGTCTATTTTCAATTAGAAAATAAACTCGTTTGCTTTGAGAAGATAAAAATGACATTTTGGCTATAAAGTTCTAGAATTATTTTATAGTTCCTGCAATCAAGTTGAAATTTTAAGTAGTTAGCAGTTTATGGGGAAGTGCCTTCCCTTTTCTCTTTAGTTTAATGCTCATGTAACTCAGAGGCTCTGCTCCATAGAAAGTGAATACACAGATAATGGACTATGAGTGGTCAAGAGAGACTTTGTCTTCTACAGTCCTGAATTTTTTGAAACAAGATATAACTCAGAAAACATTCTCTAGGGAAGAGTAAAATCAAAACTGAAACTTGCTTGACATATCCTGAAAGAGTTGATAAAACAAGCCTGATAAAATCCTTTCTAAGATTAAAGTTTGGAAACACAGGGAATTGTCCTGAATTACTTGGCAATGGCTCACTAATGAGGAACATTTACTTGAATGCTTACACCAGTCAAAGAGGACGGCCTCTTGTAGTGGTATTTTTGTCTGTCCTATTTTTTTCTGAATATATATTTAAAATATTATTCATTCTCAAAGCCTATATAATATTTACTTCATTTTAAAAAGAAGAATCATTACACCCTCTTACAAATGATAATGTACCTGGAGAGCAGGCTCAGCAGGTAAGAAGACTGCCTGCTCTTCTAGAGGAACTAGGTTTGATTCCTAGTCCCAATTAACAGCTCACAATGGTCTGTAACTTCAGTGCCAGGGCATCCGATGCTTTCTTCTGGACTCTATGAACACTTCACACATGTGGCACACAGACATTCAGGCAAAATACCTATATACATAATAAACAGGCAGACAGACAAACAAACAAATAAACAAAACATTTTAAAAATGAGGCCACCACAGTGGTTCACACCTTTAATTTCAGAACTTTGAAATGCAGAGGCAGTATATCTCTGTGAGTTTGAGGCCACCTGGTCTACACAGTGAGTTACAGGACAGCCAGACTCTGTCACAACAAACAAACAAATAAAAAATAAACCATCAACAAAAAAGAAATTATAATGAGATAACATCTGTACCATAGTTTCAGTGATAGAATCAACATATAAAACTTTGTTACACAATAATTATCTTTTTCTTTATTCATCTTCTCTTTCTTATCACTTTCAAACCCTTTTATACTCCAAGAGCTTTCCTATTCCAAGGTATATATTTTCATAATTTTGTTATTTCAAGATCATATGAATAAAACATATATCATGCAAAGGTTGGGGATTGGCTTTTTACTTAGTGTAATTACCTGGAGATTCATGTAAGTGCTTGTGTGTATCCATGCATTGTTACTTTTGATGGTTGAGTAGTATTTGTGGTATGGTTATGGCATAGTCTGCTTAATCCTTCTTATGATGGTAAATAGCTGGGTAGTCTCTACTTCTTCAATCTTACAAATAGAAGTACTATTAATATTTAGAGATACAATTTTTGCTATGTGTGAATATATGTCTTCAGTTATTTGGAATAAAAACCCAAGAGTAGTAGTCACATGTCTAGTGTTAAAATTAACAGCCTCATTTGTTTTAAGAATAGTTATACAAACTCTACCAGGAATGTCTGGATGATCTGGTCTCTCTACGCTCTTTAATTTCTAGTTTAGAACATGTTTCTTGGGGTGTGACTTCAGCCAGTTCATGTTTCAAAGCCTTTGTAGACTGTTGCCCATCTGTTTCCAAAGCACTCCAACACATGGGCGGTTTATGATCTAGGCAATGATCCCTTGTTCAGTTAGGCTTGTATGTTATTAAGCAGATTTGTACCTTTGCTGTAAAGAATGAGTCTAGAGTCTACATATAACTTTATAGGATGATGTCTTATTTCTTCTCCGAGTGATCTCTTTTGTAGCTTTCCATTCTCTGGTCCTGTCTTTTATAGGTTGCTACCATCCTATGGGAATTGGCCATAACCTAAGGGGAAGAGAAAGTTCCATTCCCTCAGTTTGGCTGCTGTAAGCATCATGAGATCCTGCCCTTTATCCAAAAGTACCTCAATAGGATTTCTTGGGTATTAGAATGCCAGAAAGTCAAAAGAAAAAAAGGGTAGTTAAAACCTCACTTTCACTACATTTAGGATTTCTCTTTCCACTTCTGGTTCTCTTGGAGCTTCCTGTGTAATGCAACACTGAATTTTGGAGTGTGAGGCCATGTTGAATTTAGAAAAGCCAGGGAGTTCCTGTAGAGTGTATTAGTGGAACCATGGTTGTTGTGACAAATATTTGGTAGAGATAATTTACTAGAAAGAAAGATTAATTTTGGTTCAGTTTCTCAGTTTTGGTTCATGGTCTCAGCCTCTAGAATTGAACTGAGGTAGGAATATCACGATGCTGCAGTGTGTGGAGAGGCGCTCTTCTCCCAGCATTCAGTCATGAAAGAGGGAAGAAGGGAATCGAAATCAGATAGGACCAAGGTACACCCACAAGAATTTCCTTACTCTAGTTACATTGCTCTTGCTAATGTTAACACTAACTCCTTCCAATACCTCCGCCAGTTGGAGAATGGGTTAAATATGTGAGCCTGGGGGAAGTACATCATATTTAAACTACAGAGGAACAAGTCATAAATGCATATAGTACACATGACACACTTTTTGAAGCCTTATCCTATGCTATTTGCTATTTGAAGGAATTTACGATGGCTGGGTTTACTGTAGACAGAGGACATAGTGCAATGCTTAGAGGTGAAGCTAAGCAGGCAGCTTATCCCCACAAGCTTCAGGGAGTACGTAGCACATCTTGGATGTGGCTTTTACTTTAGAGATGCCCAGAATATTCTAAAATCACAACAAAAGTGTGCAAAAGTGCTATTCAACTTAAGAGTTTCATTTTGGCAAATAATGACTTTATGACAACATAAAAGCAGAAATGATCTCATTTGGTTATTTAAAATAATTTTAAGCATTTGAATGCATGTATACCTTTGGCCAAATGACTCCATTGTGTACTCCCCTTCTGTGCTCAGTGCAGCCAATACACTTGGCACTGTTTCTTGATATCAGTCAGAAGCTACTGAGAGACTTTAGGCAAGTTATTTTCAATGGGCAAGAGAATTTTCATAGCAGGGGCATACATTGGAGAGAGGAGATATTAATTAAGGGACTGCTGACTAATCTAGACACAGTGTCTAGATTAATGACTTCTCCATATCTAAGACACATTCCATGAATCTGTTGCAATTGCACATAGAATGAAGAGGAGAATAAGTTAAAGGACCTTGGAGTGTGCAATTGGCTCAGACAGATGCACTGGTCTGATTTAATCAGATACTTTAAAGTGGAGAAATTTTCTTGGCTGTAGTACAAGAAAGATACACCAGGAACAAAACAAGTTAGAGATGCTTCACCTGTGACTTTGAAGACTGAAAAGGAGACCTTATCCATCAATACCAATAGCCACAAGAAGGTGAAAAAGATACAGAAACGGAATCTATATGAAGGAGCATATCCCTGCTGATCATTTGAATTACACTAAGGAAGACTCGTGAAAGATTTTTATCTAATTGTATTTAAGGCCCACTCAGTAGAAGAAACTTTGTGCTTATTAATACAAAACTAGCCAATTATCTGTGGCTGGTGAAGTTATGAACCCATAAAAGATAACCTACTACTGCCACTTTTCCTAAACCAATAAGTTACTCATAAAATCATATAAAAATCTGTGTTTCTTTCAGCTGCCAAATTTGTGGCAATTTGTTATGAAAGTAATAAGAAATTAATATATACTCATGTCTATGTATGATAACAACAAGGTTATTTGTAGTAGAATTAGAAAAGGGGACAGATTTGAAATAAACTAATGAAGCCTAACTACTTGACAAAGTGACATATAGGGGACTGCTGTAAGATAGGAGCATACACAAGAAGTAGAAAATTTCTGATGTCCTCATTTCAGTGTTAAGTAACGTTTTAGTACTAAGCAGTGGGGCTCTGCTATTATAAGCACCTAGAAAAATGGACATGGATTTGGAACTAAGTAATGGACAAACACCAGGGGCCTATGCTCTAAGATCAAGAATAGACAAATGGGACCTCATGAAATTGCAAAGTTTCTGTAAGGCAAAGGACACTGTCAATAGGACCAAACGGCAACCAACAGATTGGGAAAAGATCTTAACCAATCCTATGTC
>CM052703.1:99751737-99781904 GCA_028551405.1 Uromys caudimaculatus | reverse complement strand
AGGAGGAATTCCCTCACAGAGGCGGGGAGGGGGAGGGGACACGGGGTTTCCAAAGAAAAGGGGAATCATCGGAAATGTAAATAAAAAAAATATAAATAAATAAATTAAAAAAAAAAGAAAAGATTTGATATGCATTTTGGGAAATGTCTATATTGTTGTGAAGAGTTTCCACAGTGGTTGGTCAGGTACGAGGAAAAAACATTTAACTTTATACATGATAGCTGGAGGCAGTTGAACTTACTTACTCTATCGTAGTAGACAATCAAACCCTGAAGTGTTGGAACTTACTAAACACACCATAGATATAATTACAGTCTAGGGAAAGATCAATATGTAAGTGGATCTAGAGTTGATTCCTTGGGGCTTCAGGAACTCTGGTAAATGATAAAGAGGACACAGTCTGTATTACCCAAAATAATTAGCCAGGTTCCAGAGGAGATACATAGCTGTATTTTTAGAATAGATTTGAATTGTAGGAGGCATAGGAAATTTGCTTAGAATATTGACTTAAAATATAAAAGAATGAGAGATAAATGATTAAGTTGATTTGTGAAATGACACCTGTTCAATGTTAGAACAGCAGAAGACTCAAGTCTTTTTATACACAGGTCCTCATCTTTAGATTTGCAAGGTAAAATGAAAAATGAGAACAAATATTTACTAACACATATAATAATTCACTATAAATATAGCTGCTTAAAAATACCTGGTTTTTAAGCTAGTATATTTAGTATACCATGTGAATTATGTAGGCACTTACAGCTCTTTAGCTATAAACAGGTGGCATGACTTTTGGCAGTTCTGTCTCTTTTCCCATGACATATTCACATAAAGCAACTTATTTCACTAAGTTAAGGTGCTAAATCAGATATCATCTATGAAACTCATGGAATTTGTATATTTATGGATAAAGTAAAATAACTGTTCTTTTGTGAATACTGTCATTTAAATTCTTTGCTGTTTTTGACATTTTATAGATGGATTTTTCAAACCTAGTTTTTAAAGATTTGCAAGGTATGTTCAAGAAGACTATTGAAGTTCAAAAAATTAAAAAGCCACGTGCTCAGATCTCATAGCAAAATTACAAAAAAAAAAATTATGAAAGATAAAGCTCCCATTTTCGCTCCAAAACCTACTAGCCCTATTGAACTGTTTGTTAATGAGAGTGACTTAGATAGAAACCAGATTACAGAATGAGTTTAAAACTCTCAGAAATGTTATCACAGGCTTCAAGGAGTTTAAGGACAGTACAATGAAGCAGCTCAATGGAATGAAGGGGAATAAACACTTGAGCAATGCCTCAGAAAGCACAGATATAATACAGATGGAAAGGATGACGACAATCCAGGACTTGACATGGAATTCAATAGAATCCTAGAAACACTGAGGAAGAGTCGAGCTTTAATGAAAACTGAAATAAAAATCTTAATAGCTAAACTAGAAAACTGAAAGGAAAGCCTTGTAAATAAAATGAATCAAGCAGAGGACAGGGTATCATGATTTCAACATAAGGTAGATTTAGACCAAATAAGACAGGAATATGAAAGACTAAAAAAAAAAAAAAGCCTACAAATACAGGAAGGGAACACATAGGAAGTGTATGATACCAGGAGAAGACAAAACCTTTGAAGTATAGGCATAGCTAAGGAAGAAGAGTCACAATCAAATCTGTAGACCAGGTTTTCACGAAGGTCATAGAAGACTCCCCAAGCTAAGGAAAGACACACCCATACATATACAAGAATCTTATAGAACACCAAATAGTCCAGACTAGAAAAAAAAATCCTGTTGGAATATTATAGTTAAAATGCTTAAGTAAAGGACAAAGTAAAAAATAAAGCTGTAGAACTGAGAAATTCTAAATGCCATGGTCTGGTAGAATGCTCAAGCCATGAGACTGTAACCGGTCTGACTTGTGTTCACTCTTGGATAACTGTTTTGTTATTTATTTGACTACAGACTAATATTGAACATCCTCATAACCTATCTTCCTAACTGGTTAACTTGATTAATGCTATTTCCTATCTTGTGTTTAAAGGTAGCATGTTATGATTTTCTTCCTTGTATGAATCTTTTGGATTAAAAGACAAAAAAATATATAATTGATAAAACAGAATACAACATATGAGTACAGTTCTGCTTTTTAAATCAATACAACTATCTTATATTTTCAACTTTGATTAATAGGGTTATTGCAAAATTCTGGACAGCTCTTTCCTTAGGCTTTGATCATTATGCTACATTGATATGATCAAGCCATTCTAGATTATTTATGATGCTTCAGTATGCAACTTCATGCTGAGTGAGAAGTTGAGGTGAGTAAGATGCCTGCTCCTAATCCTGAAATGCAAAGGCAACCCAAACAACAAGGAAGGCATTGCCAGCTCCCTGAATTGACAAACTTTTGCATTTTCCTTTATTAGTCTATTAATTCAGTAAACATTCTTAGTAAACTTTGTGTTATCTCACCTTGGTAGACATGGATGAATCTAAGAAGTAAAACATCAGTTGCTACTGTAATACTTAACAGTACTATCTGCTGAACAATTTATGCAATGATTCATATATACTACTAAAAGTAATAGCTACATAGTTTAACCATACAGGGAATGGTAGCCTTAGGAGAGTAATCTAGAAAACATTTGAGACTTTCTTTTTGCCCTTTAAAATGTGGGAATGGGGGAAACCTGGGAATGGGGGAAACCTGGGAATGGGGGATATAACGATTTTACTTTCCAGAGTGCGTCATTAAGTATGTGACACTGAATAACTTTAAAACCTTTTATTTCGGCCTTGGATCACTTTTTTAGATTAGGCTAGTAAACAAGTTTTCTCTGACATTTCATGACATTCTATAGAGTGTGTAAATTATCACATTTATCAGTTTTTCTTTAATTGAAAAATTTAGGTTACCCTGAATTTTATAGGTTGGTAATATTACATTGATATTGTCTAATATATAAACATTCTTAGTACTCTAATATCTGTTACATTGTCAGTTGGAGTGTAATGAAAGAGACATGTGTTGGTGACTGAGGTAGAAATAGTGTTTTCTGAGATAGTTCTTGTTTGTACAAATGAGAAAACAAATGAAATGGATAGATATGCCACCATATCACTTAGCTCTTAGGAGCAAGGAGTGTTGGCGGTATCTAGATGACATGCTGAATTTAATTCTCTAAGAAACTGTCAGACACTGAATGATTTTACCCTTTCTTTCTTTTTCCATCTCTCCTCTTATCCCTTTCCTTTGCCTCTCATTTGTGTTCAGTGGTGGTCACAGAAAGGTTTGATCTTTGTATGCCCAGGGGTCAGGTAAAGAGAACCCCAGACACTAGTAGACTGAATGCTATCATGCTCTGTGTTCTCTAGACTTTAAAATAGAGAAGTAGTTAGATCAATTTATAAGTTTCTTTCAACTTCCTCTTAAGTAGGATGTTCTTTCATATCAGCATACAGCTATGAGTCATCCTCTTAAGTGAGTTGTTGTTGTTGAAAATGGACTTTTTGTTCCCTACAAGTTAAGACTCATTATAACAGTAGCATGTCTTTCTATTTGTTTTCCGTTCATGTTACCTTCTTCACGGTGTGGTGGGAGTCACTTGATAGGCATTTCATCATGTATACACAAGAGAAAGAAATGGAACTCTAATAAGGAGTTAGAGATATTTTGTTACTGAAGGATGTATTTATTACTCTTTATGGATGGGGAGGTGGAGGCTCACAGCCTGATAGGACAAGCAGGAGAGGACAATGAGGACTAAGAGAGACTCTGAGTAAGCCAAGAGATACATTTTCCTTGCAAACACTTGAAGTGCACCAATAGATGTTTGAATATAATCATCAATTTTTAAGTATTTAAAAAGGAGAAACCAACTAGAGATGGCTGAAGCAGTAAAGTATTAGCAGACTTAAGATGATAGGAAAGAAAACGGGAAGTAGAATCTAAGCAAGGGGGGAAGTAGAGCTGGTTGGAAATCAGCTGAGGCAGCCAAGAGAACTTATTGCATGGTTTTGGCTGACACAGCAGACACAGCATGCACCAAAGTCAAGGACAGGAAGAAGAAGGCAGGAGCTTAGTGATATTGTTATATAAACCTTCTTATGGCTGTGGACAACGATATCAAGACATGTTTTTTACTGATAAGCAAGACTAAGTCATAGGTCAAAACTTTGATCATGAGCAATTTTAATTACTCAGATATTGATCAGAATACCTAAGGACTTACAGAAGTCAGGCTGTGAAAACAAGGCTGGCATTTTAGATTCACACTGCAGGACACGATTGTTCTTGGATTACAGTCGGTTCCTGTTCTGAACACATACTTGAAAAAAAAGCCATGTATGATGATAATAGGTTAGTCTTTGGGGAATTGTCAGTGGTCATAATATTATTAGATTTTAAATGCTATGCCGTGGGTAAAAAAAACTAAACGAAGTTTATTTTGAACAGTATGATTGAAAGCCCTAAAGACATTTAGAATTGTATAATGTAAGTGGAAAAGAATATTTAAGGTGAATTTAAGTGCTTCTTAAAAATCAATAAAGAATATTAGACTTCCTTAATGATATCAGACTAGTATATATTCTTATGACTAAGATCAGCCACAGTATATCAGGGGACTCTCTGGCCTCGGAAACATTTGTTTTATTTTCATGTTTGGTGGGTAAGTAGACATTGAGTTAGGTCTTGATATTGTCAACATAGACAAAGTCTTTCTAATTTAAATCCGTGATGTCTTTCTTCTGGACCTTGTAATGTCTGGACAACTGTGCTCTCCAAAGCTTGCCTCTGTTATTAGCATATAGAGACTGTTATGCTGATTCAAAAGATATTTTGATGTAGATGGGAGATTTCCCATAGGGTCCTACCTATAGATGAAAAAGCTACAGGTGATTAGCAACTGCTGAGTGATGGAGATATAGTCTTTTCCAGGGGGCATTAGTTGCATTTCTTATCCAGTACTGAATGGTCCTCCCTTAAAATCTCTACAAGCACTGAATAGACTCAGCATGTTGCATTTATATGTGGATTTGTCTATATGCATATTTAACAAGGGTTAAAAAAGAGACCATACATTTTTTTGGGGGGGTGTACATGGAGGCTGTAGAAGAGAGGAGATGTAGAGAAAAATTATGAAATTATATTTTACTAAATATTAAAAATTAGGATTAAAGTTTTAGTGCTGTGATAACCTTTTTTTTTTCCACGCCAAAACCATTTTCTAAGATTTTATATTCACTTATTTTCTAAACATCAATTTTGGTTGTGCATTGTGATTATATGCATCTTTTACTTTAGTCAAAATCAAAAGATTTTGCTTTGGAATAATGTTAGATATACAGAAAAATTTCACATACAAAATAGAGCTTTTATACATATTCTATTCATTTGTCCTTAATTTGATACCTTGTATCATCATGGGATATCTTTAATAGTGTTGGTTATTACATTGTTATGTTTACATTGGTAGTTAATTGTAATTAAAGTATAGCTCATGTATGCTTTATTGATTTTTCATTAATGTCCTCTTTTTGTTCCTTGAGCCTGTAATATATACAATATGACTCTTAGTCATTATTTATGTGTATTATTTATTGCTTCTTCATGATATTATATACCTGACAAGAAGCGACTTGAAGAGGAAGGGTTCGTTTGGCTTATAATTGGAGGCACATGGTTCATTCCATCCAGGTGAGTATGGAGTCATAGTACTGGGAGGCACCTGATCACATAGCATCTGCAAATCAGGAAGCAGAGGGAAAGGAATACCACTGCTTCAGGAACTTGACTATTCTTATGCAATCTAGGACATCATCCTATGGCATAAGGTCACCCACATTTAGACTATGTCTTACCACATCGAAACTAACTCTAACTAGAAAATACATATGCCTAATATGCTTAATAGACATAGTCAGATGTGTGGTTCTATATGCAGTCAAGTTGACAATGAATATGAAACACATTTTTGCCAAAATCCTGAATTAGGAAGACATAATCTTTTAGCAAGGTAGAATACTTTAAGCTTAACATTTACCTTTGAAGAGTTCAATGTAAGTGTCCATGGCTGAAAAATATTATACTCTGCCATAAATGGACTTTAACATTGGTTTGTACAAGAAACCCATTCAAGGACTGTTTCTAGAATGTCATGTCATCTTACACTTTTTTAAAGTTATTTGCTCATCTGATATACCACATAATTTCTATTGGAAAGTATTCTCTATTACTTGTAGTTTTTTACCTGTATGGTCAACAGTCTTTTTGAGTAGCTATCATATAAGTTTATTGTTACATTTCTAATATCTCATAGAGCTTCTAATGTACTATTAATTTGTCAAATGGATTTCTATAAATAAACAAATTTAGTAGGATATGAATTATAGTAAGATAAAAGGTATTGTTATTAAAGTGTAAAATCAATGAATATTAGTTAAATTAAAATGTGTTGGTAAATAAGGAAATACAATTTCTCCTGCCAGTGTTTTCGAAGAAATCTTAGAAAATAGGATTCCTTAAATGATAACTGAAGCTTTGTAGTGATGAAAAGAATTGGGAAGATTCAGAAGTATATAATCTGATTGAATTATACAGAGATAAGTGAAAGGGAAAGGGAAAAGACCCATGGAGTATCAATATGGAGAACATAATCAACCAGCAAGAAACCATTTCTCAAATGTATTTGTTGGAGAGAAATAAGCAAACACTTATAGGCAAGCTGAGTTCTGTGCCCGGAATCTATATGGTGGATAAAACTGACGTCTCATAGGCACTTCTCTGACCTCTGAATCCATGCCGCGGTATTCATGTACTACAAACATTTTTTTAGTGGTTTAAGTGATTTGAAAAAAATAAGTAATATAGAGTGAGACAGAAAAACGCATATCAAAGAAGAAGAGGTAGGGGAGTGTTTGAAATAGAAACAGTCAACATAAAATGAAGTAGGACACAGTAGACCAATTATGAAGACATTTAGGAAGCCTGAGACTTGGTACTGTAATTGTTGTATCTGGTTGTAGGAAATTATTTTGGGTTATTTTAACCAATAAATTGCTTTTTCACTTTTATTGAATATATTGCTGTTTCTAAAGTAAAATCAAGTATACTTGATATGTTCCTACTCTGATAACACTATTGTCCTATTTTTTATTTTTAGTGTAATTCTGCCACATTTATTTTTTAGCATAACTAGAAACTACTTTTTTGGGTGATGATAGTGACATTTTGTGTTAATATTTATTTCTCCCACATTCTCTAAAAGGCATTATTGGTCATAATTTGGACCTTTGTGCCTGGCTTTTAAACTTTAGAGGCAAGAGGGGTTTGGGACACAGAAATAAGTCTCAATCGAAACGTCAGTGCTGTTGTTTTATATCTGTGTGATCCCTGAAAATATCTTCCTTTCTATATGTCTATTTGGAGTTTGCATCAATGTCACTCACTTACATAAACACTGCAAATAAAAAGTTAAAACTCAGTCTGTACCTTAAAAATATTAATTAGAACTTGTACGATTAAACCAATAATTTCAACACAGTTCAAGCTTATAGATGTAGAAATGTGATTTGAGAAAGAATAGTTCAATGCATCTGTAGAAAATAGGGCTAAAGCTGGCATCTCTTTATTCTAAAACCAAATGACTAGAAGCTGTCAGTGAGAAACCTGGAAGTAAGAAGAACCACAAGTAACAAGCAGACTGTATCTCAAAGAGAGAAAGAGGAACAACTTTGGAAATCACCAAGGTACTAACAGGTGTCTGAAACTGCAGAGAAACCAGCCAGTGTCACAGTAAAATTAAGGAAGCCAAGTCAAGGGCCATTTCAACTGTATGTTTCCCTGATGGGGGAAGAAGTAGGAGAAATTACCTCTAAAAGCAAATTTGCTTTATTCTCTGAGAAGTACTGGGGTTTGAAACCTCAAGAGAAGAATTCTTAATCAGAATATCCTCAATTAAAACAAGAAATCATATACAAAGCACTAGATGGGTAGATTATGACAGAGAAAGAAGGTTGTGAAAGACAGAAAGCGTAACAACACGACCCCCTCAAAAGGCCAGAAGTCTTAATCCTGAATGGAACTCTTCTGAAATAGGTAGACTGATACATGGAGATTTCAAGTTTGCTGTTTTATCCCATAAATAAGAGACTGAGTTCACCACAGGGTCTGAAGAATATCAGCAACATGAGGGAAACGCCAGTAAGATAGCTGAGACAACCAGCAGCGTGAAAGGAAAGGCAGGCAATGCAGAAGGGAAAAATTGGCAGAGACATTGAGAAAAAAAAATAGAAACATTTGAATGAAAACTAATGAATCAAATAAGAAGCACAATGGAAAACCTCACCAATATATTTGACCAAGCAGAAAAAAGAGGGTCAGGGGATGAACACAATTTTGGGAAAATACTTTCACACCACAATAAAGAGAAACAAAGATTACATGACTAGAGTATCCACAAACTCTGGGATATAACAAAAGACAAAAGCTAAGAATCTACAAGGTTGAAGAAGAGGGCAAGCCAAAGCCACAGACAATCTAAATACAACATAAAATTTATAGGAAGAAATGTGTTTTTAAACACAACCGGCATAGAACTCCAAATGTGCATGGCTAGAAATAAGCCTGTGATATTTCATGTGGATGGAATCAAACACACAATGGAAAGAAGTGATACTGAACGTTATAACTAGGAAGCACTTGCAAAGGCAAGCAAAATAGAATGCCATCGTCTCTCTCATCACTAACCCAATAAAAACCAGGCAAAATCTTATCAACACATTTCAAGCACTTAAGATAACTATCAAGCAAGATTATATATCCTAAAAAGCTAGTTTGATGAAGAAATAAAGACGTGACAAAGCAAACATAAAGTAAGCTAGATCCTCACACTAAGAAGGACTACAGGAGATAGATGATTATCTCAGTTTTGAGGAAACACAAAAGAATAAATTTCATGAGAGTGATGAATAATGGGGAGCCAGGCAGGAGTCTAGCATGTCTAACCTACAGCCATTTAATCAACCAGAAAAAAATTATAGGAATTAATGTGAATATCTCTCAATAATAAGCTTAAATAACACAGATTTTCTTATTGAGCTAAAATAAACTAGATAAAACTAGATACCCATGAAACAAAATCCATTGGCAAAGACAATAAGAGGAAAAAGAGGGAATTCAATTTATAAAGCCAATGAATTTACACAATGGAGTACTATGCAGCTATGAAAAACAATGACTTTGTGAAATTTGCAGGCAAATGGATGGAACTAGAAATTATCATCCTGAGTCAAGTAACCCAGTAACAAAAGAACACACATGGTATATACTCACTGCTAAGTGAATATTAGCCCAAAAGCTTAGAATACCCACGAATCAACCCACAAAGCATATGGAGTTTAAGAAGAAGAAATTAAGAAGAAGAAAGACCAAAGTGGGGATGCTTCAATCCTACATAGAAGGGGGAACAAAATAATCACAGAAGGTAGAGGGAGGGAGGGACTTGGAAGGGAGAGAGGCACAGGGGAGAAAAAGGAGGGGGCAGGATCAGGTATTAGAAGGGACAGGAGAGAAGTACAGAGGGTCAGGAAATCTAATAGAAATATGTAACAGTGAGAGATAGGGAACTGGGGGTAGTCACTAGAAAGTCCCAGACACCAGGGAAGCAAGAGGATCCCAGGACCCAACAGGGATGTCCTTGGCGGAGATAGGAAACAAAGGGGAGATAGAACCTGCAGGGACTACCTCCAGTAGATAGGCATGGCCCCCCAGTTGAGGGATAGGGCCACTCACCCATCTCAAAATTGTTAATCCAGAAATGTTCCTGTCCAAAGGAAAGATAGGGGCAAAATATGGAACAGAGACTGAATGGAAGGCCATCCAGAGACTGCCCCACCTAGGGATCCATCCCATCTGCAGACACCAAACCCAGACACTATTGCTGATACCAAGTAGTGTTTACTGACAGGAGCCTGGTATGACTGGTTTCTGAGAAGTTTTACTAGCATGTGACCAATACAGATGCAGATACTCACAGTCCACCATTGGAATGAGCCCGGGGACCACAATGGGAGAGCTCAGGGCAAGACTGAAGGAGCTGAAGGAGATTACAACCCCATAGGAAGAACAATATCAACTAACTGGACCACTTGGAGCTCCCAGAGACTAAACCACCAACCAAAGAGTACACATGGAGGGACTCATGGCTCCAGATACATATGTAGTAGAGGATGGCCTTAACTGACATCAATGGGAAGGGAAGCCCTTCTCCTGTGGAGGCTTGATGCCATAGCATAAGGGGATACTAGAGTGACGATGCAGGAGTGGGTGAGGGGTTGGAGGAGCATCCTCATAGATGCAAAGGGGAGGGGGGAGATCGGAGATGGGATGGAGGGTTTGTGATGGGGTAACTGGGAAGGGGGATATCATTTGAAATGTAAATGAATAAAATGATTATTAAAAAAAAAACTGCCATTGAGTACCCAAACAAACTGGCTTGTCTACTGTGACATTTGCTCAAGTAGACTTCAACCTGGGATGACTAATAAGAGATAGTGAAGATGAGTATGGGGTGGTTAGGAGACAGAATCTTCTGGCTATGACATGACTATTGCAATCATGAACGCAGCAGTCTGTGTTTACATGCAAGAGTTCTACAAAATAGATATTATGTGGGGCTTAATTTATAGTAAGAAAAGGGTCAGCAGGAGTGAGAGGAATCACAGAAGAATGTAATGGGGATAAATATGATCACAATGCATTATACACATATATGAAGTTGTTAAAAATAAAGCAGGGGCAAAATGAATTTGCCTTTGAGGAAAGGTAATTTTGTTGTGCATTAAATAGGAGCATAGCCTTTGGTCAATGTTGAAGTCTTCATCAACTACTCAGTTCAGAGCTTGGAATCTGTTAGTTCATAGAGCTTTCTGAAAAAGATCTTTGTATAGATTGCTTGAAAAGAATAGCTGGAAAGTAAAACTTTGATGTAAATATTATAAATTATCAGAATGACAAAGTGATTTAAATCATGTTTATGTCATGCTTCATAAAATGCACTCACTCAAAAATTTATAGCTGATAAAAATACTCATATATATGTAGATATTTATAAAAGTGCCATGGCATAATCTAAACTATTAGTATCATAAATTAAAATTTTTATTTTACTATCTTAATTTAGTCAAATTTCAACTGTGATTTTAATTTTTCATTAAGCAGTTCAACAAATATTATTGCAAGCTAACTGTGCCAGGCAATATAGGTGTAGGGATTTAGTAGCAGATAATTCAGGAAAAAGCTATACAGCCATGATACTTGGTAAGTGTTATACTGACAATCTAGTCCCTTGCTGAAGCATAAACCTAGCTGTGAATTACAGAGATAGTGAATGATGTTCGTCTATCATATCTCAGTGCAGTGGGATTGTTCTCTCCTTTTCTTGTATACTTATAAATTCATCCAAGGCTATAAAAATGTTTTATTTATGAAATATTTCTGACAAGGGAGAGATAAAACTTAAGTAAATGTTGAAAACTGTGATTAAATTTTGAAACTGTGCCAGAAAACTCATTACTTCAGACATGAATATAATTTTAGGTAGAGAAAAGGGCCTGGGAAATTATCTATTTATGAAGGTAGGAATTCAAAATGGTTTCTGAGTAGATGTATATCTGAGCCTTAGTGTCAAGAGTATGCTGTAAGAAAGGCAAATACACATAAACATTTCTTTCCCCACATTTAAAAATAAAGCACACATAAAAATGTAGTAAAATATTATAATAACAAAGGATAGATTTTAGTGTTGAGTTCTGTGCAAGCAGCAATTAGCCTCACTATACCCGCTAACACAACAAGATCACTTCTGTTTGGTATCTTGCTGGTGTTTGGGTTTTATCCCCAGAAGTGGATACAGATAATTTCTGTTCTAAGTAACCAACTTTTAGTAATTTTTTTGCAACGGAAGAGTAGTTGAAATACATCTTTTAGTAAAAAACAAACAAACAAAACAGTCTTTGTTCCTAGTCTATAGTTAAAGTACTGCCAAGATTTGGGTACAGCCAGGACAGTGCTTCTGAAGATGATAGATAGATCCAGACTCTGGGAAATATTTTTAATCACATAGTTTTAAGAACCCTGAAAGCAAATTGAAGCAGAGATGTACCAGAGTAGCGTCTATACTTAGGAGGAGGGACAACCATTGGGATGGTTTGTATTTTCATGCCTTTTACCATGAGAACACAACATGTTCTGTGGTATGTGTGACATATAGTGCAGATAGATTTACTCAATTGAAGACCTAGAAGGCCTCTCATTACTGCTGAGCAAGGATGGAGTTTACCTTGGAAAGGAATGAATGAGACAAGTCAAATAGGTGCTTCGAACAAATTAAAGAGGTTGTGATTTCAGCCATTCATATTTCTTTTTCTTCTCAGAGAATGTAACATATCTAAAAAATGTCTACAACCTATTTATTATTGCAGAAAAATCTGAAATCAAATGGCACATTTAGAAGCAATGAGATGATATATTTCAAAGAATAAAACAGCAAAAACAACCAAGTAACCAAACTACAGAAAGGAAAGATACATATCCTGAGATGACCAAAACACTCACTGTCCTTAGCAGACAATGGTTTTAAATGAGTCATTCTGAATTGAACTGTACTCTCACATGAGAGACGTGTTGAAATCTTGAGTCCCAGAATTCAACGTACAAACTATGTCTTTTTTAGTTTTTACTGAGGTAATCTTATCTAGGTAATCAGCTACATTATTAGTGTACATATTAACACAATATGAAAATTAATATGCTAGCTATGACCATGCTCAAATATGTAGGAGAAATAAGTTCATATTGAATGAAAAGTGAAAGTCCCAGCTGAGACAAAAAAAAATCTATGTGAAATGAGTCTAATTTAATAAATGAAAAATTACATAGCACAGTCATTACTGGAGGTTTGAAAATTTGTTCTTAATAATAATTATATCGTAAATAATATTATATCTAGATGAACTTTGTGATGGACCATACAACTCTCAATGTTTAAAAATGTTAAAATCTATGGATGCTGCAAATAATCAACTAATCATTCATCAGGTTATGATATTTAAAAAATCCCAGATATTGAGAAATTAAACAATGCTCTTTAAACAATTTGTGGCTTAATGTTGAGATTATAAAATATTTTGACAAGTTACCTTATCAGTACATAACCATAAAATCAGCTCCCTTGCATTGGATGCTTTAGATGCTTTAGATGCTTTTGTCTATTTAGTACAATATGGGTGCTGTTCTGGCATGTCTTCTAATTTCTACTTGCATGAGTCTTTTTCATTTCCCCATGATTCAGTCTAGGAGTAATCATAAAGGTGGAGTGAGTCTTTGTGGGACAATACAGTTGAGTCATGTTTTGTCTCTGTCTATCCACAGTTTATCTTTAAATTTCATAATTCATAATGAAGGTAAGTATAAAAGTAAGGAGTGATTTTTTTGCCATTTAATTAAATTTCTGATTTTATAGATTTAATTTTTTAAAAAAAAATCTTGTCTTTTTTGGTGTTTGCAATTAATTGCAATACATACAAAATATAGTAAGTGCTGGGGTATATAGCTGTCTTAGAGTTTGCATTGTGGTGAAGAGACATTATGAGGACAAGTATTATAAGGACAACATTTAATTGGGGCTAGATTACAGGTTAAGGGGTTCAGTCCATTATTATTAAGGTAGGAGCATGGCAGCATCTAGTCAGGCATGGTGCAGGAGGAGCTGGGAGTTCTAAATCTTCATCTGAAGTCCTCTAGGAGAAGACTGGTTCCCACAAGGTTGGGGGGGGGGTCTCATTGCCCATCCCTACAGTGACACATTTCCTCCAACAAGGCCACACCTACTCCAACAAGTCCACACCTCTTAATAGTGCCATTCGCTGGGCCAAACATATTCAAACCACCACAACAGCTAAGTATGCTATCAAATAATTTTTATTTGTTTGTTTTTCCCACTCTTTTCTCATATATTCTATTCCAAACATGGTTCTCCTCCCTCATTTCTTCCTAGTCCTTCCTCTTCAACTTCTCCCCCAGATCTACTCCTCCTCGATTTCCCTTCAGGAAAGAACAGCCCTCCCAGGGATTTTAACCAAACATGTCATAACAAGTCTCAAAAAGACTAGGTACAAACTCTCATATCAAGGCTGGACAGGCAATGCAGTAGGAGGATTAGGGTCCCAAAAGCAGGCAACAGTCAGAGACACTCCCAATTCCTACTTTTAGGAGTCCCAAAAGAACACCAAGTTACACAGTCACAACAGATATGCAGAGGACTTAGGTCAGACCCATCAAGCTCTGTGATTGTGGTTTAAGATTCTGTGATACTCTGTGAGCAAAATTTAAAAATGTAAAATGCTTATAATAAAATCTGGAGATATCTATAGTTTTAAATAGTTATAGGAGAATAAGATAATTTATGATAAGTGTTCTAAAGTTTCACCTTGAGAAATGTAAAAGTAAACAAATGAACAATCATCCCTTCAAGTATATTAAGATGGAAAGATGTAATAATGTAGGAATTCATTGAAAATATAGAACAATAAAATACAAAAAGATATATAATGAATAAAGTTGAGTCTTCTGGCTTCTACATTTATCCTCCACAGGTAGATTTCAACTGAGTAGTCAGACTGGCACTAAAATCTGAAGCCAGCTTTCTGATGTCCCAGAGCCTGTAAGGAAGGGAGCCCTTAGTGAGACAGTGGCAGTGTTCAGTGTGAGTAGAGGCACTCACCATGAGAGCCTTCATTATAAGTTGCAGAAACTGTAAGAATGTGTTTGGAAATTTATAAGTTCTTCGAGAACACTGTTAGGTGAATAGAAATATTCCCTAGCATCTGAATGATTAGTGGGCTAAAATATCTGGTGCTCCAAATTCTCTTGTTTGATGTAACATCTTATGGCAAACAGCAGGCAAAAGTTCCAGACCTGCAAGTGTCATAATTCAAGTATAGTGTGGGGGGAGGGGTGTCCCTGTGTATGGCAGCTTATGTAATCATGGGTTTAAATTTGACCTTTGGTGCTTTCATAATGGTACACTCAACTGTGCTTGTTATAATTGGACAGATCTGACATTTCTACTATTACCAAGAATCACTAAGTGGGAAGATATTCTGGGAAATGGCTCTCCATAGGTAATCAAAATTGCATGAGGTACAAGATGTCCAAGTCACTAATTATAAAAATCGAAATGATTTGATCCAAATTTATTTCCCTGTAACTGAAAAGTGCAGATTGTAATAAGATTCAGACAGTAATAACTTCCAATTTTGTTAAAGATGATGTATCTAGAAGGAGGACTTGTATTACTTTTTATCTTCACTTTCAATTTTCCAAAAAGTTACTCAAGACCGAATACTGTTTTCACACTTTTTAATTAAAAACTTCCATTGTAAAATGCATGTGCTGTATCATACAGCTTCAAGACTGAGAAAACATAGAATAACTCATGCTCATAGGCTTGAAAATGCTTTGTGTTATGTGCTAATGATACTTATGTGAGATCTACCTTCTTATCCCCCTTGTGTACAAGTTAATATTGTCAGTTATAGGTGTTGTTGCTCAGAAGAGGTCTAAAGCATATTGGTATTATGTAGTTGAGATATTAGGTTCACTGATAGCTTTTGCCTTCTTACAATATTCATCCTGGCAATGATACAAAAGACATAACACCAAAGCATTTGCGAGCAAAAAAAAAAGTAGATAAAATCAGAATATATGGAACTGCAAAGCAGGCATTCAATAGAATGAAGAAGCAACCCATAGAATGGGAGAAAGAATTTGGAACCGACACCTCTATGGAAATCATTTACTGAAACCAAGGGAGAAATATAACAACTTGACTATATATTCCTTTGTTGTCTGCTTGTTTTGTTTTGCAAGATAAGGTTTCTCTGTGCAGCCTTGGATGTCCTGGACCTTGCTTTGTAGACTAGGCTGGCCTTGAACTCACAGAGATCTGCCTACCTCTACCCCCATAGTGCTGGGATTAAATGTATGCATAATACTTCCTTAAGAACAAACATAGCCAACAAATATATAAAATGTTCAATTCATAAATCACAAGAAAACACCTCTGAAAATAAGAGTGGGGTTGACCTTGTCAGTCACCAATGGGGGGAGAAGCCCTTGGTCCTGTGAAAGCTTGATGCCCCAGTGTAGGGGAATGCCAAGGTGGGGAGGCAGGAGTGGGTGGGTGGGTAGGGGAGCACCTCATAGAAGCAGGGGGAGGGGGGATGGGATAGGGGGTTTCCAAAGGGGAGAACAGGAAAGGAGATAACATTTGAAATGTAAATAAATGAAATCCAATTTAAAAATAAAGAGTGGGTAGTATAACAACTACCACACCAATTAAACTTGTCTTGCCAAAGTGTGGAGAAATTGTAGTCTTTGTACAACAGTTGGTAGTTACTATGGAAATATGCAGATAAATCACCATGGAGACAAGCAGCTAGTTCCCATGTGCTCTTTAACCAGTTTTCCTGGTGGAAAATGGCATTTACAACTATCCTGTGCTACAATAGTTATGGTGTTATCATGGATCTAATCCAGAAAAATAGCACTTTCTTCATGGCAAGATTGTTAGCAATTTTTAAAATATCATATTCACTGCCTTCCCACCAGAACTTGCATTTGGGATTTATTCATATTCTCTTTTAGGTCACTGGACATATTTATGGTAGCTGTTTTAAAGTTCTTGTTTAGTGTGTCAACTATATTATATGTTTTAGAGCCTACTGTAGTAGGACTTGGTGCAGGCATATTATCTTGGCTGTTATTATGTTTACATGCTGGTGTCTAGGCGTCTAGGGCTGGGATGACTATGATTCTATGTATTAATATATGGTCTTGTCTTTTTTGGGTGTGCTCTGTTCCTTTGTTTCTGTTGGTCTTTCTGGATCTTAGGAGTATATGACAGAGGTGGGGAGTGTTTGGGCAGGTCAGTGGATGTCAGGGAGGAATAGAAGGAATAGAAAATGCTTAGAGTGGTTTTAGCAAAGAGTTAAGGGGATCTACAGGGAGTTGGAACTCTGGTGGGAAGATAGTATCCTGCAAGTCTGTTGTAGGAATATAAAGGAATTATCTGGAGAGACAGAGGTGAAAGGGCTAAGGGGACCTTGGGGCTCTACCAAGAGTTGGAATTTCCAGTGAATAAAGTTGAGTTGGGGTGAGTGGTATCTGTAATTAGGTTGTTACTGGATTGAGGGTGAGAATTGTGAGAATGTAATGCTGGCCAGGAAGGACAGTATGATTCACCTACTTGAGTCTCTGCCATGTGTGGCCTCAGGAGCTAGGGTAGAAAGACAGGCTTCTGCTACAGGGCTGGAGATGAGACCAGAGAAAGTATGTTTGAGGATAGGAAGGAGAGTAAAGATCACTTAACTGGGTGTGGCCACTGGTTTTCCAGGTAGAGAGTGCTTCTAGGTATCGGTGACTGAAACTAATCAGCAGGAACGGACTGGAAGGGGAACTGAGAGGGTCCCCTGAATGGAGGAAAGCTGGGTTCACCACAAAATTTATGTATCTGAAAACAAGTTAAACTTTTAAAGGAATGCTTTGAACATTGGTCTGTTAATTCCCTAGACAAACTACTTTCTCTGTATCATCATGATGAGCTGGATCAGTTGCTAACTGTTTGCTTATATGTCTCAGGGCCTGGAAAGAAGAGAGGAAGTATTATTTTTTTAATACTGGGGCAGCTATTCAGAAATATGATACATTAACATTTTACCTTTCAATTTTATTAATTTTTTTTAGTGAGAAATACTTTTGTAGTAGTTATATCCCTTTCACTATATAAATGTGCTCTCATTTATTTAACTACTTCCTTTTTCTGTTATTGTGATTCTGTTATATGTTGGTTATCAAACACTGTGCAATCAACTATGTGTCAATTGTAGCCTATGAGACAGATCTTCTTTATACTTTTTAAGTTCCATAAGGGACATGTATTACTTAAATATACTTGCAAGAGAAAATAGAAGCCGAGACATTAGTCTGAGCTGGTTATTTGGCATTCTTATCTATAGGTACATGTATCAAGTTTTCGCAGTATCTGCAGAAACTCAGAGATCACTCTCTCAAAGCTTTACTCCCCAGGCCAACATAATATATGAAATTAATGTTTCAGGACAAGATACTTCGAGGGTAGATTGAAACAGAATATATGATGATCTGGCCAATTCCCAAATAATACTGAATATTTTATGTAGACAGGGGCTTATAAATATAGCAAGCATCATTTTATGAAGGTTCCAAAAAGATAAGATGATATAACTATTTTCTGTATTGCTTTAAAAATTGTAGATATGAATAAGGACAAAAATAAGTTTTTAGGATAAATCTGGCTGAAAAAAAAGATCAAAATCAATCTGATGGCAGTACAAGCAAGGTTGCTTGCTAAAGTCATGAGAGGTGTATACAGAGGAAAGATGATTTCTCAGTGATAAGCACAGAGCATTAGTGCCTTCTGATAGGAATAGATCAAAATCTATTTAGTTTTTATGACTAGATTAAGTTTCTGACCTTATAGCAAAGCTTCAAAGACAGATAAATGGGGAGATTAAAACATCCCAACAGAATTTAATTAAAGCTATAACGAACACCCCTTTTATATTATCTGGATATTTTTCCTGTTCCTTTCCACTTGTGTAGTATTGGAAAATTTCATTATAGTCAGGTTCTTGCATTTTTCTATGAGATATGTCAGTGATTTGCCCAAGGAACAAGTGTTATCAATTTTCTCCTTTAGAATCAGAGACCCTCATCCTTGTAAGGAGGCCATTGCTGAGGGCACCATTGATAGAAATATAAAGAATAAAAAAGCACAAGATAGTCATATTTTAAATGTAGTAAAAATTATCTGGTAGATATCTTATAGTAGGCTTATGATTCTCAATAATTTAGCCCCCCCTTAATAATCTTATAGGATAGGTAAATGTCTTAGTAGGGTTTCTATTCCTGTACAAAACATCATGACCAAGAAACAAGTTGGGGAAGAAAGGGTTTATTCAGCTTACACTTCCATTTTGCTGTCTTCTGCTGTAACTAGGCTTCACCAATAGACTCTCTGCATGGTGCCAAGCCTCAACTCCTTTGTCTGACCCCTTCATGCCTTCAAAACCAGTATCACCTGAGTGACTCTTACACATTCCCAAGTCCAGCCACAGCACAAGGTGCAACCTTGGATATCTCTGGAACGCAGCTTCTGATGCTCTCAGAAAACACTTCCTAGAAGATTTCACCTCAATGATGCTAGTCTCTTCTTAATCACTGCTAATATCTTAGCTCCAGCTAACCAGCATCAATAGTCCCAATAATGCAAAGTTTTTGTTTTGGTAGTTCTGGTATCTTGTTAATCACAGCTGATTTCTTCAGCCTCAGCTAACCAAAACCACAGAATCTTCACAATCAAAATAGCAATGGCCCTGATAAGAGTCTTTAATCTTCCCTCTGAAATTTCACAAGCTAGAACTCCATCTTCTGCATTGTTCTCAACATTATCTTCCAAGCTCTTACAGAACATCTCACAGAGCCCAAGGCTTCCAGCCTAGGGATGGTACCACCCACAAGGGTCCCTCCCCCCTAGATCACTAATTGAGAAAATGCCTTACAGCTGGATCTTATGGAGGCATTTTCTCAACTGAAGCTCCTTTTTCTGTGATAATTCCAACTTGTGTCAAGTTGACCCAAAACCAGCCAGTATACCTATAAACCTCTTTGTGTTCATATATCTTCTTGACTCACTAAGATTAATGAGGGCCATATCTACATTACTATGATTCTAAAGTGTTTTCTGGAACATGGTGAGATGAAACAGTAAGTAGGGAGGTCAGAAAAAATAATAAAAATATTGAAAATAGATTCAAACTGAAGGCATGGATATGAAGTCTTGATTTCTTTGGTAGTCTTGGGCTCTATAAGAAAGCCAGCTGAGCAAGTCAGGGGAAGCAAGCCAGTAAGAAACATCCCTCATGGCCTCTGCATCAGTTCCTGCTTCCTGACCTGATTGAGTTCCAGTCCTGACTTCCTTTAGTGATGGACAGCAATGAGGAAATGTAAGCTGAATAAACTTTTTCCTCCCCAGCTTGCTTCTTGGTCATGATGTTTGTGCAGGAATAGAAACCCTGACTAAGACAGTAAATTATATTAATTTTATAAATGGACAGTAACCATCCAGCTACTTAAGGTCACCTCCCCAGTCAATGGCAGAGCTGAGATTTGAGTGTCTTGATTGTTTTGATATTCTCTATGTATGGCAGGTGTCGCTTAACTCACCTTCCTGGGCAGCATAGAAAATGACAGGTTGCTGAATGAGAATTCTGAAGTCTAGAATTCTAATTTTGTTTACTCGTTAGTTGTGTAACTTTTGAAAAAGTATCCATATTTCTTAAATATTAATTTTTATATGACAAGTATAAAAAATAAAATCAGCCTGTTTGTAGGATTTTAGAAGTAATACACAAGATAAAATACATGAGACCAGTATGGAATGGTATTTGTCTGCTTTATAATAATCGGTGTAGAGAAGAAGCCCTTGCTTTGTTATCAAATGGGACATGTAGAAAGTACAGAAAGTAGAAATCATACAAATTATATAATTTGATCATATGGATAGACTGCAAAGCTCTTTACTTTGTTTCTCCTTCTCTTAGAAGGCAATGTTTCCTATATTCCAGAATGATGGATAAGAAATCATATTTTGGAACTAAACACACAAGGAAATGGATTCCAGTCCAGTTTATGTCTTTATTAGTAGCAGTATTGTAAATGTCAGTCATGCTCTAGAAGCTTTGCTTCTCTTTTTAAAAGTTCTGAGATTATAATACAATTCCAGTATTTTTCCCTGTCCTTTTCTCTCTTCAAATCCTCTTTCAAATTTGTGGCCCCTTCTTTTTAACTAATTGTTTTTACATGCATATATGTGTATTATATAAATATATTCCAAAACATGGCACAGAGTACATTAGTTTTCTCATCTGTGAGAATTAAATATTAAATGGCTATGAAAATATTTTTCAACTCCAATTGATTTTTTTTTTTTGACAAAGGGGGATACTGTTACAAAGTAAGAATAAGCTTTTTTGTTTCCACCTCTGTCCATGAGACAGGCAGTAGGTTGTTACATATGTCTTATAATTTATATAAAAGATTTATAGGTTCCCAGGAAGCTGTTCTTTATTAATTTCCATCACGGAAACCTTGTAGGCAACTTTTAAAGTCCTATTTGTTATGAATTTAATCACTTAGGAGTTGGAGTGCTTGTGAATTGTTTTCTTTTTGATTAAATGCAAAGCAGGCTTCCTTGAAGATTTGATCTCATTTTGTGATATTGTGGATATTGAATTTGAGGTCAATCTGCCCCAGAAGTAATCTTGAGTATTGAAGCAGAAGTTTTGCATTTCTGTAGACATTGTCTACATAGTGGTTGTTAAAATAAATTCAGATGACTAAATGCTATTTGATTATTCTTTCCCATTGTATTTTAAAAGTCCAAGAACATTTTAATATGGTAATAATTTCTTCATTCAACTAAAATCATAGAGAGTGAAATTACAGTTTGACAAAATTGCCCCATAAAAGCAGGGTAGATCATTGTAAGCCCCTTCATATTTTACTCTTAATATTATGGGACATTTAGGTAATAATGGTATTTCCTTGGTTGCATAAGCCTATAAAGATTAAACATGGTTCAAATACACATTATTTTCAGGAATATGCAGCTGTATAGATGAGATAAGGTATCTCAATAGAATCATCTGTATAAACTCTAATAGAAATCATTACAGATTTATATTTCTCTGGAAAAAATTTTTAGAGGTAATAATATTATTTGGCCATATATATATATTATATATATATATGTATATATTTGGTGGTGTATATATGTATATATACACACACATAGATACACATATACCTTCATACATACACACACACACAAACATACACACACATATATACACAAATGACTGATATATGATTCACTCAATATTTATTCATTTATCACAAAATCTTTATTAGAAACATGTTAATGCAGTAGATCTTGGAGATAAGAATAGTTTTGCAAATGTTCTATATGTTGAATTGAATTTATCTCGAATTTCTTAGAATTAGATTAACTTCTCACAAACAATTAATATATCACAAAATCTTGTTATAGCAACCTTGTATATAAAAGAGATTAGTGTCAAAATATGTAAGCACTATTAATAGAAGAGATGCATGCATGCAATAGTGGTGCTATTTACTATATCAGGCAAAAAGGCATAAATTAGACATGATTATGCTTAATATTTTAAGTCAAGATTTCATAGAGAAGCAGAAGAGTTGATTTGTGATTTTAAAAAACAAAAACAAACTATAGTAAATGAGACTCGGGAGAGCTAAGAACATTATATGCAAACTAGGCATTAAGGTGAATCAAAGAATCACAGACAATATGGCTAAGGTACCACATTTGACACATGGGAAGCTACTGAAAGTTTGGAGAATTAAGGAGAGTACTGTGATGAAAACAAATGAACAAACAAACAAACAAACAAACAAACTTTTGGGCTAATATCCACTTATCAGTGAATACATACGATGTTTGTTCTTTTGTGACTAAGTTACCTTGCTCAGGAAGATATTTTCAAGTTCCATCCATTTGCCTGTAAATTTCATGAAGTCATTGTTGTTAATAGCTGAGTAGTACTCCATTGTGTAAATGTACCACATTTTCTGTATCCATTTCTCTGTTGAGGGACATCTGGGTTGTTTCCAGCTTCTGGCTATTATAAATATGGCTGCTATGAACATAGTGCAGCATGTGTCCTTATTACATGTTGGAGCATCTTCTGGGTATATGCCCAGAAGTGGTATAACTGGATCCTCAGGTAGTACTATGTCCAAATTTCTGAGAATCTGCCAAACTGATTTCCAGTAGTTATACCAGCTCACAATCCCACCAGCAATGGAGGAGTGTTCCTCTTTCTCCACATCCTTGCCAGCATCTGCTGTCATCTGAATTTTTGATCTTAGCCATTCTGACTGGTATGAGGTGGAATCTCACGGTTGTTTTGATTTGCATTTCCCTGATGACTAAGGATGTTGAACATTTCTTTAGGTGCTTCTCAGCCCTACGAGTTTCCTCAGTTGAGAATTCTCTGTTTAGCTCTGTTCCCCATTTATTAATAGGATTATTTGGTTTTCTGGAGACTAACTTCTTGAGTTCTTTGTATATATTGGATATTAGCTCTCTATCTGACATAGGATTGGTAAAGATATTTTTCCAATCTGTTGGTTGTTATTTTGTCCTATTGGCAATGTCCTTTGCCTTACAGAAGCTTTGCAATTTTATGAGGTCCCATTTGTTGATTCTTGATCTTAGAGCAGAAGCCACTGGTGTTCTGTTCAGGAACTTTTCCCCTGTGCCCATGCGTTAGAGACTTTTCCCCACTTTTTCTTCTATTAGATTCAGTGTATCTGGTTTTATGTGGAGGTCCTTGATCCACTTGGAATTGAGCTTAGTACAGGGAGATAGAAATGGATCAATTTGCATTCTTCTACATGTTGACCGCCAGTTGAACCAGCACCATTTGTTGAAAATGTTGTCTTGTTTCCACTGGATGGTTTTAGCTCCTTTGTCAAAAATCAAGTGACCGTAGGTGTGTGGGTTCATTTCTGGGTCTTCAATTCTATTCCATTGATCTACCTGCCTGTCATTGTACCAATACCATGCAGTTTTTATCACTATTGCTCTGTAGTACAGCTTGATGTCAGGGATGTTGATTCTCCCAGAAGTTCTTTTATTGTTGAGAATAGTTTTTACTAACCTGGATTTTTTGTTATTCTAAATGAATTTGAGAGTTTCTCTTTATAGGTCTAAGAATTGAGTTGGAATTTGGATGGGGATTGTACTGAATCTGTAGATTGCCTTTGGCAAGATGGCCATTTTCACTATATTAATCCTGCCAATCCACGAGCATGGGAGCTTAAAAGTTCAGAATACCTAAAATTCAATTCACAGATCATATTAAGCCTAAAAAGGAAAACAAAAATATGGATGCTTCAGTGTTTCTTAGAAGGGTGAACAAAATACTCACAGGGGGAAATATTGAGACAAAGTGTGGAGCAGAGTCTCAAGGAAAGGCCATCCAGAGACTGATCCACCTGGGGATACATCCCATATATAGCCACTGATCCTGGACATTCTTGTGGATTCTGGGAAGTGATTGCTGATGGAAACATGATAAGCTGTCTGCAGAGAGGCTCAGGGAGAGCTTGACAAATATAGAGATGGATGTTTGTAGCCAACAGTTGGACTGAGTGTGGGGTCCTGGTTGTGGGGTTGGAGAAGGGATTGAAGGAGCTGAGGGGGTTTACAGCCCCATGGAGGGAGCAATAGTGTCCATTGGCCAGAATCCCAGGGCTCCTGGAGACTGGACCACCAACCAAAGAATACACATGGAAGGACCTATGGTGCTGGCCACATATCTGGTAGTGGAGGGCCTTGTTGGCCATCAGTGTGAGGAGAGGCCCTTGCGCCTGAGGGTGTTAGATGTCCCAGTGTAGGGGAGTGCTAGGGAGGGAAGATGGAAGTGTGTGGGTGGGGGGAGCACCCTCATAGAGGCACGGGGAAGGGAAATGGAATATGGGGTTTCCAAAGGGGAAAACATTTGAAATGTGTATAAAGTAAATATCCAAAAATAAAAATAAAAACAAACAAACAAACAAACAAAACAAAACCATTCACAATGTCAATTTTCAAAATATGGAAAAAAAATAGGGAAGATATTAGCAGATTAGACCTTCCAAAGACCTTCTAGGTCTGTGTGATCAGTCTGAAATGACACACCTTTAATCCCTCTGCTTGGAATACAGACAACACCTTTAGCACACACCTTTAATCCTAAACAGTGAAGATAAAGTTAGTTTGTAGAAGGAAAGAGTCATGTTTGAAAGTGATGTCTAATTGAGGGGCAGACAAAGTGAAGAATCAGAGAAAGGTTTGACAGAATGAGTCAGATGTATGTATGCCCAACTCATGAGAACAGAGGGAAAGAGAAGCTACTTAAGAGCAGTACATAGTCAGAAGAGCAGTTTAGTGAGCACAGGTCAGTTGAGTTCAGACAATATAATGGAGTTCAGTTGGGTTCAGATCAGTGTTGTCATTACAGTTTAGTTTGGGGAACTCAGCAGAAGTTTGTCCAAGCAAAGCAATTCAGTGAGAAGCCAAGAAAAGCCAGCTTGAATCAGACAACATGGCGAGGAATTTTGAGCCAGAACAGCTGAATTGAATCAGTCACCAGAGTTCAGAAACAACTCAAAAGCGTGAAATTGAGAAGAAAGTAAGAAGTTTAAATTTATAGGGACCAGAAGGATGTCAAAGAGAATTTGAAGTCACCTGAGAGAAAAAACTGTGACATGGATAGAGAATCCAGGAAGCAAGAAGCAGTAGTAAATGGAGGTTTAAAGATAATGAGGTAGTAGATACAGCCATGACCTAGAAAACTAATTAAACAGCAAGCTTTCAAGATGACAATTACATCTAGTGAATGTTACTTTTACAGGTTTTTAAACAGCAATTTATACCATTGCAAAAAAGTGGCATTATGAATTTGGTCAGTAATTAGAAACTATGATATAGGAAAATGAAGTCCATGGAATTCAACGTTATATTGTGAGTAATGTAAGACAGAGAAAAGAGAACAAAATTTATCTCATCTGAATCTTAGTGATTTGGGAGATTAAAAAGTACTATCAGTACAGATTTGAGAAGAAGGGGATGGAAATGATGAACTTCCTTCTTAGATGCTATGCTTTAAGCTCCCATGCCAAGATCCTCCTGGAGTTTGTGATATTACACAGCTATGTTGAGGCCATGCCTTCACAAGGTCTACATGGAACAACCAATGTCTTTGGAAGCTGGATCACAGATTTTAGAGAGTCCAGATGCTCTGCCAGTAGGAACATATTGTAGGAAAACTCACATTTTATGTTTAATTGACACACAATGGTAGCAAATGACATAATTTGCATTCTTGTGGCAAAGCCAGCCACTGCTGATTTGGAGACCATAGCTTGGGATCTCTATCTGGCCACATGCAGTCTTTGCCCATACAAATGAGGACAAATGCAACAGCCCATTTCTCTCTCTCTCTCTCTCTCTCTCTCTCTCTCTCTCTCTCTCTCTCTCTCTCTCCCTAATAATCCCTTTCAGATTCTAACCAGGGTTTATTTACTTTTTTCATTGTTTCTTTTTTGATTATGGCATGTTATGTAGCATCACAATCCCTATTCCAGCTGCAGCAGAATCAAAGCAGAGTTAATCAAGTAGGCAGTTTACATGCAGACTTGTAAAATAAATTGAAGCAAGCAAACAAACAAAAATAATGCAATACACCTATCAGGATTTGAAGATGTAATTTTTCTCAAGCTTGAATGAGCTGGCACTACACTTTTTAATAATTTTTTAGAAAATACTAAGAACAGTGACAGCAAGATATATCTGCAAAAACAAAAAAATACAGGAAAATTTTCTAATGTATAATGTACATATGTGTGTATATGATTCTATTATACTCAAATGATCATTCTCATTTAATATGTTTATATTATACCACATACTTGAGAGAGAATATTTGCTTTTCACAATGTTACCACCTGCAATGACTTAATTGTTCTAATAGATCCAGATCATCTTTCTCTTGACCTGGTCTTGAGCTGTGTAGTCATTTTAGTTGTTTGCCAACTTTTCTTATAGTAGAAGATGCAGTTAACAATGTGGCGCCCCACTTATATGTTATATAATATATGTAACATATACACATATATAACATACATGCATACAATATATGATATAATATATGCATACATGTGTATTATATATATTATATATTATGTATACATAATATGTATATGTATTTTTAAGAGGGAAGGATGAGAAAGCTCTATTATTATCTAGAGTGATGACAAATTCTTCACATCTTACGTACCCCTCATCCCATGCCAAGCACCCTCTTCTTTCATAGTGCCACTCAGGAGTTCTCTTGACTTCCCTGTATCTGCATATTTGTAGCTATGGGAACCACAGTTGAGCTTTTACAGCTATCTGGGCTTGGCTGCTAGGATCATCTCAGACTTTCTCTCCACCATCTGCTTTGAAACATGACATTTGCCTTTGGATTTTTAGTGCTATTATTTCCTTGTCTTATTTAGGATGATGACTCAATTTTAGTCACTTTTGGAGGTGATGGTTTTCTCTGACTCACATTGCGATTATGTGCATTACCATGAGCTGATATCTCCTGCCTGGTGTCTTAAGCCTCATGTCATGCTTCAGAAGAAGGAGGAGTGGCCTTGTAGTCTCACTCTCCATCGGATGCAGTCTAGGTTGCCTGCCTTCTCCCAGGGATTCCTCTTTTAGGAAATTGATCCTTTCCTCATTACCTTCCCACCAGACTTTTAATAGATATTTAACTGTCTAGAAAAAGGTAGAAGTTTCCTGTTTGCTTCTCTCATGACATTTGACTTCTTTCTGTAATCTTATAGAAGTATGGAAAATGAGTCAATATCAAGAGTAGGAAATACTTGGGTTTATACCCTAACATACCAAAGTTTCTCTGTCACAATTATCTTTTTCATTTGATAAGTGGGAGAAAAGAGTATTTTCTTTTCAATTCAGAATGATTTGTTTATTTTTACTTTATATGGATGGCTGGTTTGCCTGAATGTATATATGCATAACATGTACATTCCTGATGTCCAGAGAGGACTGAGCCTTCCATCCCTGGAGACTGAGTTATAGATTGTTGTGAATCTTCACATAGGTGCTGGGAACTACATTGGGGTCCTATTCAAGAGGGGCAAGTACTCTTAACTGATGACCCATCTCTTCAGCCTCAAAAATACTATTTTAGGCTAGATTAGACCAGGAATACTCTTCTTGAATCACTATGCTCTTTAAAAAAATTTTTAATCGAATATTTTATTTATTTACATTTCAACTGTTATCCCCTTTCTGAGTTTCCCCTCCACTACCCCCCTATCCTATCCCTCCTTCCCCACTCACCCACTCCCACTTCACCACCCTAGCATTCCTGTACACTGGAGCATCGAGCCTTCACAGGACCAAGGGCCTCCCCTCCCATTGATTCCAGATAAGACCATCCTCTACTACATATGCAGCTGGAGCCACGGGTCCTCTTTGGTTTGTGGTTTAGTACCTGGGAGATATGGGGGGGGTCAGGTTGGTTGATATTGTTGTTCTTCTCATGGGGTTGCAAAAGCTCCTCCAGTCCTTGCCCTACCTCCTCCATTGGGGTCTCTTGCTCAGTCCAATGGTTGGGTGCAAGCACCCACATCTGTATTGGTCAGGCTCTGGCAAAACCTCTCAGGTGACAGCTGTATCAGGCTCCTGTCAGCAATTACTTCTTGGCATCCCCAATAGTTTCTAGGTTTGGTGTCTGCATATAGGATGGATCCCCAGGTGGGGAAGTCTATGTATGGCGTTTCCTTCAGTCTCTGCTCCATTCTTTGTTCCTGCATTTCCTTTAGACAGGAGCAATTCTGGGTTAAAATTTTGGACATGAATGGATGGCCCCATCCCTCAACTGGGGCCTTGTCTAACTTCTGGATCTCTACAGGTTCTCCCTCCCCTTTATTGGGTATTTCAGCTAATGTCATCCCCATAGGGTCCTGGGAGCCTCTTTCTTTCCTGCCATCTTGGACTTGCTGGTGGCTACCTACAGTTTCCCATCCCCCATTACTACATACCTCTGTTCAATTTCCTCACCCTCTGTATATCACCCCTGTTTCCTCCCATGCCTGACCCTGCCCCCTTTTCCCCCTCCCTCTCCTCTCTTCCTCTCAAGTCCCTCCCATTCTCTACTTCTCTTGAGTATTTTGTCCCCCCATTCTAAGAAGGACTGAAGTATCTACACTTTGGTCTTCCTTCTTCTTGAGCTTCATATGGTCTGTGAGTTGTTTCGTGGGTATTCTGAGTCTTTTGTCTAATATCCACTTATCAGTGAGTACATACCGCGTGTGTTCTTTTGTGACTGAACTACCTCACTCAGGATGATATTTTCTAGTTCCATCCATTTGCCTGTGAATTTCATGTAGTCATTGTTTTTAATAGTTGAGTAGTACTCCATTGTATGAAGGTACTATATTTTCTGTATCCATTCCTCTGTTGAGGAATTGGGTTGTTTCCAGCTTCTGGTTATTATAAATAAGGCTGTTATAAACATACTATAGCATGTGTCCTTGTTGTATGTTGGAGCATCTTTTGGGTATATGCCCAGGAGTGGTATAGCTGAGTCTTCAGGTGGTATTATGTCCAACGTTCTGAGGAACCGCCAGGCTTATGTTCTCTGAAAAAATAAAATTACTAAGGTTTAAGTGTTTTGCTATCTAATAGGGGCAGTTTTGTTTTAAAATTGGTTTTGTATCTCTACTTTAAACCAAACTTACTTCATCCTAGAATCTTAGAATTGGAAAACCAGTTAAATATCATAGCAATCCTATACAAACTCAACGTATGAACCACATCTAACATCTCTAGCCAAGTACTGCAGGATATTTGATCACATTGTGAACCCTTAGATTGTGTCACTTACTGAAAAAACCTGTTTCTAGTTGTATGGCTCAGTCCTAGCACACACCTTTAATCCAAGAGCTTTCTGTTTATTGTAAACAGAATTAAGTAAAGTCAACCATAGGTCAAGAGGTAGAGGAGGTTAACCAGTGGTCAAGGAGTGAACATAGGAAAAAAACACATAGAGAGTAAGAGGGAGTCAGGAAGAGGACTAAAGAGACACATAGGAGGTAGAAGGAAGGGACATTAAGTTTGAAGGATTTTTGAGAACATCCTTTTCCTTTTGGGAGGTCAGTTGAAGAGGACGATCAGCTGAGTGCTTTCATGCTTCTCTGAGCTAACAGGCTTCCACCCCAGCATCTGGCTCCTGAGTCTTTATTGCTAAAATTGAATGTTTGAGACTCAGGTGACAGCAGATGCTGGCGAGGATGTGGAGAAAGAGGAACACTCCTCCATTGTTGGTGGGATTGCAAGTTGGTACAACCACTCTGGAAATCAGTATGGCGGACCCTCAGAAAAATGGACATAATACTACCTGAG
>CM052703.1:99710658-99751237 GCA_028551405.1 Uromys caudimaculatus | reverse complement strand
CAGACCACTAACCAAAGAATACACATCTATTGACCCATGATTTGGACTACATATGAGGCAGAAGAATCACCTCGATGGCCACCAGGGAGAAAGGAGAGGACTTTGGGCCTGAGGGTGCTAGGGGCACCAGTAAAAGGGAATGTCAAGGTGGGAATATGGGAATGGGTGGGCGGGTAGGTGGGAGGAGGAATTCCCTCACGTAGGCGGGGAGGGGGAGGGGACACGGGGTTTCTAAAGAAAAGGGGAATCATCGGAAATGTAAATAAAATATCAAAAAAAAAAAAAAAAAACAAAAAACCAACAACATCAAAAAACAAGACAAGCAAGTATCTATCAGCCACATTTAAAAACTCCTGTTAATAAACTTATTACTTTAAGCTAATTATTCCATTATTTAGAAAATTTGACAATTGTAAAGGTTTTCAAATAAAATCAAAATCCAACTGTATTTTTTCTTATTTTTAATTTGTAATGGATTAATTAATTTAGTTCTCATTATTTTTTCATATATGTGTATCATACAAGCCTTGATTGAAAATGGGGTTCATTGCAGCAATTACTCATGGTCATTTGTTACATCTCTGGTTTCATTATTTCAAGGAGAGTATCAATACTGAACAGTCCTGTTATCTTCTACAATGAATAAATGACCTGTAAGGAAAGTTTAAATAACATTTTCATTACAAAATATGGCACTTCTCCTACAACAGTGCCCTTTGTCTTAAGTCATCATTCTCTCTCTCTCTCTCTCTCTCTCCATATATATATGTATACATATAAATACATATATATATGTATTTGTAGTATATGTGTGTGTGTGTGTGTGTGTGTGTGTATATATATATATATATATATATATATATATATATATATATATATATACTACAAATAAGTATTCCTCACATGACACATGACTTGAGCTCTAAACCACCCTTTTCACTCTTCTCTGTCCATGTTATAGTTTTTCTCCTCTTTACAGCACTCCAGGCATGCAGCTGTACTAGTGAGGAAATCAAAGCTCCTGGTCCAGACTGGACAGAAGAAGTTTCTATAAATGCATAAGTGTAGGGGTCTAAAAGAAATATCAGAATTGGGCCTGGGGAAATGGTTCATTCAGTAATATGCTTATTGTGTAAGTGTGAGTACCTGAGTTTAATCTCCCAAACCCTGTAAAAAAAAAAAGCCAGACATAGTAGTGAGACTTGAAATGCCCAGTGCTGAAGAAACAGAGGGAGGTAGATACCTAGTGCTCTCTGGATAGCCTGTCCAGCCTGTTTGGTAAGTCCGGGGCCAAGGAGAGAGCCCACAGGCACACACAAAATAGAAGTACAGTAGGCAATGTGTGTAAGGGTAATGACAAAAACCTTTGGCAACAGTAGTGAGGAAAAAGCTAATTTTTAAAATATATTTAGTTTCTCTTTCCTTGGTAGCATTTTTTTTTTTTATAAAAGTTTTCTTTCCTTTTTAAGGGGAAGAAGAATCAAAGCTAAAGATTCATAATTAATCTTCAAAAATCCTTGGTCCTTATAAATAATATTTTGATGTGGAACAAAACGTGACAGAACAAAAGAGCTCTTTCATCTTTAAATATTATTATTTTTTAATATTTTTTGCTTCTCTTCTCTCATCTTGAATTTCCATTGGGCCCATTTCTTTTCATAAATAGTTCTCTCTTTAGAGCTGGAAGTGTCACCACTGGTAATAAACTACTCCAGGTGGACAGAGTGCCAAGTGGCTCCCCAAGAGCTCTATAGGCTTCAATGTAAAGGATGCAAGGAAATATTTGCAGGGGAAAAGGTTGATCCGGTAAATAAACGTGACTGGCATTAAGTATTAATATGGCGGTTGCCTTCGCGGGACCAGTACATCAAATGCACAGTGTTATGGCATCCATTCGGGCTTTCCTGTAAAGCTGACAAGCCCCAACCAAGCTGTGTGGCATTAAATTGTAAGTGACAAGTTCTGATAGGCTTGTCAGCCTGAAAAGGTTTTCTTTAAAGCAAGCAGAAAATGTTGCAGGTTCTTTTATTAATAAGGCAACACTCAGAGAGAAGAGAAAAGAACCTGTTATGTAGGCAGAGGTTCTTGAACCTGCCAGACTTGAACGTGAATTGCTGACTTTCATAGTAACTGCTATGTAATCTTTGAAAAAAACTTAGTCCATCTTTCTGAACCTGTTTATTGATGAGGAGAATAGCAATAACCCACAAATGAGAGTTGTTGAAGGTAAAGTAACAAGGAAATAATTTCTGGGTTTTATGTAGGTTATTTTCTAAGGTTATTTAGGTTGCTATTTTCAGGCGCAGCAACTACATGAGATTTCATGGCTAGTACTAATCCAAGAGAGAACTAAGGTATTCTCCTTTTCTCATTTTAAACATAGGCCATTTCATTTTCAGAGCTCAGTGTTTTGATTCAGCTGAAAAGAGAAAAGTTAGCCAATTGCTTTAGTCTTGGTTTCCACTAACTAGAAAGTATGGCAAAACTTGAGTAGTGGGTATGTTGGAGATAGTATACCACAATGGTTCACCATCCACGAAAGACTAAGGGAAGTGGAGTTTTGAAGAAAAGATAGATTTCAATGCATTGTGATACAGGACTTAGAAGACTCTATGAGGAGTAATGACCCATGGATGACACTTGCAAGTATCTCTCAGGGAAGCAACGGGGCTGAGTCTCTGCCGTCCACATCAGCCACATGATGGCTGCCTCTGTGGATGGAATTCTAGGCAAGACAATTCCTTCAGGATAGGTATAATTTCCATGAGGCATGAGCAAACAACAACCTTGACAGGTACAGGATTAGCTTCTTGGTTTTAAATAACCTACACTTAGCACTGACTGGATCCCTTACTTCATGGATTTATGCCATTAAGAACCCATTTCCTTGGATTGTGCTTTCTACTTCCTAAGGATACATGCTAGTGCTAGGTTATGTTGGTATAGAATCAACAATATGCGTGCTATAAAGCTGGCTCTGGTGTTCTGCGGCACTGCAAGTAGAAATACGAATGCCTACATCTTTTTTCCCATGTTAATTATTGTTTTTTTTAGACAATAGCTGTATCAATTTGGTTTTCTGCTCCTGTAATACAATACAATCATGAAAGCATACAGAAGGAGCTCATTTTGCCTCATGCTTCCAGAGAGAGAGAGAGAGAGAGAGAGAGAGAGAGAGAGAGAGAGAGGAGAGGGAGGGAGGGAAGGAGGGAGGGAGGGAGGGAGGGTGGGCGAGAGAGAACATAATGGAAGGGGAGGCATGACAGCAGGTTGCAGGAGCAGTATGCTGAGAACTGAGAACATGAGGGTGCAAACATTAAGTGAGGTGAGGCTCTGAATTCATAAGGTTCCTCTCGACCAGCATCACGCTTCCTCCAGCAAGGCTGTGTCTGCAAAAAATTCCAGAATCTCACCAAACAGCACCGTCGATAGCAGAATGCATGTTCACATAAAGGAGCTTATGGGGGGCATCAGCTCTTTCAGGTCACCACAATAGCAAAATGATAATACAGTTTATTGTTTTACTACAGATAGAATTTCCTACTCTGCTTAGGATCAACCATGTCGGATTTAGGGGTGGGTAAGGGTCAGATAATAGTGATAAGACAGAATAGAATCTTGAATGCACAAATGTACTTTTAAAATTAGATTTCTCTTTTATTTGTACTTCCTCCAAGTTAAGATGGTGTCTTTGATTGAATCTTCTTGTTGTTGAGATCATACTCTGACAACTAACTATATGATAAGTGAATGAAGAACTTTGAGGCAATGATGAAGCCTCTCCCTCAATCGAGTACTACATAGTAGATAGTAGGAATACGTTAAGGAGAACAATCATGATGTTTTTCATACTATGTACGAATTTCCGGCAGACTTTCTCAACTTTCCATTGCCCATCCATGTCTCATAACCACTTTGTTAAATGAAAATTATCCTTAATTTAACACAATTGCATTATCTTGAGACTTTACTATAGCTTCAGATCTTTGTTATTTAAGTTCCATTAAATCAAGGTTAAAAATTGTATTCCTCATCTCTCCATTGAACACTTTTCCAGATTTTCTTTCTTATAGATGGTATTTATAAACTGTGATGTGTCTTTTTCATTATTAGAAAATATGATACCTTTGTGCAGATTCAGCGCTTAGATGGCATATTTGCAAATTGGTGTAATCTCATAAATTTCTTGAGTGGGCATGAATCACAAGACACAAATAGATAGTCACATTTTTCTTGATTACTCTGCTGTGATGGGAGAATGTATTTTTACACTGGCACATTGGGGCTTTTTACTTTCTCCCCATTTGCTTTGTTTTAGTCTGGTTTTCTTTGTTCACTGAATACAATTTTTCTTTTTCTTTCTGTTTTTTTTTTTCTTTGTGTGCCAACCATAAAGTAGGTGTTGTTTGAAACATCCGGATCCTGGGATCTGAGTGATGAAGACAACCAAGTCTTTATTACACACAACTATCACTCTACTGAGGGAAGACAGAGTTAAGCACATAAATTAATAGGACTCTGGCTTATTTTGAAAACTGTAGATAAAAATTTAGCAAAAGGATAGGAGAGGGAAAAAAGCTGTCCCTTTGTGCCAGACAGGCCTTTCTAAGAAAGCCAGTGTAGAACTGAGGCCTGATGGCAAATGGAGACAAATGTTGTAAGCTCCACAGAAGCTCTATGGAAGACCATCCTAGACTTACAAGACTTGTGGAAAGAGTGGATATACTGTTAGTTCTGAAAGCTGGTGTCAATGGAGCTCAGTTACTAAGAAGGGCATAGGTAACAAAAGTTGAGAAGAGGAATTTAGAAAGCACATAAATCATTGTGGGTTTTGAATAATGTGGATAATACTATCTCTGATTCAATCATTTAAAACCACCCCTCCAACTGCACTAAAGCATGAGTAACCTGGGTAGGAAGTTGTTGATGGATATGTGACACAGAAGATGATAATGGCTAATAATCTGGAGATACAAAGTATGGAGAATTCTATCACAAACTGACAGTGCTTTCTAATGTCTAGAACACAATACTGGATATTTCTGAATCATGAGCTAAAGTAATATGGTTTAGTTTAACAAGTAGTGAGACTACCAGTTTACATACTGCTTTATTAGTAAAAATGACATGTTCCTTGACCTAAAATAAATTGCTAGACTTCACTTCAGACTTGCTAAACTTCAGTAGTGAGCCTGGGAATCTGTGTTTCATGTAGCTTGAGAGCAACTGGTAAGCTTAGTATGCATCTGATTTTCTTAGTGCAGAGGCAGAAAGAGAAAACAAAACTGGATAATCTCACTGATTGCTCTAATAAGAATAAGATGCAGTTGGGGTGTGGCTTATCTCATTGTAAAGCCAGTATTTAATTGAAGACAAGACATTAAATTAAGCAAAACAAGTTTTGAGTTCTTATCATAAGAAATAGTTACTCATACAGAGAAAACAAATACTAGAAAACAAAGAAGTCATATGATGTGGAAAAGAAAAATAGCACATGCCAAGCCTAGTGATAAAAAAGTAATAATATAAACAAGCGAGGTAATGTGACAAAAGGAAACAAAAAATTTCTCTGCCTGATTGAGTAGTTGGGAAAATGCTTTGGTAAGAGAAGGCAAACATTGCTATAATTATTGTTAGCTAAAATTTATTCAAGCTGATGCCATATTGATTTAATCAGTAATCATTAAGCTGATGACTTCTTTATTTTATTTTATTTTTTAATTTTTATTGATTATTTTATTTATTTACATTTCAAATGTTATCTCCCTTCCCAGTTTCCCATCCACAAGCCCCCTATCTCCTTCTCCCTCTTCCTTGCCTTTATGAGGGTGCTCTTCCACCAGCCTACCCACTCCTGCCTCAGTGGCCTAGCTTTCCCCTATTCTGGGTCATCAAGCCTCCACAGGACCAAGGGGCTCCCCTCCCAGTGATGCCAGATAAGGCCATCCTCTGCTACATATCCAACTGGAGCCATGGGTACCCCCTGTGTACTCTTTGGTTGGTGGTTCCTGGGAGCTTTGGGGGGTCTGGTTGGTTGATATTATTGTTTTTCCTGTGAGGTTGAAAATCCCTTCAGCTCCTACAGACTTTGCCCCAACTTGCCCATTGGGTTCCAAATGCTCAGTCCAATGTTTGGCTGGGTACATCCACATCTGTATTAGTCTGGCTCTGGCAGAGCCTCTCAGGACAGTTATACTGGGCTCCTGTCAATAAGCACTTCTTGGCATCAGCAATATTGTCTGTGTTTGGTGTCAGTAGATGGGATGGATCCCTAGGTAGGACAATCTCTGAATGGCCTTAAAGGAACACACATGATATGTACTCACTGACTAGTGGATATTAGCCAAAAAGAAGCTCAGAATACCCACAATACAACTCACAGACCATATGAAACTCAAGAAGAAAGATCACACCAATGTGTGGATGCTATAATACTTCTCAGTAGGGGGAAGAGAATATTTTTATTTCATTTTTAATGTATTAATTTACTTCCTTTTATTTTAAAATTATTTTTTATTCTTAGATATTATAACATAATTACATAATTTACCCATTCCCCTTTCTCCCTACAGTCTATCCAATTAAGCCATTTTCCTGTCTTTTTAATCTATCACCTCTTTTTATACTAACTGTTGTTACATAATTATATGTTTTTGTATATACAAATATATTCCTAAACACATAAATATACCCCAATCAGCCTGTGTAATGTTATTTGTCAGGATATGTTTTCAGGGCTGACCATTTGGTATTTGATAGCCCATTGGTGTGCTCTCCCCTGGGGAAGACTGAGCATTGTACTCTTAGCATTCTTTACTTGCCTGTTGTTCTTCATGTAGGGTAGAAGTCTCTTAGGCTTTCCCTAGTCCACTTTATCATGTCTGTTTGAGAAGACTGAGTTAGCCAGAGCCAAGCTGACTCCATGGCAGGCTGAAAACTGGCAGTTTGGCAGACTAGGCCTAAGTTTTTCTGTTTCCTAGAAATGAGAATCTGGATTCAGGAGCCTGTGGTAAGCAAATGACAGCTTCAGACAGCCAATCTGAGGACACCTTGTCATCTGACCTGAAGCAAGAATAGGTGGCTAGAACAAGTAAGCAATAACCCTGGAACGTTTCCAGAGCCATAACCAATTATAGAATCAGTTAGACTCCTAGATACAGAGCTAACCAATCAAGAAAAAAGGGCCATACCCCTAATAGACAATAAAAACTAGGCCTGGGAGTCCACGGGAAGCCTCCATTCCCAAATGGAGAATGCATGCCAGAATTTTGCTGAATAAATGCTCTTTGGTTTTGCATACTATTTGACTCTGGGATATCATTCTTTGGCAATTCTTGGACCTTAACTTGTTGCTCTTGTCCCATCATGTTGGTGAGATATTATGCATGTAGCTTGTGACATTCATTGAAGTTGAAATTTCACAACAAACACCTGGATCCTCTGGCTCTTACAATCTTTCTTCTCTATCTTCTCAGGGATTCCATGGCCCTTAGCTGTGGAAGTTGTTTTGGAGATATACTTATTAAGAATTGGTTCCATGGGGCTGGAGAGATGGCTCAGAGGTTAAGAGCACTGATTGCTCTTGCAGAGGTCCTGAGTTCAATTCCCAGCAACCACATGGTGGCTCACAACCGTCTGTAATGGGATCTGATGCCCTCTTCTGGTGTGTCTGAAGGCAGCTACAGTGTACTCATATACATAAAATAAATAAATAAATCTTTAAAAAAATTGGTTCCATACCTCTGCATTGTATTTGATTATGGTTTTGTTGTTGTTGCTGTTGTTTTAACTGTGATGTTCTCTGTTGCAAAGAGAAGTTTCTTTGATGAGGGGTGGGAACTACACTTACCTTTAGTTATAAGGATACATATTTAGAAGGGAGTTAGGGATTTTGCTGGTAAACAGGATATAAATAATGTTTCTTGACATAGATACATTGTAAGAGGTCCAAAAGATGCAGACTAAAACTGTTCATTACATATTTAACATTTCTTTGCACTGATAATACTAACAACCTATTAGTTTAGCAATTTTGAAATAGTATTACTAACTCTAGCCAATATAGAATCAAGCATCATTATGATTATCTTTAGCTAAAATATACATCTGATCTGAGTTTCTACCACTAACAGTGATTTTGAAAAATGTACATGGTTACTTACTATTTTTAAGTCTTAAACCATTTGGTTTTAAAAGTCAGTGGGAAGGCAAGACAGGAAAACATGAGAGAGAGAGAAATAATTACATGCCCAACCCCCATCTTGCCAGCTTTTTAAAAATGAAATAAAATATACAGGATACTTCCAAGATTGCCATGCCTGTATATAGAGAATATCTCTCCTTGTGAGTGTAGTTAGAACCCATGGAAAATGATAGAATAGTTATTTCCTTTTTTAGGTTCTTTAAAAGGGTACTTGGCCCTTCTACCACTGAAACATTTCATGACCATTTTTTGAGCTAGCTACATGAGAACTTCATGGCATTATGCAGGCACTGAAAGCAGTTGCTCACTCCTGGCCTGGAAGAAAATGGAGACTGGTATTTCAAAACCTTAAAGGAACCAAAATATTTCAACAATATGAATGAGATGGAAGGAAGACTCCGTGCTCCTGATGAGAATTCAACTGTAGATTCAACTGTAGAGTCTCTGACATGCAAAACAAAGAACCCATTTTTCATTTTACCAGATTTCAGAGCCACAGAAACAGTGAAATAATATACAGACATTGTTATAAGCCACCAGGTGTGTGGTAATTTATTATCCAGCAAAGAAAAGTAACCCACACAAGTGTCATTTGTCATCCTTCTTGGGTTGAGATTTATTCAGTATATTTCATTTACATGTACCACAAAATCTTTCTCCCTGTACTCCTTGGGCTCTCTGATGCTATTATGTGTAAGTTATGAAATCACAGTTGGTATATATACGGGGAAGAAGGATGTGAAGTGGCCCATCATATTATGATCAATTTTAGCTTCGATGGTCTAAACTCTTAGCTTTAGAATTGTAGTGTCTTTGTTTCTAGCCACTGTACACCTCATGCACATGTCTAATTAATCCATCCCCAGCAAGACTCCTATTATCTCCTTGGGGCTCCTAATCCCATGAAAGGGCTGGGGTTTTCAATGATGTTTCTCTGATTCTATTCCTTCATTTTTCCTCCCATGTGGAAATTCATTTTCTCAAAATTGACACGGAGATATGATATTTCAAGTTCCTCTGTTCTGATTCTCTGATTTTAATGATGCATTTACAAAAATCTAGGGAAAATTAGAAAAAGTTCAAAGGCTTACATTCATTAAAATGGACGAACATTTTGTTCAGGAAAACTGAAATAGATGCAAGAGGATTAAAGTGCTACTTCAAACACAGAGATGTAATTAATATGCTTTTAACTTATTTACCTGAATTATTCAACTTCTACTTCTTAGAACAGGCCTTAGTGGACAAATGATTACCAGTTTATATCAGGAACAAAACGTCATGAAAACCTTTTAGAAAAACACTATCATTGCTTCCTATTCATTTTTAGTCAAGACAGGTGCTCAGGTTCGATGGGTATCATTATTTTACACCAGGCCAGTTTGTGGTTATATTGATATGGTCAACGTATACTGCAAGCAGTTTGCTAATGCATAAAGTGGTTATGGAAGGGGTTCATGCCCAGATGCAACTACAGTCCTGCCAACATGAAGATTTTAACCTTTGAGACTCTGAACAGAGATCTATTCAAGTTGTGCCTGAACTTCTGATTCATGAATAAGAACGTGAAATAAGCAAGCCTTGTTTAAAGGCACTGTAGTAATTTTGTAGTAATTCATTATATAACAGTAGAAAACTATTATATGACTATTACCTTCAACATACTGAAAAAAATAATCTTTAATTCCCTATACTTATTTCAATAGTTTTCACTTTCCCATGTGTCTTAAAGAGAAGCAAATCTAGACTTTTAAAAATAATATTGGAGATTAGACAACAGGTTTACCATTTGTGTAAGGCCACGATCTGAGAAATGAAAGGAAGAATACATTCGGAGAACTCTTCCTTAGTGTATGCATCTAAGTTTTAGCTTCTGCATATAGGTCTTGAGGAACATCTTGGAAGAGGGGATGGAAAGATTGTAAGAGTCAGAATACCAGGAATGCTGCTGTGACACAGTTTCTCCTAGAAATGGCTGCAATTGCAAGATTGAAACAAAGTCAGTATCAGTGGGCATGTTAACATGGAAGGAAGTAGATTTCATGGGGTCCCATTGTTAGACAAAGAACCACAAGCAAATACTGACTGCCAGAAGAATTAGCCTCTTCCAGGGATGAGGCTTATAATTTGTGCAGTGAAGATCAGTCTGCCCTGAAACCATATAAAGACAAACAACAATAAAGGACTCAGCAGGTTATATCTATGTGTATTTGTGTACCCCTATAGATGTAGAAAATGAATGAAAGAAAAGTGGCTATCAACTTCAGTGGAGGTGGTGGGAGGGACTTGACTGAAAGTAGCTTGTGGAGGCAGGAGGGAGGACAAGTGATGTAATTCCCTTTCAATGAAAAACATTTCACAGATAAGAGAGGGAAAGTAAATAAAAATTTAAAAATAAAATAAATAAATACAAATAAATACGGCTTTAAAAACTATATACTTTTACAGTGTGTTTTTATTTTAAGCTAAGAGTGATTATAAGAATTAAAAAGTTAAAATATTAGAATCTATAAAGTTCAAAACAACCCCACTAAGAAAACATTAATTTATTTAAGAATGAAAAAAAAATGTGTTTAAATCAAGTTTCCGTAGACGAAACAGCCAATGTATGAAGTCTACCATTGTGTAGGGCAATGTCCATCACATTCCCTCACTGTTTACCTACTGGTCCACCCAGAGCAATGCTCACTTTTACAAGCTCCATTCATGTGAAATATCCCACACAGGAGTGCCATATTTCTTATCCTTTGTGTAATTTTTACTATACCCAATCTGATGCTTTTTCTCACTAAGCTTTAGTTAGCATATAAAATAATACGTTTCATTCTAATGTTTTCACTTTTTATAGATCCTTTCACTTTATACTGATATATGTTTGTAGGTATGCAAATATTTGCCATTGCATTACAATCGCCTCCTATACTTTTCAGCCCAGTGGAATGATGTTTGTAGGCTAGGAGCAATAATGAAGGTGAGTAGTAGACTATATGACTCTGTAAATATACTCTAGGATGCTAGTACATTGTGGAAATTGCCTAATGGTACATTTCTTAGCCTGTGTCTTCCATTGTTATCCAATACATGGCAGTATGAATGGCCAATACAACACCCAATGGTGTGTCTTACAATTCAGTCTGCTATATGCTTATAATAAGATCCATCTAAATCTGAGTGGGTTTGAATTTTTTTCTGAATAAGAAATACTATTTGTAAAAGAATGAAGGAGGATAAATCCTGGTATAAAGTGATTTTTTGGGTAAGCTTTTGCCTCAAAGTTAATTTATTCAAGCGAAAAAGAAGCAGCACTAGACTATGCTAGCAGAGCTGTATTGTCAGAAGCTGTGTATAATCTGAATGGCTGAATACATCAACTTGTACTTGCTTTCAGTTCTATAAGTCTCAGCAGCATCTGTGTAAATCACAGATGATTACAGTACTACTACCCAGTATTTCTGGCACAATCTCAGACATAATGGACATGAAGGCATTTTTAAATACAAATAAAAGAGCAATCATTATTGAAAATTAGGCTGTTTTCTTTTTCTATGTTGCTTTTATTGAATATGTATTCCTCAGAATAATTATGTCAGTTTTTTTTTAACCCAGAAACATTTTTGTTAATAAAAAGCATCCATTGTCATATTTAGTTAAAACAGGGATGATGTTTGATTACATTATCCCAACACGTTTCTTTACATAGTGCTACTATTTGCACTTATTTATCTAATACCTAGTAAGAATTGATATATTCTTCTTTGTCCTTGAATATACAGAATACTGAACATTCAAAGCTAATCTATGTCTCATGAATTAACATGACATGCTTTCTTTTTTTGATGTGATTCAGTGGAAAATTTCTACAGATTTACCAGTGTATAAAAATGGATTGATTTTTTAGTAGTCTAGTCACTAACAAATGAAAAAGAAACACTTTTAATATTGAAAAAGGATTTAAGAAGAAAACATTTTAATATAACTAATGTCTCCTGACATTTCTATGTCAAACGTTTTAAAAATTGTTAAGTAAGGTTTTTAAATAGTTGATTAACTGAATCAGTTTGGGGAGGGGACATGACTGTGCAAGTGTTGCATCCTGTCTCCAACTGCCAACTCTGAAGCTTTGCCTCATTGTCTGGCTCTGGTCATGAATCTGTAGTACTTGCACTAAACTGAAAACATCTTTGGGCATGAATAGAAGTTATTTAATGGCACTTTAGCAACAACAATAAGGCAATAAGGAAAATAAGAATGATTTTCATACATCATCGTAGGGTTATTATTACTGTGACCAAAGGCAACTTGAGAGGAAAGGGTTTATTTCATCTATAGTTTTATATAATAATTTATTAACAAAAATAGTAAGGATAAGAACTCAAGCAGGGCAGGAACCTGGAGGCAGGAGCTGATACAGAGGCATTGGAGAGGTGCTGCTTACTGGCTTGCTCCATGTATAATTCTCAGCCTGCTTCCTTTTAGAATCCAGAACCAGCAATGGGTTGGGCCTCCCACATGAATCACTAATTAAAATATTCCCTACAGTATTGCCTACAGACTGATTCTATGGAGGCATTTTCTCAACCGAGGCTCCTCCTCTCTAATGACTCTAGCTTGTGCCACGTTGACAGAAACCTAGCCAGAACATACATAATATTTGGGAGAGATTCGGTGATGAAGATGGAGAATTTGGAAAGATATTTAAAATCTTCTATTTGCTTTAATTTAGAATGTGTGAGACATTAAAGGATAATAAGCTTTTCCAGAAGAAGTCTAACAATTCATTACTGTGTTTTATTTCCTGTCTTTTGAACTGAGTACATTTTATTGCATAGCCTTAAAAAGTTTTGTGAAATATTTAGTTGAGATTGGTTTTTCTCATATTTTCTAAGGGATAGATTACATTTTTGGAAAGTTTTCATACTATGACTTTTTTTCTGTATTCACTTTAAATGAATCATTTGATGAATACAGACTGAGAAAATGCTTAGCTGATGTTCATTTTATTAGTAACCTTTTTGTGGAAAGTGAAAGGATTTTCTGTTTATGTTGTCATGAAAGGCAGATCAGGAGAGATGGTATCTGATCAAGGTCAATAGAAGTTTTATAGAGGGTTTAAAAAGAAGAGGATTAACCATGTAAGGTGACAAAACTGAACATGCAAAAGCTGAAAGATGTCAGTAAGCATCAAGTACTCAGTTGCTACCTTGGGATTTAAAACTTCAATGCTTGGAATTTAAGATAAGGCGTAGGGTCGTATGCCTGGGTGTTAGCCTGTGGGAGAAGGGTGGTTGATTTAACTTTTGTTGGAGATCGTATTCTTTCCAAGGGTGGTGACTGTTTTTAAAAACAGTGATATAACATATACTCTTTAAGACATCATTTTTGTAGTAGGTATGTATTTAAAATGAAGTGAAACTGCCAGGCCCAAGGTAAAGGAATGGGTGATACTGATAGTTATTTTCAACTTATCCTGCACAGGATTTTCACCTTTTTATGTTATAATAGTATGGTAATAAAATGTTGGATCAGTTGAATTTTTGTTCATTTGGCAGGGATCAAGCAGCATCTATCTTTCTTGTCTCTTATTCTGAGTGAAGCTAAATCTCATATATTTTCATATAAACTCTTTCTTCATGATTGGTCACAAGGACCCATCCATAGTAGTTTTCATCTATTAAAAATTACATATAATTTATAAGTGCATGCATAATACATAGACAAAATGAAGTTATGCCACTTGAACTGACAATGCTCCCTCCAAGAGCCCTAGGCAACCTAGTAAGAACCCTGGTGCCAGGCATAGTAAATCTTCTGTCCAGTTGTTGATCAGGGGAATCCATGATACTTTCAAAGCAATACAGGCTATTGCTACTGCTTCTGCTTACCTCTCAGACGTTAAAGTCAAGTACCTATCTCAGAAGGCTCCATGCATTTGCAACACAGGCATCTCAGGATCACAGTGGAGAGTTAGCCTTCAGAAAGCCTTCTATCTGAAGAACCAACCTTTGTAGAAGAAGAAGGTGTTACACAAGCCACCAAGGGAGGGAAGCAACAAATAGAACTAGCCAGCTTAGAAACCTATAAGCCAAAACAAAATGATCACAATGGTCAAAATATCCTTGAAGGTATAACACTGGTCCTCATATGTTGGTGGCAATCAGCAATCATCTAATTAGATTTAAGCATTACTCAGCAGGAGAGAAATCATGTCTGGTACTGGAACTCTTTCAAACAACCTGGCATTAGTGAGGTCATGGATCTTAGAGGAGAACTTATTGCTGCTACTTTACTAAACCAGCATCTTTCTTAACTGTTATAAATCAGTTTTTTTTTAATATCCACAAATATGTGAGGTTGCCAACCCTCACCAAAGAAGCTTTTCTTTGCAACAGATAGACACTGTTACAGAAAACCACAACTGGTCAAATTGAAGAGAGCAACTGACCTTGGGGTTCCCAACCCCATCGGATGCATGGACAAGAAAACTCCTGTACCTAAAGCTTAGGGAACTTTGCAGAAGATGGATCAGAAAGATTATAAGAGCCACAGGATCAGGAACTCTGTCTCCTAGAAATGGCAGGGAAGCTACACCCATGATATCTCAACAATAAGGCCACCAAAACAAGACCTCAAAGGTTACAACATCGATATATATTCTAGATGGAAAGAAACTCTATATGAACCACAGCCAACAAAAGAATGCTGAGGGTGGGACAAGTAGTCTTCTCTCATGGAAGACTCCCCTCATTTATTACCCAGTAGCACATGGCCAGCTTGCAATCATGCACACAAAATGTTCAAAATATTAGGCAGGTTGTGTCTATATGTAGAAATATATAGGTTACATGGGTATCTATAATTTCTATCTGTCTGTCTGTATATCTATCAATTATCTATCTGCCTACCTATCATCCAATAGTACATACATGATTGTATCATCTATCTATCTGTCTACCTATCTATCAATCATCTAAATTAGCAAGACAAGGCAGAGAGTCATGGGAAGAGTTTTATGAAAGAAATAAAATAGGATATAATTATAAAGGAGAGGATATCATTATATTTTAATAAAAACTGTTAATTGAAGAAACAAGAGAAAAGACCCATTTTATGACTCTTGAGCCCTATTTCATTGATTTGTACACCTTCTTTCCCCTAGATTTCTGGAAATAGTTTATATGAATATATTTTTTCTATGATATAAATTTTAAGTATTTCTCTCATGAATACTCATTTGACTTTCTGAGAGAATTGGCAGTCCTTTCTTTCTTTTTTGTAAATGGGAGCTGAGGATCCAAAATCAGGTCTCTTTTCTTACATAGCAAGCACTTCATTGATTGAGCTCTACCCAATCACCTCTGCCCAAATTGATATTTTTATGAAGGGTAGAAACTAATAATCTTTCATTTTACAAAGGCTACATTTTTACCTCTCAACTCAACTCTACATTTTGTAGAAAAGTTGAAGTATTATGGAATTCATTAATTAATAAACATTTAGATTTGTGCCACTCTTAACATTATTTTTGCATTTTGCCACTTTAAGTAGAAATTTATACTGACCCTTTGCTACATTTTGGATCTTGACTAAAGTAAGTTTATGCCTTTTCAGAAATTTGAAAATTATTTCCCTATCATTTATACTAACTAAAAAGATCTTGGAAATATGAATATACAAGATTTTGAAACATTGAGGAATATGGTATTTAAAACAGACTCGAAAATTAGGTAATTGTGAATCTTTTTGCTTTATGTTGAGTGATAATTGGTAGGAAGTGGGGTTTTTTGGTGAGAGAGAGCAAAATACATTTATGCCTTGTGAAATATGTTGTCATAATGTGAAAGAAAAAATAGAGGCTTTAATAAAAATAAACAGATGTCTGATATTTAGACAGAGGTTGATACAGATATTGCTCTTTTAATGTTAGAGCACTCAGGGATGAATGTAAAGCTGAACTTCATAACTCATCAGACTGATTTTTATTCATTACATTTTTCCTAAGTAAAATTTGTATAATTATCCAGCCAAATAGAGAGTGTGCGTAGCAATTTAGAAACATGTTTGAAGAAGTAGGCAAAAGGTGTTGAGTAACTTGGCTAGCTTTCAATATAGCAAGAGAAACAGCAAGGTCAATAGCTGTAAGGTTTAATTTTGGTTTAACTGGATTATGTTGAAAACTTTGTTGTTCAGTCAATTATTTCACCAGAGGCAGATGCAATTTCATGCGGTGTTGGAAGGGTCCCTTGTGCATTTTTTATCTAATCAACAATAGATTGAATGTCAACAACTTGGTGAGTAATCGAACAGCACACATTAGGGAGAGAATCTTGGACTTTGCTCAGGCATATATTTCAATAGTGACTTGGAAGAAGCAAGTTTTTGTTTGTCTTAAAGACATATAGAGATCAGGAAAGTAGGTTTTTGTCAAAACTTAATCTATTATATAGGCCAAGGATCAGAAAGAAACTGGTTGTTTAGAACCCATCAGTTGATGACTTTGAGAAAATGGGCTTTCTTTCTTGACCTCATGTTTTCCAGATATACATGCTGAGGGTAATAGCACTACACCCTTAAAAGACTTGCATTTAACTACCTTGTTCAATCATCATCTGTCTCTGTCCATTTTGTAATATGTGCTGACTGATGACTGAACACTCCAAACTCTTGACACACAGAGAGCATTTACTGCAAAATTATTATTATTATTTTTTCCTGCAAGGAAAAGCCTTGGCAAGAGAAGTTTGATTTATGATGCTGTATATGGTATCTTAATGATACAATTTAATGGAATTCAAGTAAGTTGATTAAATATAAGCATGTAAATTGTTTTGAGAGCTTCAGAGAGGCTATAAAGATCGGGCATGAAAATTCTACAACTGTCTGTGGGGAAGATGATGGCAAGTGATTAGAAGTGTCATAAATAGCTAGGATTTGGCACTTAAATAGCTTCACAAGTATTTTAAACTGGCATTCCACTTTAAGTAACAAAAACTAGACATTAACAAAGATCAATTATTGTTTGATTCATACAAGAGTAATAACTGACATCTGATAAGCAATCCAGAAACAAACAAATTAAAAAAAAAAAAAAACAAACCTTGGTCTTAGATACGTATTGTTAAAAGGAAATTTTAATGTGAATTTTGGTAGCATGGAGTGAATTATCCTTCAACTTTTCCCTGGGGACATAATAAGCAAGGATTTTAAATGTATAAGAGCATCAGTAAGCTGAAGGGAACTGAAAAAGTGTATTCTTTAAAGTCTTCTAAGTTGTCAGAAGTTCTGAGTACACAGCTTACTTCCTTCTTGTCTGAAGGTGTTACTGACTCTCTTGGTAAAGGAATTAAGAAGGTATAGATTGATACATTTGAGATAATGCATAAAGAAATCTTGTCTGAATAACAGCTAACACATTAGGAATGAGAGAAATTTAGAAGGGAAAGAAATGCAGCATCTGTGTATAGACTGCATTTATTTCTGTCTGCATGCTCTAACTGTACGTGACTTTGAAAGCAGAGAGAGTGCAAAATGGGTAGAGACTATAGATGATTCTATTCTACAAATAAGTAATGGGTAAGTTGACAGGTTTTAATTTTGTTCTTTTGAAACAACTTTGAAATATAACTGATGTTGCCTTTGCTGGCAGATTTCAAGAAATATGTTCTAGAATGTTTATGCAACAGAAGTGACATGAACTGAAAAAAATGTAAAAGTTGGTGTGGTGTGTGGTGTGTGTGTGTGTGTGTGTGTGTGTGTGTGTGTGTGTGTGTGTGTGTGTATGAGTGTATGCTTCTCTGTGTATCTATTACGTGTAGATGGTGTCCATGGATATAAGAATATGGCATTCAATCTTTGGGAGCTGAAGTTACAGGAGGTTATGAGCCATATAATGTTGGAAACTTAAATCAGGACCCACAAAAAAAGAGCAAATGCTCTTAAGTGCTGGGACATCTCTGTAGTCCAGACATGAAGTGGAAATTTCTGGTTTTGTTGGAGACTTAGTTATGACATGTGATGCTTTTTTTTCTGTAATCTGTCTTATGAGATGATGTTTTTGTTAAAGCAGATACGTGGGAAGACGTTTTTGGAGGCTGATTGACAAAAGGGCATTTGATGTTTTGCTGGAATGGATTCTTGTGAGAATACATGATGTTTGTAAAGGATATAAATATAGCCCAATGGACAGTGGAGAATGCTGGGTGGTATTCATATGCCTTACCATTCTTTGTTAGTCATGGTTTGTCTTGACTTCATAGAGAGAAACACACCAAAAAACTTCTCTTGGTATTGCTGCAGCTTCTTGCTGCTTCTACCAACTTGGACCAACTGGCAGAGCCTTGCAGTCTCTTTTGGATCAACCTGCCTTTGCTGATTTGTGAATGGCGTTTGTGAGTGAGCAGCTGCCACTGCTGATTCATGTGAACTGACTGCTGGTATCTTGACAATGCAGATTGGATTTGCTTCAAAGAAATATTTCTAAATAGGTCTACATTCTCCTTTCCTCTATTAACCTTTTCTTTCTACTACCTCTGGTGGATGGTGGGCTAGAAAGGATGTGAAAGCATTTAAGAACACTTATTAGCAGTAGGTTTAAAGAATCTAAGTCTTCACAGAAATTTTTTTAATTCAGTTTATCAGTAATTTCCCAGGATAGTTTTGAATTTATGCTGCTCCTGACTCCTAGGTGATGAGAAAGGCAAGCACCTTCATGATGGCAGAATAGTTTTAAGTAAGTAAAGAATCTCAGCAGTTATAGAAACTTCAAAAGAAGAATTTATAGCTTAATAATATCTAAAAACTAATATGAGGGAAGTACATGGGAGGGGTTGGAGGAAGAAAAGAGGGAAATATGTAACTATATTTCAATCTTTAAAGATACTTTAAATAAAAATATAAAAAAATAAAATGTAATGATTTTGCTTTTATTGTTTTGATTTTTAAGACAGTGGCTCATGCAATCCAGGTGGTCTTGAATTCATATATAGTTGAAGATAACTGAAATTTCTGAGCTTCTTGCCTCTATTTCTCAATTTTGGGTATTACAGATGTGGACTGTCACATCTGGCCAGAAAAATGTAGGCATTGAGTACTAGAGAGCTACAATGTAAATTAGAGTAAAATAATTCCGTGATATTGCAGTTTTTACAATATATTATTTAACAATGAACCACCATTATCAGAAAGCATGTAAAATGGATTGGTTGTATAAGCTAATTCAACAAGTCAAGGAAACAACAGAATCCTTAGATTTTTTTTCATAAATACATAAAGCAAGAATTTGACCTCATTAGACATGGAAAGGAAAAGGTAAAAAAAGAAGCCTGTGGGTACTTCACACACTTAGAAAACAGTGTTTTTTTCTTCTTACAGTTAGGACAATCCTTCACAGGTTTCACAATGCATAGTTGCATGAGGCAATAAAAGTATACTCCTCTACTCTAGTGGGATCTAACAGCTTGGGTCTTAGTCATTATGTTGACAAAGATTAATAAGATAAAAGTAGTTTATTAGCATATTCAATCCATACAGTTGGAGGAAAATTTGGGCCATGGGTTTATTGGTCATGCTTGCTGGGCAAACATGAGGACCTGAGGACCCAGAACATTTATGTTACAAACTGGGTATGGTGACAGTAGCCTGTAATCCAGACAGTGTGGTCACAGGGACATTCCTGGCTTACAGTCCAGCTGAATTGGTATACTTCAGGTTCAATGAGAGACTCCATTTAAAAGAAAAAGCAGATAATGTGAAGAGGACCAAAGGAAGACATTAAATGCCAAGCTCTGTTGCTTGCAAGTACATGGATAGGGACAAGCATACACACCATTATATGTCATGTAGTCAATGGAAATATGTGAGGTTCTTAGACTATTGTATATTGGTTAAGTTCATAGAATAAGCTTGAGCTTGTCTATGATGTCCAGTGTGCTGTGTAACTCTCCAATTTAAGAGCCCATTATGGTGTTGGGGGAAAGATAGGTACAAAAATAATTATAAGGCAAATTGAAAAGAGACTAACATCACACTGAAGCAAAGTAAATTAAAGAGAATTTACGTATTGATGAAATGAAGGGAAAGGCATTGGAGATCAGAGACATTTTTAAGGAACAAAGGTATAGTGGGCACAGAGGCAGGCCTTTAAAAATCCATTCCTTGATCTTCAGAATTGTCAAAAATTTAGTTTGAGGAAGCTATGGTGGCTCTCCCGTTATCTCAACACTTGGAAGATGAAGCAGAAGGATCATCTCATGTTAGAGTCTAGCCTAAGATTCACAGTGAGATGCTAAAAAGCAAAAGCAAAATACAAAGCTATAGAAAATAGGCTTGATGTTAGAAAACTTATAAACAGGGCACAATTATGAGCTTAAAGATCTCAAAATAGATTTTTCTGGATTGCAGAAAGGAACCAGTGAATTTTCAGGTGCCTAAGATAGTGCAACTTTTAAAAAGCAGACAGTACTCAAAAAATTTAACCCAGAATTAATCCTGTCTAAAGGAAATACATGGACAAAGAGTGGAACAGAGACTGAAGAAAAGGCCATCCAGAGACTGCCCCACCTTAGGATCCATTTCATATGCAGCCACCAAAACTCAGACACTATTGCTGATGCCAAGAAGTCAGCTCCTTTGCTTATAGAAGCCTGATATAGCTGTCTCCTGAGAGGCTCTGGCAGAGTCTGACCAACACAGATGTGGATGCTTGCAGCTGACCATCGGACTGAGCATGGGGACCCCAATGGAGGAGTTAGGAGAAGGACTGAAGTAGCTGAAGGGTTTTTCAACCCTATAGGAAGAACAACAATATCAACCAATCAGACCCCCCAAGAGCTGCCAAGGATGAAACTACCAACCAAAAAGCACACATGGAGGGACCCATGGCCTCAGCTGCATATGTAGCAGAGAATGGCCTTGTTGGGCATCAATGGGAGGGAGGACCCTTGGTTCAGTGAAGGCTTGATACCTCAGCATAGGGAAATGCTAGGGTGGTGAGGCAGGAGTGGGTGGGTGGGTGCGTGGAGGAGCACTCTCAGAGTAGCAGGGGATGGGGATGGGATAGAGGGTTTGCAGAGGGGAAACCGGGAAGGGGGATAACATTTGAAATGTAAATAAATAAAATAACCCAAAAAACAAAAACAAAACAAAAACAAAAAAACAGAGAGTATGGTATCTGGATCATAGCACATGGGATGCATTTCAGTTATTTGATATGTTAAAATTAGTAATAAATCAATTATTCTTTTACTTTACAAGGGTTCAATATCTAGAATGAACAATATCAAAAGAAGGAAATGAAATATATTATAGAAATACCTGATTTTACTGTTCATATCATTTGGAGCCTTAGATACTAGGTTCTGTTTCTCTAAAGATGTGAAAATTTCAAAGCTTTATCCTCAAGAAAATAGCTTTTGAGACACTCTGAGGAAAAAGCTGACTTTGCAACCCAAGCAAGGCAGATGAAATCATGACTTGTATTCTTTGTCATCTTCCATATGAGCCAGTGCATTAGGAACAGGAAAGGAACCATTCATTTTTCATTGTTCTTTCCTGGGTTCTGCGTGGGCTGGATTCTCTAATGCTTTATTTTAGTCCATTTCCAGTTATTCTGTAAGATCAATATTTCAAAGTAACAATAGATTCTGGATGTATACACAGGTTTGAGTGTGTGTCTGTGCGTGATATTTTTCTCCATTTCTAACCTTTTTATTGCTGCCATAGCAATAAAAAATCAGGACAGGACAGGTCTACAGAGCTCTGAAAATGGCAAGTGATCAATAAGAAACAAAGTCCTATTAATTCATAAAGGCTGAAACTACAGGTGTAAGGGAGAAGAAAAAGATAGTGGAAAATAAGGAGAGAAAAATAATATCCTAATGGTTGACTCTAGGGATGTTTAGGATTTACTAAGGGTCTTTAGAGCATGCTGAATTTTTTTTAAATAGATAAAAATATGCACCAGAAAAAATATGCACTAGAAATAGATATTCTGTGCAAGACTGATCACTTCGTTCTAAGACAATTCAATAAAACAATATCTTTTGACTAAATTCCTTTTCTGTCAACCTTTCAGATGAGAGGTGTAAAAAGCCCACTGCTGTCAAAGAAGTGGGAAAGAAGTCACCATGACAACTTGAATCCAGTGAATTTGTTAGGTCCCTCAAAAAAAAAAAAAATAGACAAATAAGAGAAGAAGGAAATTTGAAAAGCAGCTCATTTTGAAGCGATCAGTTCTAGAATTGTAAAGAAGCAATTGGAATGTTGGTGTTTTCAGGCATGAAGATTCACTCTCCTTGTGGCATCTCTACACCTTCCTGTAAGGGCAGCAGAGAGCTTTCTGAAGAGGTAAACACCCAAGGCCTTCTCCTGCCTCCACTGTGCAGTCTATACATATCTGCTGGTTTATATGACACATGTTCTCACTATTCAGGGGATTATGTTCTTGCACAGGGTACATTTGCATTTTTCTGGCCTTTGACATGTACCTACTGGTGCATTTCTGGGTCCTGAAGCTAATGCAGCCTTTTATACTTCCTGTAAAGTAATGGAATACTCTTTAGCTTAGACTGCCAAGTTGGCCAAGGTTACTGTGTCAGACACAGGTTTACTGCTTACTATGGAATCTTAGATATTCTAGAGAAATCATTATATGATATATACTTTTTCTAAGTTATAAACCTTCTTGAGATAAATCTGATAATTTTTTTAAAGCTCAGATTTACAGGTTTAAAAAGAGGTACTGAAGAGTAGTCTTATACTCTCATAAAACTCTGAAGCTTATGTTGATAATCTCTGGGGTCTAGAGCTAATTCATGCTCAGAAAAGTTGCTGTTGGTTATGACATCCTTTCCTTGGGGTGTCCTTAAAGTTCTGTGATCTGGACACTCAAATGCAGCAAAATAAATACTTGGTTTGGTTTGGAGTTTGGTTTGGAGTATGATAGAGAAATGGCTTTTGGCTGACTGGGTGAAAGATTATCAGAAAATGGTGTCTTTAAAGGTTGTAAAAGATATTGGAGGCCGGAAATCATAGGAAATAACTTAGCCATCTTCGGTTGGGTTCTGCACACAACCTTTCCTAACGTCCCGTCTAACATCTTGTTAACAATCTGGGACTTCCACCTGCATCAGGTACCTGCATACGTGTTTTAAGCAGTTCAAAGGTTTCTCTTTTCTTTTACAGCCATCACAGATTCTATTCAGCCATACCCTTGTATATCTGTGTGGGGTGTCAGTTTAATTGGAACTGTTTTGGGGAGATTGTTCCACACGGCAAGCTGTATCCTCCAAATGAACTTATGAAGAATCCATGTTAACTCTCTTAGGACTATAGATAACTTGATGTGAATATGACTTTAATTATATTATTATAAGAAGGGTCATACACAGTGATCGAATTATGTTATAACTGTTAATCTAACTAAAGAACCACTCAAATAATCCTATTAATAACCTGCCTCCTCCTCTTGAAGCCCATCAAAAGCAGCCCCAAACAATGACATGGGCCTTATATATTCTTACTCATGTGACGATCTTTCACTCTTGATGGCATATTTGTTTCAGATTGGTACTTCCACTTTGTTTAAAATATAGTTTCCTTGCTATTTTCCAATCTCAGTGTGCCTTTACTTCACTCTTGAATAAGATGCCCAGAACCTGGTAACAGCTTGCCTAGACCCTGTCTACTGCTCCTGTTCATCGGATACACACCACTCAGGGAAAACTGAAACAGAGAACTGGAGCAGAACAGTAGGGCACAATATTGGAAGTCATTAGAAAATTATACCAGAAAGGGACTATAGGACCAAAGGACTTTACATGCCATGCTAGGAATTTTAATTTTTCCCGTCAAAAGTAATATAAAACCAGTGATCTTAGATCTCACAGAAACCACCCCACTCTAAAGAAAGAATGTGAGACAACTATCCAACCATGTGTGGTATATTGTAGGTCCTCAGAACATGCTGAGAGAACAGAAGGAAAGGACAGGTGTAACACCTTTGTGGTTGGGGTGGGCAGTTGATTGTTGCTGAGAAGGAGTGCTGCAAGTTACTTTTCTTTGAAAAATAAAAGAATGGCAAAGAAAAGAGAGAAGGGATAGGGTGTTGTAGAGGATGGATTCAAAATGCTTGAAAGCAGGAGATTGTGACACAGCAAGGAAATAGCATAGTTTCATTGTTGTTGACTTTTGGATTGAAGTAAATATCCATGATTGAGATCGTGGAGGATTTAAAGAGATAACAATTATAAATAGCCTAAACTAAGGGACTTATGTGCAGTTCTATAAGCTATGAAGAAAACTGGAAAGTAGGAAGCTAAATATGTAAATTTGGGTTTGGGGCATCTAGTTTGACAGTGATGGATAGAGAGAAGTAATGTCTACATTTAATAGACAGGCGAAGCTAGACGTCTTGCATGATGAACCTGAATAGAAGCATGAGGGTCAGAACTAAAGACATGATAATTTATTGGGGAAGAGGGACCTTTTGTCATGTATAGAGGGTCAAAAGATGACATTCAGAATGTTGACTTGAGAGAATTAGTAATATAAATCACTGAAAGAGAAAATTCTAAGTCAAAATTTGGCTTGGGTAAAATTTACATAAATACTAAGCACTAGTGGTTTAGAAATGTGTACAGACCATTCTATTTAGCCTTTGAAATTTAGAGCTCAGTTAACATGCAGTCCATACACATATATGTAAATTGCTGTTGGTATACTCATTTCTCTGCAATGATCCTAAATGGCTATTTTTTTATACATTTAATGGCGATGACATTAGTCAAAATACCCAACAAAGAGGAGAAAGAACCAGTAGAGACCATGTCCAGTGGATAGGCACGGCCCCTGTTTGAAGGATGGGGCTACTCACCTATCTCAAAAATTTTAACCCAGAAGTGTTCCTGTCTAAAGGAAACACAAGGACAAAGAGTAGAGCAGAGACTGAAGGAAAGGCCATCCAGAGACTGCCCTACCTAGGGATCCATCCCATCTGCAGACACCAAACCCAGACACTATTGCTGATGCCAAGAAGCACTCGCTGACAGGAACTGGGTATAGCTGTCCCTCTGAGAGGCTCTGCCAGAGTCTAATACAGATGTGGATGCTCACAGCCAACCATCTCTGACTGAGCCATGGAAGAGTTAGGGGAAGGTCTGAAGGAACTGAAGGGGATTGCAAACCCATAGGAAGAACCAAAATATCAATTAACCAGATAACCGGACCCCTCAGAGCTCCCAAGGACTAAAACACCAACCAAAGAGTACACATGGGTGGGTCCATGGCTCCAGCTGCATATGTAGCAGAGGATGGCCTTATCTGGCATTAATGAGAGGGGAGGTTCTTGGTCCTGTGGAGGCTCGATGCAGTGTAGGAGGATGCTAGGACAGTGAGGAAGGAGTGGGTGGGTGATGGAGGAGCACCCTCATAGAGGCAGGGGGAGGAGGAGGGGCTAGGGCTTTGGAGAATGGAAACTGGGAAGGAGTGCAACATTTGGAATGTAAATAAATAAAATAGCCAATTTTTTAAAAGTAAAAAAGGTTTATTTTCTTTTTTTCTTTCAGTTTCGTTTTATTTATTCTTCTCTCATACATTATATCCCAACTGTAGTTTCCTCTCCTCCAGTCAGATTCACTTCTCCTTCTCCAGAAGATTCACTTCTCTTCTTTTTCCCCCTCAGGAAAGAGCAGGACTCCCAGGAATATTACCCAAACATGGCATAACAAGTTACAATAAAATTAAGCACAAACCCTCATATCAAGACTGAATGAGGAAACCCATCAGCCACCAAAAGGTCCCAAGAGCAGGCAAAAGAGTCAGAAACAACCTCAATCTACTAAAATATATTTAATGGCATATTCGGCATTTAATGTGTTTCATTTAATGGGTGTCATAAACTAAAACATGTATTTCCAGGGAATTCAACATAAGATTTATTCATTGTATTTTTGTTTCAGAATGTTTTGCCTGTTTGTACGTCTGTGTAACAAGTGTATGCCTGGTGTATCTGAAGGTTAGAAGAGTGTCAAATCCCCACTGAACTGGAGTTGCAGATGGTTGTGGGAACAATTATGTAGGTGCTGAGGCTGAATCTTGGTCTTGCTAAAATGAGCCATTTCTCCAATCCTCAAAACTAAATATTTTATATTCATCAATACTTGTAGTGGTAAAGAAAGATACAAAATGCACATCCTTTACACTATCTACAGAGCAACCAGATGTTTGGAGCTAATTTTATGGTTTATACTCTTCAATTTTTCTTCTAGAACCGCTGTATCCTATCTCTTTGACCAAAATTCTGATTACAGCCAGTGATACATTGAAATCCCCAAGGAGATTACTGCTATCACACAAAACTGTTCTCAGTTCTGCAAAGATGCCAGGAACAGCTTCCTCAGCCACTGCAGATGTGTGAGATAAGAAGCCTCTTTTCCTCAGAGTGCAGCATGATGAGTAAATGGTAACAGAGTAGGATTTGTATATCACACAAAAACCGTTTACATGTATTCCTCGACACTATTCTTGACACAACTTTAAAATACACATTACTGTGACTTGAATTTTTTCAACCATTCTGTATGATAAGCAGCTATGCAAGGTACTGGGATGTGAGCACAAATTTTCAATAGTTCAATAGTTAAAAGACTACAAGGAATGACAATACTGAATATTTGGATATTTACACAATTACATCATGATGTAAGAACAATGACTGGAGTATGTGAAGTTCTGGGTGGTAGAAGATTTCTAAAGAAAGATTGCCAGAATCAGCCAGATATTTCAAAGTGTGTAATAGAGCAAGCTTACATAGTTAACCTTGCCTAAACCTAGATAGAAGTGATTTAAAAACTGACCTGGTACACTTCAAAGAAAACAAGACCAAAGGAAAGAAAATAAGCCCCGGAGTCAGAGATGTGTAAATTCCTGTTATCGTTTGTGCTGTCTCCACATAAGAAAGCACAATAAGAGCAATTCTACCAGAATTAATGGACACATTTTAAATGTTTTCATTCTCATGTACTTGTACAAAACAAATAGAACTCTAGAGGTCGCTGATGAGCAGATCTGAGTCTTGGCTTCTGCAGAGTTTCTCTCTGCTCAGAATTAGTTGTTATAAAGAATTATATAAGAGTGGTTAGGCACAGGAAACTCCCCCTTTGACAGTCCTCCAACATTTTAACCACACATCTATAGCTGTGACTCATTTTAGTTTAATGACATTTTGAATGGAATAGACAACATAATTTCATAGCTACAACGATCTCTTGACCTCAGAGAAATATACATCAATTTATTGCCTTAAACGTCGCCCGGGTGTCATTTGTGCACCAGGCACTGTGACCCTTAAGGGTATTTAAATCCACTACATTTGTACATTTTAGTATGTGACTCTGAAGCTCAGAGAAATGTGTTCTGGCCCAAAGTCACTCATGGGGTATTTATTAAATGGAGATAAGAGCTAAATTATTCTGAAAGTCCCCTGTCAGTTTTCTCAGTTTTCTTCTATCTAGTGAATAATTCGAGCTCTGAATTAAGGGCAATTCAGCTTAATGAACCTTTAGCAAGCGTCTAATGTCTATCATCTATATTCTTTGAGGAATGATTTTGATGAACTACCTAATCTATCAAAATCAACATATTGGTACATAAGTACAAGAAGTTAAGTATTAATATAGAAGAACTTACCTTCTAGTGAGCATAGGGGTCATAGGAGAGACATGCTGGAGGAATGGAGGAGAGGGAGTAAAAAGGAGGGCACTCTAGGCTAACTCAAACAGCTACAATATGATTGCATCATTAATGAAACTATTCTCTCTGTCTCTGTCTCTCTGTCTCTCTGTCTCTCTCTGTCTCTGTGTGTCTCTCTCTCTCTCTGTCTCTCTCTCTGTCTCTCTCTCTCTGTCTCTCTCTCTCTCTCTCTCACACACACACACACACACACACACACAAACTTAATATACTTACTGTTGCTCATATGTACATATGTTTAGGGCTGACACTTGGGTCTAGGTAACCTATTAGAGAGCTCATCTCCACAGGAAATTGATTCTTGCTCTCCCAAAACCTGGGACTCTTTCACTTTGGATAATTTCTTGTGGATTTTCTCCTTCCTATCTACACTGTCCTGTCAATTGATGTTGTCACCATTCAGATCTTGTTTAACAACCATATTGTTGAGATTTCATGGGTACAGCTTCCGTGTTGTGTCTTGAAATACGGTGTACTATCTGGCATTCACCCTCTGCTTACAGTATTACTTTCCCTGCTTATGGGATTATATATATATATATATATATACACACACACACACATATACACACACACACACACACACACACACACACACACACATATATATATATATATATATAAATTGGACATTAAATTGGAACAGCCATGTTAGTGAGACTTTATGGTTTTAGCTTCTGATATTATGAGGAAACGCAATCTTACAGCAACTCTGATCTTTTGGATCTTAAAATCTTTCTTCATCATCTGCCACATTGTTTCCTGGACCTTAGATGCCGGCGTGTTTAGTGGATATCTCCACTGAGTTTTGGCTCTACAACTCTGCATTTTGATTGCTTGTGTTTTTCTGTAGTGTTCTCTGAGTATTGCAAAGAGAAGTTTCCTTGATGAGAGGGGAAGACATCATTTATCTGTGAGTAAAAGAAAAGTATTTATGGACTATTCTTAGGGATTATGCTGGTTTAAAAATTTAGTAGATATGGATTATTGGTCCACACTTCTGTGAGCTCCTATGAGCCCAGGCTGATTGATGCTGTGGGTTTTCTTGTGGTGTGCTTGATACCTCTAGCTCCTTTCCTCCTCTTCTGTGGGATTCTTCTGGCTTTCCCTAGTGTTTGGCTGTGAGTCTCTGCATCTACCCCCGTCAGTTGCTGGATGATATCTCTCTAATGACAATTGGGCCAGGCTCCTGTCTGTGAGTATAGCAGGGCATCATTAGGAATCATTTCATTGAAGTTTTTGTCAGTCATGTTTGGTTCTATTTGTGGTCTCTGGGCTGTCTTGCTCTTGATTTCTGGCTATCCAGGCAGTGTTATGTATGGGTTTCCTACTGTAGCATGGGACTAAAGTTGGACCAGTCATTGATTGGTTACTTCCAGAAGTTCTGCACCAACACCACCCTAGCACATTTTGTAGCAGAACATGTTTTAGGTCAAAGATTTTATGGCTCAGTTCATGTTCCAGTCCCACTGCTGGGAGTCTTACCTGGTTAGAGAAGATGGCAAGTTTGTGTTCCACATCTCCCATTACTAGGAGACTTTGCTAGCGTCACTCTTATATATTCCAGAAAGTTTCTACGCACTAGGGTTCTACACTGACCCTAAACCCCCACCCTAATCCAGTCATGTCTCCCAGTACTCCCTTCCTCAGTCCCTCCTACCCACCACTGGATCAGGATCAATCCTTACCCACCCTCAGTCTACGTGCAAAATCTATTCTAATTCCCCTTCCCAGGGAGATCTTTGTCCTCTCCCATTCCCCTCACCCCCAGATCTTTTTGTTACTTAGCCTCTCTGGGTCTGTGGTGTGTAGCATGATTTTGCTTTGCTTAGCAGCCAATGTTCACTTATACGTGAGTAAATACCATGCTTGTCTTTCTGGGCCTGAGTTACCACACTCAGGATGAGGTGTTTTGTTTTTCATCCATTTACCTGCAATTTTCACGATGTCATTGTTTTTAATAGTGGAGTAATACTTTGTTGCATAAATGTACCATATTTATTTATCCATTATTTGGTTAAGGGATATCCAGGTTGTTTTTTTGCCTTATGTTTATTATGAACATATTTCTTGTGGCAGGATGGAGTATACTTTGGATATATGCCTGAGAGTGTTATAGCTGGGTCTTGAGGTAGATTGATTCCCAATTTTCTGGAACCACCATATTGATTTTCATAGTGGCTATACAAACCCCCTCTCACCCCAGCAATGGAGGAGCATTCCCCTTGCTCTACATCTTCACCAGCATGAGTTGTTACTTGTGGTTTTGATCTTAGCCATTCTGAAAAGTTTAAGATGGAATCTCTAAGCAGTTTTGATTTGCATTTCCCTGATGGCTAAAGATGTTGAATGTTTTAAGTGTTTCTCAACCATTTGAGTTCCTTGATTGAGATTTCTTTTAGATACCCCATTTTTTTAATTGGATTATTTGGTTTGTTAGTGTGTAGTTTCTTCTTTATGTATTTTGGATATTAGCTCTCTGTCAGATATGGAGTTGGTGTGAATCTTTTTCTCATTCTGTATGCTGTCATTTTATTGTTTTGGCAATATCCTTTGTCTTACAGAAGCTTTTCAGTTTTATGAGGTGCCATTTATTGATAGTTGTTCTTAGTTCAGGAAGTTGTCTTCTGTGCCAATGTATTCTTGGTTATTGTATCTGGTTTTATGTTGAGGCTTTTGATCCATTTGGATTTGAGTTTTGTTCAGGATTATAGATAAGGATCTATTTGATTCTGCCACGTTCCAGTTAGACTAGCATCATTAATGAAGATTCTTCCTTTTTCCCATTCTGTATTTCTGTCTCTTTATAAAACTCCCAGATGTCCATAGTTTTGAGGATTTATGGCTGGGTCTTTGATTCAATTTCATTGCAGCCTGTTTTTATGCAAATACCATGAGGATTTTACTATTATAGCTCTTTAGTATAGCTTAAAATTAAGTATGGTGATACTGCCTAATGTTCTTTTATTGTAGAGAATTGTTTTAGCTATCCTGGGCCTTTTGTTTTTCCATATAAAGTTGAGAAATATCCTTTCTAAGTCTGTAAAGAATTGTCTTGGAATTTTGATGGTGATTGTGTTGACTATGTAGATAGATTTGGGTTGGATGACTATTTTTATATGTTGATCCTACAGATCCATGAGCATGAGAGATCTTTCCACCTTCTGATGTCTTCTTCAAAGTGTAGTTTTTGTCATACAAGTGTTTGACATGCTTGGTTAGAGTTACCTGAAGATAGTATATATTATTTATAGCTATTGTGTAGAGTGTTGTTTCCATGATTTCTTTCTCAGCCCATTTGTCATCTGTATATAGAATTTTAAAATAAAGCTTATAGAATAATGTTTTCCTATTTCTCTTTAAACATGAAAATGTTCTCTTTCCTTTCTTCCTTTCTGTTTGAATTGCCCCCTCCTTCCCAGTTAAAGCCGACCACTTCTCCTCTTTGTTTCTGTGCCTTACTCTCCTTTTTTCCTAGTTACCTTCCCCCATCTTTTTCTAGTATCAGGCTTCTGCATTTACTTCAGATTATATACTCAAAGGTTTGGAAATCGGATGCATAATTAAGAGTACTTGTTCCATCCATTTCCCTGAAAATTCCATATCATTTTCTTAGGTATTAGTTATAGTAGCAGGAAGGGATTGAGATCTGCATCTTTTTTCTCACCTCATGTTATTCCTTTTGTTTAACTTTACCACATATTTCTATTACTCTCAGCATGGTCAGGCTGGGGATGGTTGGCTGCATATATCCTGAAATAACGAGAATTGGTGGACCAATGCATTTGAAGGATGGCTATATTACATAATCTTCCAACGTAAAAATGTCAGGGACCCCCTACTACATGATAAGACACTCATTGGCAAGTCTTTGGTCAAGGGTGAGAAGTAGTCAGACAGAACATGGAAAGAAAGAATAACACTTGTGGCAGTTAATGAATGGAAAGATACAACAGCCAATACTAATTTGGAATAATAGTACCTGGAACACATGGCTGAAGCTAAACTGTGTAACTAAGCTGAAGTGGGACATGAGAAGAAGCTTCAGATTCAAGCATTCTCCAAAGTACAAACATTTAATATGTCTTGAGCAGGGTTTTAAACTTTGACCTATAGATTTCACCCAAGCATATAAAAAATCAGTTTGCTAAATGAAAAAGAATTGGCTTTCTACCCTATCTATTGATGCATACAGTCAGGAAGAACTCAATGAATGACAACTCAGCCAATCCTTACGATTCAGAGTCTCATTGACAGAATCAATTTCAAGCTCTTTCAAAACCCATGCCTTTAATCCCAGCACTTGGGAGGCAGAGGAAGGTAGCTATCTTTGAGTTTAATGCCAGCCTGACCTACAGATTGAGGTCAAGGTCAGCCAGGGTTGCCATACTTGTCTCAAAAAACAAAGCAATGACAACAACAAAACAAACAAAGAAAGAGAGAAAGAAACAAAGATACATTTTGATATAGCAGATGTTAAGTTCAGCTCCTTCTGCTCATATTTTGCATTTCTATTGAATCAAAGAGAAAACTGTTGGGCCCTGAATAAGAGCTCTCTGTTAGCATTTTTCCAAACAATCTTATTTCATTGTGATTTACATGATTTCCAAAATAGTCAACCTTGTGTAAATTTCTTTATTTGCAGACTTACCTCTGCATGCTTATTTTTTTTTAAATTCTCATTATATTGAAGTGAAATCTGAGTCAGATTTGGTATTTATGTGATCTAAATATAACATATAATCTAATATATATGTATGTGTATATACATTTTAGTAATAAATGTTCATACAATTCTATCAATAATACATCATGTGCAAATTAGTGTCTGAATTAATGTTGTGTAGCTGCTACTGGAAAAAAGAAACCTATTTTATTGCACAATAAAATGTTTTTAATTGTTGGAGTAGAACTGCTTTATTACATACCCATTACTTTGGGAAACAGTAAACTTTTCATTGATCAAAAATGTTACCAGTCCTACAAGACTGAAAATAAGAATAGCCCCCTTAAAGGGGAGAAAGAAATCAAAATAAAGTAACAGTATATTTTTATATGCAAAATGTAATATAGTTAAGAAATATGGTTAAAGCAGAACTTAAATAAATTCAATTGTTTGAAGTCAGTTGTTTATACCAAGAGCTTTGAAGTCTTAGCTTGTATTTTAATTTAGTTTGTATTTTAATTCAAAAAAGATTTATGAAAATATTAAACTAAAGTTTAATTAAACAAATCTGTTTTCTTGCTGTTTTAATTATAGACACTTTTGATGATGTGTATATTATGCTTTCAATTTATCAAAAGCAATTATACTTTTATTAATAGAAAAATATTTCTATGTTAATATATCAGTAACCTTAAAATTATGCACATACCAAGTGAATATTTATAAACATTTATATAAATACTGCTGTCTATATGGAATGAGTCATAATACTTATTGTTAATATAATGACTTCATATAATAATTACTCAAATAATAATTTACATGAAATTTTATAGGTATAATTTAAATAAAAAAATTGAGAATGGGAAGGTCACACAACATAACATGTATTAAACAAGCACAAAAATCTGAGTTTGGATCCACATAAAAAAAATCTGAGTTGGATCCACATAAAAAAAGCAAGGCATGCACATTGATCAGTGGAATAGAATTGAAGACCCAGAAATAAAACCACACACTTGCAGACACTTGATCTTTGACAAAGAAGCCAAAAATATACAATGGAAAAAAGAAAGCATCTCCAATAAATGGTGCTGGTCTAACTAGCAATCTGTATGTAGAAAAATGAAAATAGATCCATATTTGTCACCCTGCATGAAGCTCAAGTCCAAGTGGATCATTGACCTCAACATAAAACCGATACACTGAATCTAATAGAATAGAAAATGAGAAAGATCCTTGAACTCATTGGCAAAGGGGGGATTTTCCTAAACAGAACTCCAATGGCTCATGCTCTAAGATCAAGAATTAATAAACGGGACCTCATGAAATTGGAAAGCTTCTGTAAGGCAGAGGACATAGTCAATAGGACAAATCGATAACCTACAGACTGGGAAATAAAATCTTCACTAACCCCATATCTGATGGAGTGTTAATATCCAAAACATATAAAGAACTGAAGAAGCTAAGCTCCAAAAAACCAAACAACCCAATCAAAAAAATGGGGCATAGAACTAAACAAAGAATTCACAACAGAGAAATCTCAAATGGCTGAGAAGCACTTAAAGAAATGCTCAAAGTCTTTAGTCATCAGAGAAATGCAAATCAAAATCACCTTGAGATTCCACCTTACACCAATCAGAAAGGCTAAGATCAAAACCTCAGGCTACAGCACATGTTGGTGAGGATGTGGAGAAAGAGGAACACTCCTCTGTTGCTGGTGATATTGCAAACTGGTACAACTACCCTGGATATCAATCTGGAGATTCCTCAGAAAATTTGAACTAGATCTACCTGAAGACCCAGCTATACCACTCTTGGGAATATACCCAAAAGATGCCCCGCCATGCCACAGGGGCACATGTTCCTCGATGTTCATAGCAGCCTTGTTTATGATAGCCAGAAGCTGGAAGCAACCCAGATGTCCCACGACAGAATGGATACAGAAAATATGATTCATTTACACAATGGAATACTACTCAGATATTAAGAATGAGGACAACCTGAGTTTTGCAGACAAATGGATGGAACTAGAAAATACCATACTGAGTGAGGTAACTCAGGCCCAAAGGACATGCATGGTATATACACACTAATAAGTGAATATTAGCCAAAAATATACAGAATATCCAGCATACAATCCACAGAACTCAAAAAGCTTAACAAACTGAAGAGCCCAAGTGAGAACAGCTCAATCCCACTTGGGAGGGAAAAGAAAGCAATCACAGAGGGGAAGGGAGGTACCTGAGTTGGAAAGGGACAGAGTAGGGAAGAGGGGAACATGGTCATATACTGGATGGGGGGAAATGACTGAAGCCCTGAGGGCCACTAGAAAGAATGGAAACAGACAACCTTGGGAGATAGGATGTGTGGGGACCCTCCAGAATACCAATGACCTGGGAGGTGGGAGACTCTCAGGACTCAAAGGTAAAGGACCTTAGATGAAATGCCCAACAATGGGGAGAGGGACCTTGTAGAGCCTACCTCCAGCAAAAGACACGGCAACAAGGGAAGGATGGGTTTGCCATCCCACAGTCAAAAATTCTGATCCATAATTGTTCTTATATGAAAGAAATGCAGTGACAAAAATGGAGAAGAGCCTGAGGAAAAGGAGGTCCAGTGACAGGCCTAAATTGGGTTCCAGCTCAAGTAGAGGCCTCAAGGCCTGATACTATTACTGAAGCAAACTGTAGGGTTTGCTCCCATAAGGGGCCTATCATGACTGCCCCCCAAAAGACCCAACAAGCTGCTGAAAGAGTCAGATGCAGATATTTACACTGAACCAATGGAATTGATTGAATTAGGGAAAAGCTCGGAGAAGCTGAGGAAGAGAGTGACTCTGTAGGAAAACCTGTAGTCTCAACTAACCTGGACTCCTGAGATCTCTCAGACATCAGGGCCACCAACTAGGCAGCATACACCAGCTGATATGAGGCCCCAATGCATAAACAGTAGAGGACTTCTGGGTCTGAACAAGTCAGAGAAGATGCACCTAACTCTCAAGAGCCTGGAGGCCTCAGGTAGTGGGGAGGTCTGGTACAGTAGGGTGGGGAGGTGGGGATATTCTCATGGAGATGGGGGAAGGAGGTATGGGATGTGGAACAGTCAGAGGGTGGACCGAGAGGGGAATAAAATCTGGACTGTGAAAAAAGATTGAATAATAATAAAAAAAAAAGCAAGGCATGGTAGCCCATTAACCTCAGTGATGTGTTAGACAGGATAGAGGTAGACAAGTGTATCCTAGGGGTTTGATGGTCAGCCAGTCTAACTGAAATAACAAACTGTAGGTTCTGTGAGAGTATCTATCTCAATAATTAATGCACAACAAAAGATACCTCAATCATGTCATATATGGTGGTTTGAATGAGAAAGGCCCACGTTAGGCTCATATACTTGAGTGTTTGACTTTGGTGGAACTTTTTGAGAAGGATTAGAAAGTGTGCCACTAGGGATGAGCTTTGTTGTTTCAAAACACCAAGCAACTCTCTCTCTCTCTCTCTCTCTCTCTCTCTCTCTCTCTCTCTCTCTCTCTCTCTCTCTCTCTCTCTCTCTCTCTCTCTCTCTCTCTCTCTCTTTCTCTCTCTCTCCTCCCCTCTCATGCTTGTGTGTCATGATGTTAGCTAATTAAGTGCTTTCTTTTATAATTTGCCTTGGTCATGGTGTTTCATCACAGCAATAGAAAATAACTAAGAAACTATCTTTAAATTTTGTGATTATTTAAGCTGAATGTATGAACTCATTTTCTTTTTAAAATGATATATTAATAGTTATTGGATATCTAGTCTGTTAGGCACTAGAGTCACAAGACATATGGTCTTTGTTGTTGAGGAATAAATACTCTGATAGGAAGATACTAATTAAATGAGTAGCTGAATAGAAGCTTTGTAAAATTCAGGTTTTTCTGCTTTGTTTGTTTTGTTTTGTTTTTTAACATTCATAAAATGAGTCTGTCTGCCTTTCTTTGTTCTTTTACAATTCACCTGAAATGAACAAATATTTGTAAATAACTGAAAGGGTACCCTGAGCAGAATTCAGCAAGTATGCATTTAAAGAAACACATTTAACAGAACTAGTTTTTTCATCTGTTTCTTCAGAGGCAGTAAAAGCATCATCCAGAAATACATCTTTCATGTGAGTTTGGTTAGAAATATAATATAAGCTCTAAGACAAGGGATTATGTCCTTCTGGTGGTTGCTGTTTTTTTAGATAATTGGAGTTGGTTGAATGATAAATAATAAACGGTATTCACATAAGCTAATACACTATGATACTTACGATTTGTTTATGACCTCTACGATCTGTATATCATTCCTTAGCATCTGAAGGATTTTGAGTGTTGTGATGATCGCGCGGCTCCAGAAAGACCACACCAGGCCAAACAGTTCCACGTGGGGTTTATTGAAAGAGAGGGGGGCAAGGTGGTGGCGAAAAGAGAAAGGGAAAGAGAGAGAGAGAGAGATCAGAGGGATCTTCTGTTTATATATGGATAGTGACATAGCTACAGGTAAAGGTGGGAGGTGGGCGAAGTGGATTCTGGGAATATGGTGGCTGTTGCCTTGGCAACAGGTGTGCAGGTTGTGCTATTGCCTGGGTGTGATGTCACTGGTTTCAGAGGTCCTGATGCTGACAATGAGTCCCTGACCAAGAATGTCTGTGGAGCAGTGGGCCATGAGAGGAATCCTGATAAGTTTGAGCTAGGGCTTGAAGCACCGGAGACCCGGAAGAGATGGTAGTAGCTTCATCTGCTCCCAAGTCCAGACTCCTGTCATGTAGCCATAGACCCCTACAGAGAGAATTGTGGCCATCAGTCACGTAGTGGAAGCACTCCTAAGCCCCTGCACATGTAGATGAGGCATCCTTAATATCTCAGGCCAAGTCAATAGGCAGTACCTCCAATCAGACCCAACCCACCGCAAAACTGTGTATAAGATCCTATCCAGAAGCAATAAAGGTGTGTGAGAATTTATCATCTGAAAACATCTGCCACAAGAGCTGTAACACTGCCTGGGAAGAGATGTTCTCCTGAAGCTTTCACCACCGGAAGCTCCCCTGCACTCTGCTTGTTGGCTAGCCAGCCCTCTGCTGGCTCAGCTTGGTGCAGTGTCTTGAAGCAACAATGGCTGCTGGGGCAGGCAGCACCAGAGCAGCAGCACAGAGCAGCAGCAGTAGTGGTAGCAGAATCATCAGCAGATGTGGCAGCACTTCCCCCCCCCCCCCCCCGTTCATGCCCTTTCCCCTTGAACCCTCTCTCAGGGCCAGTCCAGAGGTCTTAGTGGATAGCCTCCAGTTCACAGAGCAAGAAAGTCTTCTCTATAAAATATCAGAACCTAAGGTGTTATCATGAATCTATTTGATTTGTAAATGCATATGCAATAGGCCTCAGATTGGGAAGTGACTCAACATATTAGAGAGCTGAGGTTGGAGGGCAGAAACTGTTGCTGCAGGTAGAGATACATCTCACACAGTATTCCTAAACATTTGTCATTAGACACTGCATGAGTGAAAAGCCTCCTGAAATATAACACTCAACTTTGAATAATGAGAGGTAGAAATTTGAAAGGGAGAAAGGAAACAAAGATGACACAATTTGCTTGTTTTTAAGAGCATGAAATAAGACAAACAAACACACCTGTGAATTAGAATAATGGTAGATTGGATTTACTCAAGAGGTTCCCATAGCTGGAAAGGGTATGGGAATGCTCTGGAAACCTGAACAGTGACTTGGGGAGTAGACTTGGATAGTTTTTACCAAGTGACATTAATGCATCAGAGAAAGTAAATGAAAGAGTACAGGTGATTAATCTTCTATTGAATTTAAAGGTTGAAAGCCAAAGGGCTCCTCAGGCAACACATAAGAGGCTCTTATCTACTGAAGCCCAGAAGATGCCAAGAATCCATCTAGAGAATTGATCATGAGAATGACAGTGCTCCAAAAGGATGGAAGTTTTATTTTCACCAAGTCTATAATGCTAACATCAAAGTCCTGGATGAAAAATGGGAGACTCTTAAGACAGGGTGAGGCAACAATTACTTTTAATCTTGAAACTTGAAATTCCATATACTTTCGATATGTACACAGAGGAGCACCCAGTCACTCCTATTAAATTCTCCTGCTCCTATATTCTTACTGATAGAAAGACAAACATTTACTATGTGCATAAGTATGTATTATCCTTCTGTCTACTCACATCTCATCTCCTGTTGACTATAGGGCCAAACCACTTCTATGTGGAAAGAGTTGTGGTGCCTACAAAATATATGAAATATATATAAAATTTGAGAGTCTACATTCATTAGCAGCATACAGGAATATATATGGAGTGGTACCTCCAGAATAAAATTCAAAGGAACAGAATGATACATTTGTATAATAGGCTCTCCAAAATGATTAAAAATGTACTTTTCTATGATATGTGATTTAAAACATTAGGTAAGGCTTGGAAAAATGATATTTACCTGGTGAAACTATGGATCTTGGACATCTAGAGAAAATGATAGTCCACACAGAAGGGAAATGCTGCAGACGTGCCAGATGGTACTAAAATGGATCAAATGGAAAAGGGAAATAATAGAGCCAAGGCAGTAATGTGAGGAACCAGTATCACAAAAGGACTAAACATGCTGCTGACAGTAGCCTAGGAATAATAACTGGATGTAATAGAATGGATTCGTCTTAAGTCTGGCTTTGATAGAACCTGAAACAGTAGGCATTCAACAACAGAGCTCAACTGACTTATGCAAAATTGGCAACATTGCCAAAATGATTGTCAGGTTTCTATTCATTGCTGAGACAAGTAGCATGTTGATGTTAGTAAGATGCAGAGATAGTAAGACACCCTTAAAGGAAAAAGACAAATGAAAACAGTTGTGCCAAAACAGAACTATGCATGACCAGTAGGGCTGAGGATAGATTTATCTTAAAAGACTCATAATATCTTACTTTTATTTGGATCTGTGAATTTTTTTAAGACTTTAATCTTTTTTTTTTTTTGATACTTTATTTACATTTCCAATGTTTCACCCTTTCTAGGTCTCCTCTTTGGAGACGACCTATTCCCTCCCCCTCCCCCTCCCTCATCTCTATGAGGGAATTCCACCTCCAACCCAACCACCAGCCCAGTCCCATATTCCCACCTTGACATTCCCCTTTACTGGGGCCTCTCCTCCCCCTGATGGCCAACAAGGTCCTCCTCTGCCATATATGTGGTCTGAACCATGGGTCCCTCCATGTGTATTCTTTGGTTGGTGGTTCAGCCTCCAGGAAGAATGGGGAGGGGGGGTCAGGCCAGTTGACACTGTTGCTCCCTCCATAGGGCTGCAGCCTCCCTCAGCTCCTTCAGTCCCTTCTCCAACTCCTCCATCTGGGACCTCACTTTCAGTCCAGTTGTTACTGTAAAGTGAAACTTGGGTATTCCAAACGTTTCGGCTAATATCCACTTATCAGTGAGTACATACTATGTTCGTTCTTTTGTGACTGAGTTACCTTGTTCAGGATGATATTTTCAAGTTCCAACTATTTGCCTGCAAATTTCATTAAATCATTGTTTTTAATAGCTGAGTAGTACTCCATTGTGTAAATGTACCACATTTTCTGTATCCATTCCTCTGATGAGGGACATCTGGGTTTTTTCCAGCTTCTGACTATTATAAATATGGCTGCTATGAACATAGTGGAGCTTATGTCTTTATTACATGTTGGAGCATCTTCTGGGTATATTCCCAGGAGTGCTATAGCTGGGTCCTCAGGTAGCATTATGTCCATTTTTCTGAGGGTCCGCCAAACTGATTTCCAGAGTGGTTGTACCAGCTTGCAATCCCACCAACAATGGAGGAGTGTTCCTCTTTCTCCACATCCTTGCCAGCATCTGCTGTCACCTGAGTTTTAGATCTTAGCCATTCTGACTGGTGTGAGGAGGAATCTCAGACTTGTTTTGATTTGCATTTCCCTGATGAGCATTTCTTTAGGT
>CM052703.1:99694985-99710158 GCA_028551405.1 Uromys caudimaculatus | reverse complement strand
GACAAGAACTTCAAGTCTCTGAGGAAAGAAATCGAAGAAGACCTCAGAAGGTGGAAAGCTCTCCCATGCTCATGGATTGGCAGGATTAATATAGTAAAAATGGCCATCCTGCTAAAAGCAATCTACAGATTCAATGCAATCCCCATCAAAATTCCAACTCAATTCTTCATAGACTTAGAAAGAGCAATTCTCAAATTCATTTGGAACAACAAAAAACCCAGGATAGCAAAAGCTATTCTCAACAACAAAAGAACATCTGGGGGAATCAGCATTTCTGACCTCAAGTTGTACTACAGAGCAGTAGTGATAAAAACTGCATGGTATTGGTACAGCGACAGGCAGGTAGATCAATGGAATAGAATTGAAGACCCAGAAATGTACCCACACACCTACGGTCACTTGATTTTTGACAAAGGAGCCAAAACCATCCAGTGGAAAGAAAGACAGCATTTTCAACAAATTGTGATGGTTCAACTGGCAGTCTACATTAGAAGAATGAGAATTGATCCTTTCATATCTCCCTGTACAAAGTTCAAGTCCAAGTGGATCAAGGACCTCCACATAAAACCAGATACACTGATCCTAATAGAAGAGAAAGTGGGGAAAAGCCTCGAACACATGGGTACAAGGGAAAAGTTCCTGAACAGAACACCAGGGGCCTATGCTCTAAGATCAAGAATCGACAAATGGGACCTCATGAAATTGCAAAGCTTCTGTAAGGCAAAGGACACTGTCAATAGGACAAAATGGCAACAACTGATTGGGAAAAGATCTTTACCAATCCTACGTCCTAAAGTCCTAGAGGACTTTAATCTTTGATGACCTGAAATTAAGAAAGACTCCTGCAATGTGGTAGATTATGACACGTGGATGACACCCAGTTGGAAAGTCAGGACTGCTTATTGTTTATTAGTACATACCTAGTTAACTCAGTCAGATGGTTTTTGACAGTGTTTGGTGCAATATTAACTATAGTATACGGTTGTAGTATAATTTAAGAAGTGTATGGTGATTGTGGGCTACTATGGGGTAAAGAGTTTCTGAGTCAGATGAATCACATAGATGAGTGAAGATATAAAGTAGTGGGCCCTGGAACCAAGAATGAGAAATGGAAGTGTAATTGAAATTGGGTTTGGGACATTAAACTCCTCTTATGCTAGGGAAAGGGATCAACCGATATCCTGAATTTTTTTCTAATTTATTATTGAATTAAGGATATTTTAGCTGAAACAAATCATAGACGACTGGGTTTTTTAGGTTTTTCTTTTCAAGTCACAGAGAAAAACACTTGTACATTACTGTAGGGAAGATGGTAGCTTCTATGCTGAAGCATTGTCCCCTCTGCTTGACTAGTGTGCTCTTAATTGAGTTCAATAGTTTTACCTAATACACTTGCTTTTCATAAGAGCTAATATCCAATGACTGTTTGATATAGTAGTATATTATATTTCCCACTTTGAGGCAAGTCTAGATTCCTCTGATTTCAATACTAGCTCTAGACCGCCTTATGAATCAGCTGAGAAAGTTTAGAAACGAGATTGTACTGACTTAAGCCCATACATTGTTTCAAGCTCCTCCTTCATTCACCAAGTATATAGATCTATAAGATTTCTCCTGATATTATTTCTATATGAACGTTCTCCTTTTCCAGATCTGTCTCTGAAGGAACTCCCCTAATTATGAACTTCACTATTTCCAGTGATGATTTATAACAACATAGACTTTTAATAGTTATCTGCACTTTCAACTAAATGAAAAGCTTCATGTGAACAACAGAAGTATCAGGTTTTACTCAATACTTCTCTAGTAGTAACCTTCTATTGTATAATGTCTCAGTCTTACTTGACTTACAAATTTTAATCAATCTTCTATTTTATTAATTAACTAATTAATTAATTTACTTCCCAACCTCAGTTTTATCTCCCTCCTCTTCTCCTAGTCCTTTCCCCTTTTGTCCACCTGCATTCACTCCTCTGTTTTTCTTCAAAAAAGGAGAGGCTTCCCACGGATATCAACCAGCCCTGGCATATCAAGTTGCAGTAAGCCTAGGTGCATCTCCTATTGAGGCTAGACTGAGCAGCCTCATAGGAAGAAAGGATCCAAAAGGCAGGCAACAGAGACAGAGATAGACCCCGGTCCTGATGTTAGGAGTCCCATATGAAGATCAAGCTACATGACACAGGGTTGGTCAGCTCCATGGGGCTTTTTAGTTGGAGGTTCAGTCTCTGTGAGCCCCTCTGGGTCCAGGATTGTTGATTTTATAGGTTTTATTGTGGTGTCCTTAACCCATCTGTCTCCTTCAGTCCTTCCTCTCCCTCTTCCACAGCATTCCTGAAGCTCTACTTAATGTTTTTCTGTCTCTGTCTCTGTTTCTGTCAGTTGCTTGGTGAAGCATCTCTGATAGAGGCTATTGCCAGGCTTCTGTCTGCAAGTAAAGCAGAATACTATTAGCAGTGTCATGGGGTTCTCCTTTTCATGGTATGGATCTCAAGCTGAACCAGTCGTTGGTTGGACACTCCCTCAATTTTTGCTCCATGTTTACCCTTTCACATCTTTTGGCAGGGCAAATAATAGGTGGAAGGTTTTTATGGCTGGGTTGTTGTCCCAATCCCTGCATTAGAAGTCTTGCCTGGTTACTGGAGATGGCTGGTTCAGGCTCTATACCCCCTATTGCTAAAGTCGTAGCTAGGGTCATTCTCATAGATCCCTGGGAGTTTCCATTGTCCTAGGTTTCTAGCTTGTTCCAGAGATGCACCCCTTTCCAGTTGTTTCTCCAAGTACTCTCTCCATCTGTCTCCTCACTACCTGATTCCTCCTGTTCACACCCCTTCCCCTGTTCAGTCCCCTCAGCCATCCACTTTAATTTCTTTGTTTATTTCTTCTCTGACCCAGTGGTTATTGAGGAGAGATTGTTCAGTTTTCATGAGTTTGTAGGCTTTCTGTTGTTTCTGTTATTGAGGTCCAGCTTTAATCCATGGTGGTCTGATAAAATACAGGGAATTACTTCAATTTTCTTTTATCTGCTGAGGCTTGCTTAGTGACCAACTATGTGGTCAGTTTTGGAGAAGGTTGCATGAAGTGCTGAGAAGAAGGTATATTATTTTGGGTTTGGGTGAAATGTCCTGTATACATCTGTTAGGTCCATTTCACTCATAATGTTTGTTAGTTCCACTCATTTTGTTTTGTTTCTCTCTAGATGACCTGTCTATTGGTGAAAGTGGGGTGTTGAAGTCTCTTGCTATTAGTGTGTGGGGTCTGATGTATGTTATAAGCTTTAGTAATATTTATTTTATGAATGTGGGTGCCCTTGTATTTGGGGCATAGATATTCAGAATTGACATTGCTGGATTTTCCATTTGATGAGTATGACATGTCCTTCCCCATCTCTTGATTACTTTTGGTTCAAAGTCTATTTTGTTAGATATTAGAAGGGCTACATCAGCTTGCTTCTTGGATCCATTTGCTTAGAAAAATAATTTGCTAGCCCTTTGCTCTGAAGTTGTGTCTATCTTTGATGTTGAGATGAATTTCTTGTATGCAGCAGATTGATGGATCTTGGTTTTGCATCCATTGTATTAGCCCATGTTGCCTGAGTTTCTGGTCACCAGTGAGTCTTCGGGTCCAGTGGGGCTATCTCCACTGGGGTTTTGTGGCCTACAATACCTCTGGGATATTGGTTACTAATGTTGCCTCTGGGGTATCTAGAATCAGCATACTCTCCAGGAAAGCAGATGTCTTCTTCTGAAGTTGTGGGCCAGACTATGGAGTCCAGAGGATGGGGTGATGTTTATAACTGTTGAGTGTGTTCTAAGGGGAGTTGATGGTAGGGTCTTACCTGGGATCCCTGGTACCAGGCTTGGCCTCTGAGAAGCAGTCAGCATTGTGGGCCACAATATGGTTCTCATGTGATGGGGTCTCTAGTAGTAAATTTTAAACATTTCTTACATGCAATCATAGGAAAACAAATTCATGAATGAAAAGTGTAGCTCCCAGTCCAGTACCTGGAACAAAATATTAGTATGTAATAGTCCTTATTATAGCTGTTTGTATGTTATAATGTGGATAAAGCTCTTGACTTATGACAACTTTTACCAAATATGTTTATGAAAAGCAACTCTTTTTATATGATACACTAACACATTCAATTCATATCCTACTAGCAAATCGAATTTAAAAAGTGTTGAACTCATAAGTAAGAGTATGACAGGGATATTCAGGGTGGAGGGGTTGGGGAGATGATGACTATAGAGGATTAAGTTTGGCCACATAGGCATGATGAACACATTAGACATATAATTTATAGCATGGGGATCAATGAATGATTATGAATTATGTACTTAACATTTGCTTAGAGACTTGACATGAAGTAATATCAGAACATAAAATATATTAATAATTAAGGGATAAACATGTTAATTAGGTTGCTTGGAACAATCATTTTACAATGTATGTTATATCAAAACATCACATTGTATACCAGGAAAATGTGTAATTGAGAAGAACTATCATGTGAGGGTTTCACACATGCACGTAATGTATTTTAATCAAGTCTGCTCCCATTCTCTCTCCTTTCATTCTTCTCCTGTCACCACTATTTCCATTCCAATCTTTATGTACTCTTTTCTTTAAACTCGGGTTTGCCATTTAGAGTACATTAATCTACTTAGGTGTAGGACTATCAGAATCTACATCCTGAGGAAAACTGATCTCCCTACTTTATCAGTCATCTTTTGCCAATAGCTTTTCAACTAGGTATTGGACTTTGTGAGGCCCTCTTCCATCTGTTAGGAGTTAGGCTGTTATCTCATGTAGATCTTACACATAGGATCACAGACAATGTGAGTTCCTGTGCATGATGGCCCTGTCATGTTCAGCAACTGTTTCCCTGGAGACTACCTCTGGGCCCTACCATTAGTCCACCTCTTCTATTATGATCGCTGATTATTCTTGGGAAAGGGTGTGGTATAGATGTCACATTTAGAACTGAACACTCCTCAGTATCTTATTCTCAGTATAAGAAGTTGTGGGCCTTTGTATTCATCTTCATATACTTCAAAATGAAGCTTCTCTGATGAAGGCTGATAAATGCACTGATATATACATATAAAGATAACTTTATTAGTGTATCTATTTTGTAGAATAATAATATTAGGCTCTTCCTTAGTACCTATGATCAACCTCACTATGAGTTTTAAGTCTGGTTAATAGTAGAAGGAATGAATTCCCTTCTGTGGAACATTTTAAAAATCAAACATGAAGGTGGTTGTGAATATTTATAACATTTGTGATACTATTATTTCAGTGTATATATTTTACCAGAGCATTCATTGTGGTAGGTTACAGGGTGTGAAGCTGGATAAAACTGTAGATCAATCTTCTCTTTCAGTAGTGTGCATAAAACCCTTAAGCACTATAAAGCTAGCCAATTAATATGAGGTTTCCAGGTCAGTACCAGCTTGATTGCTCTAGGTTCTTTGACTTATCTATGTGGTATCTTCATAAGTAGCATATTATCATCAAGTTCTTGAGGGTATCCAGGAACATAATAATAATAATAATAATAATAATAATAATAATAATAATGATAATAGCTTGTAACATTTAGGAGACATGTCTATGAGACCTACAGATTAACAACTTGAAAAGAAATAACCCATAAAGAAATAACCCAATAAAAAGTCTAGGCTTTTTATTGATAGGAGACCATGATGGCCAAGAAAAATATTGTCTTTCTGCTATGAGGTAACTTCATTTAAATGCTACATATATTTTTTATGGATATAAACATTTGTGGGTGCTTCTACAGTGTTAAGTTTTCATACAGTTTTTTTCCCAAAGGTCTTTAATTTCAGTCATCCCTCCTCATTATTCCTTCTCTTTCTGCTCCATTTATCCCTACTTGCTCCATTAATTGCCCCTAAACACAACATACATTTTATCTCCTTCTCTTAAAATCCCACCACATGTCCTTTTACTAGTTTCCTATATACTTTTTATTTGGCAACTATGACTTAAAAAGATGGGCAGTGAGGGGAAACAAAACCAGCCTATTCAATTATTGACAAATGGATAATTAGTTTATGAAATGGGTCAGAAGCTATATACCATATTCTGAAGTCACAAAGATAAATAAAATATGTTTTTGATACTAAGTCTCTTGCATTTGAAGAAGAAGCATAGTGAAATAGTTAAAAAAGAGTTTATAAATGTGAAAGTTAACTTAAACCCTACTCTAAGAAACATAAAAGTAATTAAAAAATATGCTGTCGTGAAAAATGCAGAGAAAATAGAAAATACAGTAACAAGTAACAGTATCTACTTTTGACATACACATGTGTGTTCTTGTTTAGATTCCTTGCGTTTCAGTCTTTCTAAGAGCTTCCTGATAGTTGAATTCATTTTTAAAATCAAGAGACCTTTTAATTTATTCACATTGTAATTGCACATTTGGTCATAATTTTCTTTATATTTCAATTATACTCATAGAATGTTTTGATGTTCTTGTGAGTTATGACTTATCAAATTCCATATTTTCCAAGTGATATGGGGTCAGTCAAATATTCTTGTACTTTTTAAATCCTTTATAAGGACTATGAGAATGTACTATCTATGCTTTTGTAATTTGTTACCATTATTAAACTTATAATAATAACATTAAAATATAAATGGTTAATAATTTTGTATTTAAGGCTAGGGGATACTTAAAGTGCTTCTAAATTTATGGTATGCAAAATTATTTTTAATAAACAAATATCAATTCATTCAGTAGTGCTCATATTTTGGCTATAAGTGGATTTATTTAAATGCATGGGCTGCTATTTATTAGTTAGATATTTGTCACTGCTCCTGATTCTTCATTATTGAACTCTAAAAATATATTTTTAATGAACAATTATCACTGTATTTAGAAAGCATATTGTTGAGCAAATAACGAGATAAGATTACATTAATGAGAAAAGGTAGATTTTTGCATTTTTTTTAGTGGTAGAAATTGGTAGAAACAAACTTTTTTGGTTTTGCTTTTGTTTTTTTCTCTCTAAAACCATCAAAGATAAGCAAGCATCAAATTCAGGATGGGAAGGAAATTCATATGTTACAAACCATAGAAAAATCTAGATATATATGGAGATGAATAGCAGTATGAACTATTTTACAAGCGTCCAAAGAAAAGATGAAATCAAGTCTGACCGTATCTCCCTGGAGACTTAAGGCATTCCTCTTGGTTTGGAATGTGATAAGGAGCATCAGCCTGAGGCTGAGATGCTTCAACATCACATATACGGTATGTGGTTCACACGTGTGCTTTGATATCCATGTTCCTGAAGTTGCTTTAGTTTTCGACCTTAAATATTCACATTCCATTACACTTTTCCCCACTGTCAAAGAAAGGACAAAATTCCCTTCCAAATTAAAAAAAAAAAAATCCTAGATTTAAACCTTGGCCTTGCCACTTACTTTCTGTGATTAGCCTGATTCCTGTCATCTCTCTTTCTGTCTTGACTTTCTTTGTTAAAATGGGTTTTATGCTCTTCTCCTTGCCTTTCATATAGATTGCTTTGATGACCAAATGTGAATCAGAAAGAATAGCAAGATTTGAATCTTTTTAAAAAGCTTGAAAACCACATTTTTTTTTCTTCCATTACTTACTGGGAAAGCAGCATTCCTTGGCTAAATAGTCATTCACTATCCTACAACAGTTAAGATTTGGGCCATTCAATTAAACAACAGCAGCAGCAGCAACAGCAACAACAAACAATTCTTCCCTAACTGGAGATAAAGGACTAGCAGGAGACATTTAAATATGTCATCCTGTAAAGTGAAAGGCACATGATGGCAGTGGACTGTGCCCGCATACAGCTTGAAGGCTCATTTTAAAATGCCAAGGTAAATCCTTTCTGGGGACAGTGATCAGTATGACCTGTTACTTTGATGGTAACAGAATTCAGAGCATTATCACAGGGATGGATATTGTCTTAGAATAATCATATGTAACCATCAATGGAGTGCTGAGCACTCTTTCTGCCTGAGACCAAAGCTGTACATCAGCTGGAATTCAGAGAAAAGTTAGAGCTTTCAGCAGGTGTTTAAGCTATATTACAGGGCTGTAGAACAGCAGGTTTCCTCTTGACAACAGAGGATACAAAAGCATCATTCCCATGGGATAATAGCTAGATAGAAAGCAATGCTGACAAAGAAAGGCAGATCCCTTCAAAGATAGCTCATCCAAGTCTAAATGTGCCTGGATACCTTCCATCACAAATAAAAATATTTATTTTCTGTATGACCAAATCACCAGAGATTTACCTTTGTTTCACTAGACAAAATCCATTTTATATAACTTCAGTCTTGGGCTACATTGCTGTGTCCGTATTTTTAAACTTCTGTTAGAAGAAAGGATATACATGAATATGCCTTTTGTTTGCTATATACAATGCTACATGATCAGACATATGAGTCTCAAGCCAAAAGAAATGTAGATAAGATAATCTTTTGTCAGTCTTTTCCTTCAGATAGAAGAGTGATCATCCGCATGTTTCTTTCTGCTCTCAGATCTCTCCATCAAAACAGTGATATGAGTCTCTCCCGCTCTGCTGACCTAGTTTAAAGGATATAAATGATCCTGTTAGTCTAAAAGGCAAGATACTTACTTTAGATAGTTTTTCTAATTTGCTACAAAAAACTAGATGTAAGTGCATGCTCAGAGGTAGACAAAGGTCTTATTTGGGTTCTCTACATCCACATGTATCCATCTGGGTTACTTTATTTAATTCCTTTCAGGCTGTTTCCTCATTATTAAACTGAGATGATAGTGTATCTATAAAAGACTGTGTGATAAATTTAATTTGATATGTGTGGTTGTTTGAATAAGAATGGACCCCATAGGCTCATATATCTGAATGCTTAGTCATTAGGCAGTCTCTTTACTTGAGAAGGATTAGTTAGGCTCTGTGTCCTTGTTGGAGTTGGTGTGTCCTTGTTGGAAGAAATGTATCACTAGGGGTGGGCTTTGGGGTTTCAAAAGCCCATGCTAGATTGTGTCACTCTCTTCCTCTTGCCTGAATATCCAAATGTAAAACTCTTAGTTACTTCTCCAGCACCGTATCTACACATGCAGCCATGTTCACCATCATGACAATAATTGACTAAACCTTTGAAACTGTAATGTTTTTCTCTTACAAGAGTTGCCTTAATTATGGTGCCTTTTCACAGCAACATTAAGACAGCATGCAAAGGGCTAGATCTTGTCCTCTATCACTACAGTATTTAATTGAACCCAGCATTTCTTACTAGAGTACATACTTTCAGAAGAAGAGGGTTTCCAGTTTGCATATGCTTGATGCACTACCTAGAATAGTATGGTAAATGCTCATCAAGTTAGAATACTTACTAGAATGCTAGAATAGTGTGATAAACACTCAGGAATTATTTTAAAGAATTAGAAAAATGGAAAACCATCACAAAATTTCCACATCATTTCCTATCCTTCATCTTCTCTATAATGTGGGTACAAGTTTGTCACTGTACCTCAGTTAGTCACTCACTAGCTGAGATGTAGGTAACACTCTGCATCATGAGTTTCTTTATTTATAACAACAGCATTCTTTGTGTTTTAAGGTTGTGATGTAAGGTTGTACAAGCGTGGTGTAGTTCAAATCACATGAGGAACACCGTGGAAGCAATTACTTCTCTATTCTGACTTTTTCAGAATCTTTTTCAGTAAAACAGTCATAGCATTTTTGTTTTGTTTTTATTAGTGTTAAATTTTTTAAATTTTATTTTTATATTAATATATTTACATCATTCTCCAATTCCTTTTCTTCCCTCCTAATTCTTTTATTACCCTTTCTCCTCTCCTTCATATTCATGGCATCTTTTTCACTAATTGTTACGGCATGTTATACTGTATATATGAGCCAGCTAAATTTAATCTGTTCAGTCTTTTGTATGTTTTGGGGGCTGACCATTTGCCACTTACAGCTTAGTAAACAGTCAAATGTGAGGGAGGAAAGACTGTAAGAGTTGGGTGATCACAGAGGTTGCCTGAAATTGTCTTTTAGTAATATCGGAAGCATTCACCGCCTTTTATATCTTAGATAGACATTTTTTTTGCTCTCCATGCAAATGCCTCATTTTGGTATCCACTGGTTTGCTTTTTATTACTGCTCTTTTCTGTGCTTTTGAGTTTTTCATGAGCAAACCATACAAAGACTATATCACACCATCTGATAGATTGTGCCGATCTTATACAATGCTATAAAAGTGTTACTACTGTTCCTTATACCTATATTATAAGATTAAATATATTTCCTTTGACTTTGACTCACTATCATGCAATCTCCATTTTATAGCCATGACGTAGGAATAACAGTAGGAATCTACTTCAGTTTCTGTGTTTTCTGTATTTTGTGAATTGTTTCATATAACAAGTAGATAGGGGCAATGCTTGAATTCTAGCAAGTATTTGTAAATCCTACCTAACACTATTATTCTAGCTACTGTTGAAATTGAAGGTGTTCTCTAAGACCTAATTCAAATGTTACCTGAGTGTGTGTTTGCTGAGAACTCCAATCACACAGAAAATATTTGAACCTTGAATCCGGATCTGATGATTGAAAGTGATTTCTTACGTGCTTAAAATATTATGGATTAATCAGAATTTTTCTCTCTTTCTCTTTACCCTCCACTATATTGTTTTATATAAGAATGAATCTTCCTGTGAATGTTTGTCTCTTCCTGACAATTATCAAAATAAAATAAGCTAACATATTTTCCCTCTATTCTGTCAGGAGCATCTGTTCACTTTGGGGCTTTACATGATAAGTGCAGGTAAAGTATACATATTTCATATAGCATCTCCACTATTTTTGTAGTGTTTCAGTACATGTCTGTTTTCTCAGAGAACATATGATATAGCCCATGTTAGAATTATCATAATATCTACAATTATACACACACTTATGTATACATGCCCAAGAAATTCTTATTGAAGTAGAGAGTGTTTTCAAGCTTAGTTCTGTCAAGGATAAAGCTTGTTAAGGACTTATCTTTAATTAAAATTCATAGAAAGAGCAGGATTGTTGTAGAATAATTTGAAACTAAGGCAATTCTTTCCTTGAGTTTAATAAAGTTATCCCAGATGTCTGAAATTTGATTGAAATTTGAAATGAATTATAAAGAATTTAATTTCAGAAATGGGGTATAAACAATTCATATATTTTCATGGAAGGAGAAGTGTGAATACAAGGATTTTTATGATATTTTGGGAGCTTACACTCAGTGGCAGGACAATGTCTAGATAAAAACAGTAAGATAGAGGTGTCAGTGAGTATTTTGCAAGAAGGAAGTCACTGTGCTGTAGGAGCCCATGAGGAGCTATGGCTTGGAGGGAGGTATAAGAGGCAGTGTGCCATGTGTTTGTGGAGGCAATTTTTAACACTGATAATCAACATGGCCAGCCTGGGCCATTGGCATGGGAGAAGGGGCAGTGGTCCAGCTCTGTTGGCAGCATTTTCTCTCCAGGCCCATTCAATCACACAGTTGTGGGTTACTGGCCACTGCCACAGTGTCAGCATTTCAAAAACCCAAATCTGCACCAACTCTGCCATTTTACATCTTCTCCTGGGAAACTGTAAATAGGGAAAATTAAAATAGGCTAGTTCCTAAATGCAACACAGTTTTATAATCCAGGAGTGGCTTTCATGTTTTCTATTTGTGGTTTTTACCTTGGTCAAAATTTACCTCAGTAATTACATGGTTTTCACAAGTGTTCTCTGAATAAAAATAATGAACAAATACATAAAATATATGGTTTAACAACTGTGGTAAAATGCTATAGTTTTTATAGTAATATTTTAAAAGATTATATATGTTCTCTTTACTCATCCAGAAAATGTCCATTCAGAATTCATTACAATTTGTAGCTAGGAAGTTAGGATTTTGAAAGTCTTTCTAAATTTTATTGTCTTTTTCCTTCCTAGCATTCAAGTGTCCAAAAGTAACACTGGTTTTGTCTTATAAATGCCTATTCCATTTCATTTTCCCCAAGGCCTAATTCACGGAGGTGACACAGTGTCTTAATGGCCCCCGTGGTTACACTCTGGCCCCAAAAGACTCCACCTTGAAACCTTCTGGACATTTATATTGGTACAGAACAACACAACACCTCTGCAAATGCGTTTCACTGCTTCTTTAAACCTTCCTTCATTTGTTATTGGTCCTCTCTTCTATCCTAGACTTTACTTCTGTGTTCCACTGTATTGCCATCCCATAGAGCCAAACAGGGGTCGTATTTTTATATTTCCCATTCTCATTAACTCCAACACCTTAGCTTATTGCTCATCATTTGCTGACTACTTTACTACTTTATAGACCAAATACTCTCACTTTCTAATAAATCAATCCTTTAACTTACTCACAAAATCCCTATTTAGCATGTTCTGTCCAATTTGGAAGGTGATAGGAACACAGTGTTGACAAACAGTTGTAATCCCAATTATTCAGAGCTTGTGTTCTAGTCCCTGGCAAGACAGTTCCTTTTCTATTATTGGTAATGGTCTCAAAAGTTCAGTAGACAAGAGAATTTGAACATTTTCCTGCTACTCTCTACTTCTTCATGTGTTTTCAGAAACATCTAATGTGTCCCATAAAAGAAATATGAATATCATGTGTTCTTTGCCTGAACTCACCTCTCTAATAAGATTTGGCAATTACAGCTGTAACCTATTAGCCTGGCCTTGTCCTTGATTGTTTTAACTGTACTTTGATCCTTGTCTTATGCATGATTATCTAGACCCAGTCATCGAGAAACTTGCACCATAGTTAGAGGTTTATAACTGATGCTTGAGCAAAAGTGCTCAAGCCAGATGGTTTTCCCATCATCCCTTTGAAAGACTTTTTGCACTATAGTTCAATATTGCCTTCAAACTATATTATCTGTAGATTCTTTGAGCAAATAGTTAACTACTAAGGAACAGTCCTTGAGATTCTGAGTGTGGATCTATTGAAAATATGTAACTTTGCCTGTGAGACTGTTTTGTTTAACTCTGGCATCTTGGACAGGTACAAAACATTCACAACACAGACATTTCTACATTTCATTGCTCCAGGCCATGTAATATATTTGAAGTATGGAGGACAGACATTCTACCCTTTTCACTGCCCTTTCTGTTATTAATAATCACCATGACTTTTCAAAGTCTCACCCTTTTCTTTCCAACTGCCTCTCTCTGGAAGTGTCCTGTCTTCTATCTAATTAATGACCATAGTTTACAGACAGTGCAGCTGTCTACACATATGGTTCATTACCCTTAAGACAGAAAACGATGTAAGAGTTGAAGGTTTCTTTCTCAGGGTTCTTTGGGAAACTATGAAGGATGAAATCATTAATGTGACTTTTAACTAAAAAGGGCCCTTTGGACTTGCATCATCTTGCAGCTCTAGCACACACATGTGAGGCAGTATGGTTTTTAAACCAGGGTTTATTAGCTCATATTTATAGAGAAATTTGCTTGGCACTACAGAGAACTGCAAAAACAATAATAAAACACTTTACATTGAATTTGAGTTTTCTAAATGCCTTGCATTCGGGGTGAACTAGCAATAATAAAATAGATTAATTGGAAAAATTGCAGTTCTTTTCTAGAAAGACTGTAGGCTGGTGATTACAGTTGGTTGGAAGGCAGTATGTTTTAGAAAAGCGTGATATTTATAAGCATGAAAAGGGCATTATCTGGAGCTTCCTGGAGTTTCTTTTAATGATTCATGTGACATATATTTATTGACACTATGTCAGATTCTCTTCTAGGTAGTAGGCACTGACTCTAGTGAAGTAGAAATATTCCTTAGCCTTTAAGATGAAATTTCTTCTATTTGAGCACTAAAGGAAAAAGATTGCTTGGAATTTGAGGAGATGGATCTGTGGGTAATGAGTTTCTGCAGAAGCATACAGATCTGGGCTTGGCTCTGCAGCACTCACACACAAAGAAGTAGGGGTGGCCAGAAGCATCTATAACCCCAGAAAAGAGGATAGAGCTGACTAGCAAAAATGGCGACAGATACCTTGAATTTACTTCTTTCCTTTTCCCTACCCATATACCAGTTTATGAATACTACATATTATACTTGTCAGTTTTCTATATGGACCAGCAGAGTCTACTTACTTTTATGCCCCAAACTGCTACTACTCCTTTTAAAAATATATATAACATTTGTTTTTAAATAAACTGTTCTACCTCTAAATATTTTATAATTATCTTTTGAAAATTTCATGCATAGATACAATGGATATAACCATATGACCGTATTTCTCCAACATCTTCATGTTAACTTAACATGCTTCCAAAATCATATCATTTTTTGATAACCTACTATGTCCAGTTAGTACTGCTTGTGTGTGTACGTGTGTGGAGCTATTCATTTGTGGGTGGTACACCTGCCACAGACCACATCTTCCTAAAACCATGACTCTACCATCCCCCCCCCAAAGTATTTACTGCCTAGTCCTAATGCAGCAGGAGGCTGTGTTTATGACATCCATGGTCTGTGTTACCACTAAAAATTAGGCAGAAGTCCTTGGTTTGTTCTTCTACCTGAAACCGTGTTGATGTCGTGATCCATACTGCCACTGGTGACTATGTTGATGTGAGTGGCCTGTTCATTCATCTTGATGTTCATGGTCAGTGCTGATTTCCTTGACCCATGTTACCACTGAAGGCCATGTGGATGCCTGTGATCCATGAGCTGAGCTGCCACCGGGGACCAGATTGGTGTATGCGACCTTTGTTGCCTGGGAGGCCATGTTAATGTTCTTGACCTGTGCTGCCACCTAGTGCTATGACGGTGTCCATGGCCCATGTTATGGCAAAGGGCTGTGTCCATGATATGTACTGTCACTGGAGACCATCTTGAGTTCTGTGGGACAGGCTGACACTGGAGACCACATAGATGTCTGTGATCCCTGTTGTTGCAAGAAGCTATATGGAAGTCCATGATCCATGCTCTCACTGACTGTAAAGGGCAATGAAGCTACTTTTGCAGTGGTATCAGTGACTGTAAACACACAGTTGAAAAAAAAGGACATAGAAAGTTTCTGTGACTCCTCTGCCCCCAAAAGTAGCATTCTATGTAAAAGGCTTTTGAAGAGAAATCTTAAAAATCATGATAAGGATGCTGAG